>CAWUFW010010396.1:305000-699659 GCA_963921515.1 Calotriton arnoldi
CGGGGCTTGAGCTCCATCTGGCTGGCCCTGGGGTGCGGGAGCCCCCCATCCTGCAAGCCAGCCGTGGGTCCGGGCGCTGGGGACGGGGGTCCCATCGGGGCCCGGGGAGGCTCTCCCCAGCCTGGCTAGGGTTTGGAAGCTGGGACCGGGCCCGGGGCTTAAGCTCCGTCTGGCGGGCCCCAGGGTGCGGGTGCCCCCCGTCCTGCAAGCCAGCCGAGGGTCCGGGCGCTGGGGATGGGGGTCCCATTGGGGCCCGGGGAAGCTCTCCCCGGCCTGGCTAGGGTTCGGAAGCTGGGACCGAGCCTGGGGCTTGAGCTCCGTCCGGCGGGTCCCTGGGTGCGGGAGCCCCCTGTCCTGCAAGCCAGCCGATTGTCCGGGCGCTGGGGACAGGGGTTCCATCGGGGCCCGGGGAGGCTCTCCCCGGCCTGGCTAGGGTTCGGAAGCTGGGACGGGGCCCGGGGCTTGAGCTCCGTCCGGCGGGCCCCGAGGTGTGGGAGCCCCCCGTCCTGCAAGCCAGCCGAGGGTCCTGGCGCTGGGGACGGGGGTCCATCGGGCCCGGGAAGGCTCTCCGCTGCCTGGCTAGGGTTCGGAAGCTGGGACTGGGCCTGGAGCTTGAGCTCTGTCCGGCGGGCCCCGGGGTGTGGGAGCCCCCCGTCCTGCATGCCAGCCGAGGATCCGGGCGCTGGGGACGGGGGTCCATCGGGGCCCGAGGAGTCTCTCCCCAGCCTGGCTAGGGTTCGGAAGCTGGGACCGGGCCCGGGGCTTCAGCTCCGTCCGGTGGGCCCCGGTGTGCGGGAGCCCCCCGTCCTGCAAGCCAGCCGAGGGACTGGGCGCCGGGGACGGGGGTCCCATCGAGGCCCGGGGAGGCTCTCTCCGGCCTGGCTAGGGTTCGGAAGCTGGGACCGGGCCCGGGGCTTGAGCTCCATCTGGCGGGCCCCGGGGCGCTGGAGCCCCCCGTCCTGCAAGCCAGCTGAGGGTCCAGGCACTGGGTACGGCGGTCCCATCAGGGCCCAGGGAGGCTCTCCCTGGCCTGGCTAGGGTTCGGAAGCTGGGACCGGGCCCGGGGCTTGAGCTCCGTCTGGGGGGCCCCGGGGTGCGGGAGCCCCCTGTCCTGCAAGCCAGCCGAGGGTCCGGGTGCTGGGGACAGGGGTCCCATCGGGGCCCAGGGAGGCTCTCCCCAGCCTGGCTATGGTTCGGAAGCTGGGACGGGGCCCGGGGCTAGAGCTCTGTCCGGCGGGCCCCAGGGTGTCAGAAGCTGGGACCCGGCCCGGAACTTGAGCTCCGTCCGACAGGCCCCGGTATGCGGGAGCCCCCCATCCTGCATGCCAGACTAGGGTCTGGGCGCTGGGGACAGGGGTCCATCGGGGCACGGGGAGGCTCTCCCTGGCCTGGCTAGGGTTCGGAAGCTGGGACCGGGCCTGGGGCTTGAGCTCTGTCTGATGGGCCCCGGGGTGCGGGACTAAGCCTGGGCGGTGAACTACGCTATGCTCGCGGAGCTTGCGAAGTTGCGGTAACTTCGCGATTCGCGTAGAACGCGAAGTTACCGTGCACTACGCAATTTGCGGCGTAGCGTAGCTGTTTTTCTTCTTCGCGCGCTCAATATACAATCTCGCGCGCGCGGTAACGACCTACCGTGAATCTGCGTTCGCCGACGCGACTTCCTATCTGTTCGCGGGCGCCACGAGATTTGGAATCCGGCCGCACGATCCCGCGAGAGTGTGCGAACGCGAACACGTCATTCGGACGCGCGATCTGACTTCCGGCGGCAGTGTTGGTAAGATCGCGATCCCGAACACGAAGAAACTACAATCTGGCGAAGAATATATCTCGAGCATCATAAAACCTTCTCGAAAATGATGAATTAGTTCATTTTGCACAAAAACTCCTCAGGTTGTCATTTAGAGATGTAGTTTGGTGAGCAAGGAGTCCTTTTTCTTTTTTCCAAGAGGAAGGAAGTGCCCCTGATTCTCAAACTTCCTGTTCCTGTCCAGCAGGCTCCTCCCAGTGTTTTGTCCAAGTGCTGTTCACTTTCATTTGGATTTGGAGCTGGAAGGATCACTTTTTGTGTCTGTCTGCTGCATCATATCATTGGATTGGATTTGAGGACTCTTGGATTTGAGATTTTACAAGTAAGTTGGAGAATTGGTGTACTTGTTTGTTTGATTGGGGCTTGTTTGTACCTACATTTTTTTTAGGGGATTTCCATATTTTTTTAAATGTATTGTTGTGGCCTGTAGTTTCGGCAGGGGCCTAGTTGTTTTTCTTTGATTGGAATTTCAGCCAGTATGCCCAGACTAGAGCCAGAGGTACCCATGGGTGCATGTTTCTGTGGTGTCTGTTGAATTTAAAGTTTAAACATCATGTAGGCCGGGCATCCATGGATGGCATCGTTTTGAATTGGTAAAAGTGGTTTTTGGGCCTATTTTATTTTTTTGGGTGTTTGTTAAATAAATAGGCCTTTTCAGCAGTAGGTAACCCTGGGCGTTCAGCTCGCGGACTTTGGGCAAGTCCGCACTGCGCGACAACGCGGACTTACACTTTTATCTTCTTCGCGCGCTCAATGTACGTTTTCGCGCGCGATAACGACAATTTGTGACGATTGCGATGCCGAACACGCAGAATTTACAATCTGGCGAACAATATCTCTCGAGCATCATTAAACCTTCTCGAAAATGTTGATTTAGTTCATTTTGCACAAAAACTCCTCAGGTTGTCATTTAGATGTAGTTTGGTGATCAAGGAGTCATTTTTTTTTGTTTTACAATTTTTTCCAAGAGGTAGCAAGTTTCCCAGAGTCTCCAACTGCCTGGTCCTGTCCTTTGTCTTCACTTTTTGTTATTTTGGGTGGCCTGGCCATGTGGGTGGCGGCCATTTTGTAAAGCCAGGCATTGTGCTTTTGCCATAGGCCTGCAATGTCTGTCTTGTGTTCCTTTTCTTGTTGTTCTGGGTGGCCTGTCCATGTGTTGGCGGCCATTTTGTGTGAACAGCCACTGTGCTTTTGCCATAGGCCTCAAAGCTTGCAGCCTAGTGTGCCAGTAGGCCCGGCGGTAGTCATCCTCATGGGTGCATAAAAACTGTTTCTGTGTTGTCTGTTGAATTGTAACATAATTTAGGCCATGGATGGCATTGGATTGATTTGCAAAATGTGGCTTTTGGGGCGTATTTTATTTTTTTGGGTGTTTGTTAAATAAATAGGCCTTTTCAGCCAGTAAGTAACCCTGGGCGTTCAGCTCGCGGACTTTGGGCAAGTCCGCACTGCGCGACAACGCGGACTTACACTTTTATCTTCTTCGCGCGCTCAATGTACGTTTCGCGCGCGATAACGACAATTTGTGACGATCGCGATGCCGAACACGCAGAATTTACAATCTGGCGAACAATATCTCTCGAGCATCATTAAACCTTCTCGAAAATGTTGATTTAGTTCATTTTGCACAAAAACTCCTCAGGTTGTCATTTAGATGTAGTTTGGTGAGCAAGGAGTCATTTTTTTTTGTTTTACAATTTTTCCAAGAGGTAGCAAGTTGCCCAGAGTCTCCAACTGCCTGGTCCTGTCCTTTGTCTTCACTTTTTGTTATTTTTGGTGGCCTGGCCATGTGGGCGGTGGCCATTTTGTTAAACCAGCCACTGTGCTTTTGCCATAGGCCTCCAAGCTTGCGGCCCAGTATGCCAGTAGGCCCAGAGGTAGTCACCATGGGTGCATAAAACTGTTTCTGTGTAGTCTGTGAAATTTTGGCATCATTTAGGCCATGGATGGCATTGAATTGATTCAATTGAATTGCGAAATGTGGGTTTTTTTTTAGGGTCTGACTATTTCACTTATTTGGTGTGTTAAATAAATGCCTTTTTTGCGTGTGTACTGTGTAATTATAATTGTGTTGTTGTAGTGGTTGTCTAACTTTCCAAAGTGTTTTTAGCCATGTGGATTTTAGTTTTTGCATTAAAGCTGTGTGTGTTTTTTAAGGCATCCTTTGTCTGCCCATATATAGACCTGCTTGAGTTCATTGTTTGCCGTGCCTTGTGCCTGTCAGTCACCATGTTTCTGGGGGCCATTTTGTTGTGGTAGTTATTAGTGTGCTGTTTTTGCCACATAGGCCTGCGTGTCTTTCCATTTTTCCTCTTGTCTTACTGCTTCCAAATCCATCCCCATTGCCAGCTGCAGCTCCCTGATGCTGCTATATAATACATCCCACGTGATGCACAAATTTAGGCCAAACATGCTCCAGTACATTTTAGTTTTTGTTCTTTACTATTCTTATTCTTCCAGAGTGTACACTAGCACTACACAGTAGCCAGGAAAGCCCTGGCCTTGTTGTCAACGTCTCATAAATGGCTACACTGTGTGTTGTTGTTGACAGAGTTTCTGAAATTTAATAATTGAGGCCACCACACACTAAGTTCTATATTCAATTTTTTGATTTGTGCTATGTTTGACTGATGTTCTGGCTTTTTTGCTTTTAGGTGCACAAAGACTGAGGAGGAGGTGTGTCTCTCATCATTGCCTGTTGCACTTCCAGACAGACATCCTGCTGCTGTACACACAACGTGACGTGTGACCTGACCAGACATCTCTGCAACTGAGTGCTGCTGACATCTGAAGAAGATGGGCCCAAAGAAAGCAGGTACCAGGTCCTCCAGTACCAAGAAAGTTGCTATTGAGAAGAAGAAAGAAACAGAAGAAGCAAGTGACACTGAAGTCTGGTGTGCCGGCCAATACCTTTTTTGGAAAAAAAAAAATTGCGCCTGCAGCAGCGGTGTCCGGGGGCAAGCTGGGGGCAGCACCTCCGCATCAGTGGACCCAACCCACCAACCCAGGCCCAAGCACATGAGTGGGTAAGAGGTAGCCAGCCTAATGGTGGAAAGCAGTGATGCTGAGCCGGAGATAAACTTATCGCTATCTCAAAGTAGTACCCAATCAACGCAGGAGGAAACACAGCAGATAAGTGGTCAACAACAACAGCCGCAACCACCGCCCGCAATAGTAGTTGTTGTTCCTCCTGAAGTAGGGGCAGTTCAGGAAATTGAGCCTCATGCAGAGGTAGAAGAAGAAGCCACTCATTCAGAAGATCCATTGTCTTCCAAATCCCCAGCAAGGAAAAGGAGGGGTAGTCCATCAAGTTCTTCGCCAAGCCCCCTTCTGATGATCTAGATGCCACTTGGAAGCCACAAACTGAGTCTGAGAGGGAGCCACGTTCCAAGACCAAGCTAGGGAAAAGGAAGGTTCCAGAAAGCCTTACACTTATGGAGGTCGATGTAGAACAGCAAGATGATGATGATGATGACGTCGAGCCAGTCATCACGAACATCACTCCCGGCCCCGAGGAGATGGAGACCAACATTCTTACTCTATCCAAAATCGCTGCGAGGGATGTAGCACGCTTACCTCCACAGGTAACACCAACACTACCTACAGGTTCCATATTTGCATTAGCAAAGGCCCGGCAGCGACCTACATCCAGCACAACCACCACCTCTGTAGGAGTAGGTAGTGGTACAGCAGCACAGAGTCAAATTCAACACACACCCTACAGATCATCCGGCATTGGAAGTGGCACCTCCAGCAGGAGGCCAAAGGTAAGCTCCCCAGTTTGGGACTTCTTTACGGTTAGCGAAAAGGAGGAGAACATTGCTATATGCTCCATTTGTAATACCTCTGTTAGTCGTGGTAAGCTTGGTACAAACTATGGTACCGGAGGCCAAATGACCCATCTGAAAAAACACCACTTGATCAGCTGGGAGGACCACCTTCGCGACAGAAAAAAACTGCAACCATTGGTGTTGGTGGGGATAAAGGAGTAGAATAAGAAGATCCGATCACGGTGGAAGAGGAAGGACAGGGAGACATTCTCTCTGGTAGTGGTACACAAGGTGTCCCTGACCCCAGCAGTGCAGTCTTAACGTTGCACACATCTTCAGCAACATCTCAGTGGCACAAGAGTAAGAGTCAGCCGGAGACACCAAGAAGTACCAGGTCCGCACTACCAAAAAGTGCGTTGAGCCTAAGAGAAAGGAAAACCATGCAGCTTACCATTATCAGCATGTTTGGGGGTGAGGGGCAGTACGAACGCAACCACCCAATAGCACGTTTGTACAATGCGAAGCTGGCTAAAATGTTAGCACTGGACCTTCTCCCTTTTCTTTTGTTGAAGGGTTGGGTTTTGTGGAATTTGTGTCAACCATCTGCCCAAAATGGCATGTTCCCAGCCGCTACTATTTTGCCAGAGTTGCAGTTCCAGCACTACATCACGACGTGCTGGAATTGCTAGGAAAGGCCTTGAAGCAGAGTGCTGTTCACAGTATCCACCTGACTACAGACATGTGGACCAGTTGCCAAGCCACAGATTACATGTGCATCACTGCACACTGGATCAGTTTTGTGGGTGTTAGAGAACAGCTATCTGCTGGTGTTGATACTGCAGAGATTTTTCATGCCACTCGCAAACATGCAACTGTAGCCATGTTTGCCATGGAGAAATCTCATACTGCTGCAAACATTTTGGAAGAGTTTAACACCAAGGTCTTTGAGTGGCTGCGCCCAAGAGGGCTTACGATTGGTTTTGTTGCCACGGACAACGGCAGTAATGTAGTTTTGGCCATGCGCAATGGTGGCTATTTCAGGGTCCCGTGTTTGGCACACTGCATTAACATTGTTGTTCAAGACTTTTTGAAAAATGAATCAAAAGTCAGCAACTTACTGGTCACCTGCAGAAGAATATGCACACATTTCAGCCATTCTTTTAAAGCCCGGAAGCAGCTGAGGGTCATTCAACGTGAGCATAAGCAGCCAGTCAAAGCGCTCATCCAGGAGGTGCCAACACATTGGAACTCAACTTATTACATGCTTGATCGTCTGTTTGAACTGTACATACCACTCAATGCTTATGTCATGCAAAGATTAGGGGAACCTACTGTGAGAGGCATGACCGTTGAGATGGCTCAATGGGACCTCATTAAATGCCTGACTGAGATGCTACTTCCTTTTGAGATCTTCACACGTGAAGTCAGCAGGGAGGACTGTACTATGGGCCAAGCTATCCCATTGTTGCACATGCTAGAGCAACAGCTGAAGGATGTGTCTGAAACGTACGCAGGTGTGGATGACAAACAAGACGCATATCATTTGGCGGAGACCTTAGCCGCTCGCTTATCGGAAAATACAAGGATTAAAAATAACATTTTGTCACAACCACATTACATTAGTGCCACAATTTTGGATCCACGGTACAAAGTATTTCTGAACAGCAAGGCAGTAATTCCTTTTCGGAAGTGGATGTTGCCAACTACAAAACTTTGATAGCTAAGGAAGCAACTATTTTCGAAAGCGAACGGCTGTTAATTACAGGCCCCCACCCCAGGCCATAACCAGTACTACAGGGCATCCAGAGTCAAGTTCTACTCGGAGCCTGAGGGCAGTGCATTTGCCTCCCAGCAGTCACCTACACCAACAATAACATCAAGAACAGGATCATCCACAGCACAATATGCAACTGATTGGTTTCTACAGCAGGGGTATGGTAAGTCCAGTGCTGATGCAAAGGCAAAACCGGCCGAGCACATCCGAGCACCCCTTAACATTGAGCGGATGGTCCAGGCCTATCTGGATGACCCAACAGAGGTCTTCATGGATGGAAACCCATTGGTGTATTGGTATGGGAAAAGAAGCCAATGGACAGTGCTCAGCAGGCTGGCGATAAAGTATCTCGCTTCCCCTGTCGCAAGTGTCTCTTCTGAGCGTGTTTTCAGTGCTGCTGGTGCCATTGTAACTTCGAAAAGGACCAGTCTCTCGGCCCAAAGCGTGGAGAGGTTAACCATGATCAAAATGAATCAGCACTTTATACCACCGGATTACAAAATACGTGAATCACAGCAGGAAGAGCAGAGCGACTTGGATGACGTAAATAGTGCGTTACAGGACCTACTTCTGTCCGAACCACCAGAGTTTGAGGACGAGCTCCTCTTCCCTGACAACTAGGCTTTCAAATTGTTGCTTTCTTCCTTCCTTTATGTGTCTGTGTATCTGTCTTTCTGGTTCAAATCAAATCACAACAAAACCATCACCACCGTCTTCTTTTTATTTCCCTATTGGAGTTGCACGTCTGTGCATTTAACTGTCCACTCTTCAGAGTCCTGCTTCATCTTCTTGTCTCGCACAAGTACATTTCCATCAAGCCAGACATTAGTACAAGAAATGTTGCCTTTACCAGTCCCGCCTCCATTAGAAGTGAAACGTGACTACTATAGCTATCCTCCGTTTTGTTTTCGAGCCGAAACTCATCAGTGTCCGAAGGCTACAGCCTCAGCAGGCATCCAAAGGTCCTCACTGTCAGGACAGAAGGTACTTGGCAGAGAAAGACAAGAGACTCTTCGAAGAAACTTGCTGACATTTGTGCAAACTCAAATGACCAGCAATGAGCACTACACAGGCCGCGGCCCATCATCACAGTGCTGACCATGGGAAGTAACTTAAACTGTGACAAAGAAGTGCCACAGATGAATAAGACGAAAACCGAAACAGCGCCTAACACTCAAAATGAATGTGGACTCGAGTAATGATGAGGCCACTGCCCCGCAAAAAAAAAAAAAAATGTCAGAACTAGGCATCTGATGATCTGACAGCCAAAGAGAAGAGCAAGACAGGTAATGATGGAATGCATTGGATGTTTGCAGACTCTGAGCGATTGCTGTTGTTTGTTGTTGATGTTGTGCATGAAGTCGAACTCTACTCTACTAGTTAATCTACAAAGTGACTCAAGTAAGTCAGTGACAGTCAATGTTTCCTTCTTGTTGTTTAATAACCAAATTGTACTCCTACTACTGCAGGTGCAGGCCAATATCTGTTGCAATTTTTTAATATGGAATATGGACTTAATCGGAGTCAATACAGACTGAGTTGTAGTTGGACAACACGTACCACACCATGATGATGACCATACTATCTTTTGCGCGCAGTCATTCAGTTGGATCGGAGATGATTCAAGGACTAACTGCATTTCATGAAGTGGCATAAGGTAAACATAAACACAACAATTCAACAAGAAAGTAGTAAACACAGCAGACCTACATGTCCATGTAGTGGTCTAGTCGAGTGTAGTGATGACTGACAGCGGCGCATTGATTTTGTCACTTAATTAGGAAAATGCTAAGTTGCTGTGTATGCCTTTTGTCTGGCTATGTCAAAAATTAAGGTAAATGGAGGTTGGGTCACGGGCTGGTGCTGTGGTGGGCCTGTTCTGTCCTGTTGTTGTTGTAGCTTAATGCTGTAAACAGAATCTACACGATATATCCAAGCCGCCTCACTCTGAAAGTGTTCTCTCTTCTCTTCTTGGACTCCACCGTAAATGATGTTTTTTTTTATTCATTGATTTCTCAATACCCCTTTTGTTTTTCCATCTAGACGTTACAGGCTGGCCTTTACCCTGTGCTTGCTATACTGGGAGACACAACTCACATTTACCTTACCAATCGGCATCAGGAAGGCCACCAAGATTGATGTGCAGAGCGTCCATGGAAGATAGGACCAAGAGGAAGGACGAGATTCAACTCCACAATTTTAGCATGATAATACAGTAACTTTAGTATCATTCATCATTCATCTTTTAATTAATTTGAATCCTTTTTTCTCTGCAATCATTAGGACTGTGTGTTGTGTGTTTGTTTGCTAATTGATCCCTACAAATGTTTTTTAATTGTCTTTGCTATCTTTACAAGTAAGCCCAGTACAACATGGAATTTGGGTCTCTGAGGGCATATTACAGGCAAGGCAAATTGCATAGAATATACTGGTGCCCTGTACTGTCTAATTGTCTAGTAGGAGTTATTAAGTACTACTCATTAACCATCAAGTTATCTAATCTTCATCATCATTAACGCATGCATTTCCCTTTTCTCCCTTTATTGATTTTTTGGATAAGATCATGGTCGTCTGCCAAGATTGCGCTTTGCTTTTGTTGTCCATGCGTACTGTTTTTCATTTTCAAACCTTTCCCCAAACCCCCTTCCCATCCATTCATCAAACCCTAACCCTCTTCCCCGGGCTGTGATTTATATTGAGGTGTGATGTGACTACATAAAATGTACACCAATTGATCACACGCTTGCTGGGGCAGATGTGGTGAAAGCAACACTAATTCAATTGCAAGGCAGGGCGAGGAGCTTCTTCTGCTTGCCCACCCATGCTCAGTCTATGTGCATTGTGCAAGCCGTCACCGGCTAATAGTAGTACATCATAATTAATTGCCGTCATTGATTGGATTAATCATCAAACTCCTACCACACAGCAGTAAAGGTTACGAATTACGATTGTGTTAAGTTAAGTGACTCACTCGACAGCACAACTGCAGTTTATAACTTCTTGTACTAGGCTGTCCCCGCCACCATTATGTTTAATTTGACTTTAGCAGTTGCAACTGCAATATTGTTTGTTTGGCAGTCGTCTTCTGTACTGTATTTTACTTCGTTCGACTACTCCTCCCACAGTTTTTCTCAGGCAAGTGACTGTCTCTTTTTATTTTTTAGCAAATGCTACTGCCAGTGTCTACTCTACTACTACCACCACAACCATGGCATCTTCTACATTCTCTATGGAAACCATGCAGCCATCGCTGTGCCGAACGTAGTCATCATCAATCACAGGTAAGATAAGTTTGGTGGGAGGTAGAATACTAGTAGGACAAATAACTCAGTGAGGGGTACCGCATCTATCTGTTTGTTATACATCATCGGCAGATTATTTAAATCAAACACTGGCTGCGGCCCTGCAGCAGCAAGGAAACCAATGTGACGTTAATTCGTAAAACAGTAACCCCCACAAAACATTAACATTGTATGTTTAAGTATAAATATAATTTATTACCCTAACAAAAATAAACTATCCCACACCTGACCCACCCCTCTCCCTAACCCCAACCAATGTCCAAAACGAAAAAGTCCAAAGAATGTCCCGAAACCCCAACGCCCAATTCCCACCCACCAAAACAAGGAATAAAAAGGGGCAAAGCAACAGGGTCCTCGATGTTATAATCGGCGGGCTTTGAGGTGTTTGTCCACCAGGATTTTCACCCGCTCCTCCATTTGCTCCTCTTGCCGTGCCATCCGGAGGAGAATCTTCCTGCGGAATGCCCTGCAGTGGCATCCACAATGGGGGACAGCAGTGCTGGCTGCTAATGAATTGCGGCGGGTGGCTATCAGACCGCGGCGCCGTACCGCTGGAGTTGGGGCCTGGCTGGGGCCCGGGGCATCGGACGAGGCTGCAGCTGCTGCCGCCTCCTCCTCCTCCTCCGCCTGAGCCACCAGCCGCCGGTACTCCCGGCATATGGCCTCCAGTTTCCGGCGCCGGGCCCTGACTGCCAACTCCTTCCGCGATGGTTTGTCTTGGGAAAAGAAAGAAAAAAATATTGTTGTAACCAGTACTCTTACCTAAACAGTAACACAAAATTAATTCAACACATAATGGCACAGTAGCACTAGCAAGAAGCACAGTACATAACATTTGTGGTAATAATCTATCTATCCTCCCACTTCCTCGGCCTCTAACATTTGTGGGAGTTTCAGGCATTATACTAGCACTATGGACTCACACCAGTACACAGTACACCAGTGTTCTTCTTATCTCTAGTTTAGCGAAATGACATAACCTGGTTGTAGCCGGCATTGCCAGCTCGGTCATCTATGCTTGAACCCAAGACAAACATACGAGTCATGACGCAGAGTCACATTAGTTTGATTTACTACTGTTTGCAGGTGGGAAGCTCGTATTTTTCTATTACGGGTGGCACTGGCCATACTCTCTCTGTTACATGGAGGGCAATTGCTCAATTTCACAGTGCCTTGGCTACTACAAAAGGCAGATTATATATCTGATCCAATGATCGTTGCTTTTATATGGGACAACGACATAAGGTCAGTAGCGGTCGGTGGTGGGACTCGGGGAGTTTGGCCGGGCGGTGACGTGGGTAGGGGCAGGATGGGGGTAGTAAACTATGGATTACGGCCAATTACAGGTAAGTAAACATATAAATAAATGAAACTAATTTTGTTGCGCACACTGCATCGCATTTGGCGGTGCAGTGCGCACAATGAAATTCACTTTATTTATTTGTATGTTACAGTAAAGTTACCTGTATTTGCCCGCGTAATACATTGTTTACTACTACCCCCACCCTGCCCCTCCCCACATCGGCTTTGGTACGCTGGCGCGGTTTCTTTAACATTCCCTAAAACTGTGCATCCTGTGACAGTCTCCACCTATGCTGTCTATGATGAATACATACAGGCATCCATCCATTCTAAGTAAATGTCAATCATTCTTCTTAATCTCTCCACAAACGTTACTTTGTTTCACCAACAACAACGCATGCGTCCACTCACTCCGTTGCTTGCCTTGGCTTTGAGTTTCACCCAAACACCGCTGATGATTCTTGCTATCCACAGTATCCACCCATACTGTGTCTTCCACCCAGGCAGGCATCCATTCTTCTTTCACCTCCCACCCATCCTTCAACAACACATGCATCTGATTCCTATCAGCCACCTATCCATGCTTCCAACGTATCCTTCTCTGCCAGTCGTCATATTAAATCTCGCCCGCCCTTCCTCCTTCCACCCTTCTTTCCCTTTTGTTCAACACATCCATCAAGGTCATCTGATCTGACTTTTAGTCTCCTCCATAAAACTTTCACAGCTGAGTTGGAGTCAGATATAAGAGGCCATTGGTTAATGAAGTCACGCTGGTAATGCTATTGCTACTGCATTGCTCATGCTAAGTAAAGGGTGTCTTCTTTATTAACCGTTGTATAATGTTCACTACAACTTCATACCTAATAAGTCTCAACAACAGTACAGTGAGTGAAGTCCACTCCACACACCCTTCCAGCTAGTGCAATGTCAATAAGTCATGAATATAACTTACCACCGCCCGCCACTGCTGCTGGCTCACCCCCTGTATCTCCTGCAGGTGCTACATCTCCTGCCCCCTCCGGAATGGCCGCAACGCCATCGCCGCTGGCCCCACCGGCACTGGTGGTCGGTAGTACGCCTAGAAAAACATGACACATTTTTAGATGCCTGTACACCTCCCCCTATTTATTCTTTTTCACTAGCAAGATTGAAAAAAAGTTAATACATACATATTATTATTATAAATCACATTCAATAGTCCAAATCGGGTACTAGAGTACAGTCAGTAGACAGACACTAGTAGTGTTATTATGGTCCCTAGGGTCATTATTATACTATACTCTACTCTTTGCAAAGTTAGCCTGAGCCATGCAACCATTTTTCGCTTCATGTCTTTTGCGCATGTTACCTCGCAGCTTGTTGTGCAGTAACAGTAAGACGCCTTTTTGAGCCCACATGAGCATATACAGCTACTGTCTGAGCATTGCGTACAAGAGGTCGAAAAAAACAAGCCACTTTGTTATGGAGTTCCGTTAGTCCGTATTACTTAGCCATAGGTAACATGTTACAGTTTTTTGGCAGGACTGACAAATGCTTGCATTAACACGCACCATTTTTCTCAGGCAGAGGATTCCCTTCTACGAACCAGAGATTTGCAGAGCTTATGAATGATGCATGTAACCAGTAATTCTACGTTCTACGGTGAGGAGTCGCCCAGAATTCACACAGATCTTTTGTCTTATATCATCATGCACTTGTTGCAACAATTTTTATTGTTTTAATCTTATGCATTTTGCTGTTGGAGCTGGCTGGAGTACACTGAATTTTATAGAACAACAACATACAGAGGTTGTTATTTGAAAATAAACCTTTTGAACTTACACATAGACTCTGTGGTATTTGGTGTGGTGGTGGTGGTGGACTTACACGAGTGAGTGAGCGAAAGTGTGTTATGTTCTGGGTTGTGGAATCATAATCATTGGGTATCTTCGGTGGGGTTCGGGACCTAATGAGACACTAGCTAGTCGTTCAGGGGATTGTGGGTTCACTTCTGACTGAGGTGTGAGGAACGTCCAAGTTCCAAACTCGCATCACCAACATCCTATTTCATTGTGCATAGTTCTGCATGGGGCTGTGCAGAATCCAAGTAGTATGTACTATATCCTATCAAAAATAGTCAAATATCTGGTTGTGCATTTTGTTTGTGGTAATTGTCAAAGCCTCAAGATTAAGAAGCCTAGAAGAGGACAACCGAAAGGACTGGACTCAGTGGCTAGAGCTATTAGTATTGGTCAATCTGAGTTTTATTCAAAACCGTACAATAAAGAGTGGCAATGCAAACTGGGCAAGCTTAGCGACAGACTAATAGTAGTAGTACAGAGTACAGACATTCATAGCAGAGGCAGTTACAACTTAGAGGCAGGGATAACCAGAATTTAGAAACAGATAGTCAAGTCAAGATCAAAGAATCTTTTGTAAAAAATATAATTAGGGAGTGGAGCCAGAATTAATAGTTCTGAAAAAATAAGGTCCAGTAAAAGTTAGGGCAATATAATTGTTAATATAACCACTGGAGGACTTACTGGGACCAGCAGCAGGGTCCTCGGTAGAGGAGCGGTCCTCTGGTGGTTGTCCCGCCGACTCGGACCCCGTCTTCTTGCCCCTGGGTGCTGCAGATCAGTGATCATGTAAGATATAATAAAGAAAAAGAAAGACACAAACATTAATGATTGCTGTGAAACAAATAAATCATCTAAAAAACGCTCAAAAACGTTTTAGGAAACAAAAATTGCAATAAAATTGACCTATCTAATCCGATCGACTACTGGCTTGCGGGATTCACGGACAGTCTACTTATTTGGGAACACTAATTCAGTGTTCCATTCTGATTGATTCAAATAAAATCCAGAACACTAACTAAGCCTAAGTACCACCTGACCTAGCCCACCTATTCCAGGCGGGCCAATTGTTCATTAAGCCTGCATTTCCATTTTTTTTTCCATCAAAAATGCATAGATGAGAAGGAGGACACATGCATAAAGTCAGTGCATAATGCATACACCAAATTGTTGGTTGGTTGCGTCTGATGTTCTGCAGCTGACTGACACTGCTAAGCTAAGCTTGCAAAGTATCACTCACTAAACAAACTACAAAAGGTTCTACTAAGGACTGGGGTAAGCAGCACTCAGTGACAGAGGATGCGTCACGCAGACCGCTCAAAAATTATCAACTAATAGTAACTAAACCTAGTATCAAATCCATCCACCACTATTTGACAGGAGGACAAAGGAAGGACTACAGTCTCTCTAGCAATAGCATTACCTAACTGAAGTTCTCTAAAGTAAACTCTTACATAATAATGACAAGCGAGCGCAAAGTTGCAAAAAGTAAGAGTACCGCCCAGCACCTGTGTCCTACAATCACAGAAGATTTTGAAACGTAATTTACCTGCAATGTAAGCAGCATTATTCTTGTTATTTGTAAAAATGTATACACAAATCACAATACTTATACTACTATGTATATTGGCTACTCACCAAGCCCCACGACCTCGACACCTAGCAGGTCCAACAGGTCCTGCTCCCGGTCAAGAATGTCTGACCACCGGTGGGCCAGCTGGTTATGGGTGCGCCGGACCGCGGAGCAGCGAAACACTGCCCGACGCACCTTCGCCCACCGGCGGTGACGCTCCTGGGTCGGGTAACCGGAGCCTGGCCTGCCGCCTGCTGCCAAGGTCAAGGGAGGTGGCGCTGAATAAAAAAACAAGGGCGGCCACCTCCTCCTCCGTAAACAGCTGGCGGGCTTGCACCCCTGCGGGGCGCAGTCTGCCGCAAGGCAGGCGGCGATTGGGCGCACGCGCCTTGCCCTTTGACCCGCTGTAGCTACCCTTCGCCATGGTTCTGGGGTGGGAGGAGGTGAAAAGAAAAGTTAGAAGGGAAAAATAAAGTTAGGGGAAGAAGTAGGAGCTTAAAGAAGAAAGTTATATAAAACAGTTGAAAAGTAAAAAAAACACAGTAAAAAGTAGAAAAAAATGCAAAATATAGACTTAGGCAGAGAGAGATAGGTAAGAAATAAAGAAAAATTGAAAAACACTGTAAAAACTAAGGATTGCAAAGATTGAGGGAGGATAGAAAAGCAGGCCCAGAACCATAGCATAGAGTGGTAAAACAAGATGGCCGCGCCCATCGCGATCGCATGGGTAAGTTCGCGCGATATTTCTCCCCGAGCACGCAAAAACGTCGCAAACACGTACAACGCGTTCCCGAACATGGAATGCGCATCGCGAGCACGCTATACGCGACCCGGAACAGGAAATAAGGGATCGCGAACGGGCGGGACAAGTGAAAACCAAAATGGCCGCGCCCATAGGCGACCGCATGGGTAAGTTCACGCCCCGAGCACGCAAACAGCGTCCCGAACACGAACAACGCGTTCCCGAGCAAGAAAACGCATCGCGAACGGGCGCGCCAAGCAGCTACGCATGCTCGCGAAGCTACGCGAAGCTCGCGTAGCGCTCCGACGTCTTCGCGTAGCTTTGCGTAGCGCGACTACGCGAACTACGCCCAGAGTTATGCGGGACCCCCCCGTCCTGCATGCCAACCGAGGGTCCGGGAACTGGGTGTGGGGGTCCATCGGGGCCCGAGGAATCTCTCCCCGGCCTGGCTAGGGTTTGGAAGCTGGGACCGGGCCTGGGGCTTGAGCTCCATCCGGCGGGCCCCGGTGTGCGGGAGCCCCCCATCCTGCAAGCCAGCCGAGGGTCCGGGCGCTGGGGACGGGGGTCCCATCGGGGCCCGGGGAGGCTCTCCCCGGCCTGGCTAGGGTTCTGAAGCTGGGACCAGGCCCGGAGCTTGAGCTCCGTCTGGCGGGCCCCGGGATGCGGGAGCCCCCCATCCTGCAAGCCAGCCGAGGGTCTGGGCACTGGGGACGGGGGTCCCATTGGGGCCCGGGGAGGCTCTCCCTGGCCTGGCTAGGGTTTGGAAGCTGAGACGGGGCCTGGGGCTTGAGCTCCATCCGGCGGGCCCCGGGGTGTGGGAGCCCCCCATCCTGCAAGCCAGCAGAGGGTCCTGGCACTGGGGACGGGGGTCCATCGGGCCCGGGAAGGCTCTCCGCTGCCTGGCTAGGGGTCGGAAGCTGGGACCCGGCCCGGGGCTTGGGCTCCATCCGGCGGGCCCCGGGGTGCGTGATCCCCCCGTCCTGTAAACCAGCCGAGGGTCTGGGCACTAGGGACGGGGGTCCCATCGGGCCCAGGAAGGCTCTCCGCAGCCTGGCTAGGGGTCAGAAGCTGGGACCCGCCCGGGGCTTGAGCTCTGTCAGCGGGCCCCGGGGTGTGGGAGCCCCCCATCCTGCAAGCCAGCAGAGGGTCCTGGCACTGGGGACGGGGGTCCATCGGGCCCGGGAAGGCTCTCCGCTGCCTGGCTAGGGGTCGGAAGCTGGGACCCGGCCCGGGGCTTGTGCTCCATCCGGCGGGCCCCGGGGTGCATGATCCCCCCGTCCTGTAAACCAGCCGAGGGTCTGGGCACTAGGGACGGGGGTCCCATCGGGCCCAGGAAGGCTCTCCGCAGCCTGGCTAGGGTTCAGAAGCTGGGACCATGCCCGCGGCTTGAGCTCCGTCTGGCGGGCCCCGGGGTGCGGGAGCCCCCCATCCTGCAATCCAGCCGAGGGTCCGGGCGCTGGGGACAGGGGTCCCATGGGGGCCCAGGGAAGCTCTCCCCGGCCTGGCTAGGGTTCGGAAGCTGGGACCCGGCCCGGGGCTTGAGATCTGTCCGGCAGGCCCCAGGGTGCGGGAACCCCCCGTCCTGCAAGCCAGCCGAGGGTCTGGGCGCTGTGGACGGGGGTCCATCGGGGCACGGGGAGGCTCTTCCCGGCCTGCCTAGGGTTCGGAAGCTGGGACCAGGCCTGTGGTTGAGCTCTGTCCGGCGGGCCCCGTGTGCAGGAGCCCCCCGTCCTGCAAGCCAGCCGAGGGTCTGGGTGCTGGGGACGGGAGTCCCATTGAGGCCCAGGGAGGCTCTCCCAGGCCTGGCTAGGGTTCGGAAGCTGGGACCGGGCCCGGGGCTTGAGCTCCGTCTGGCGGGCCCCAGGGTGCTGGAGCCCCCCGATCTGCAAGCCAGCCAAGGGTCTGGGCGCTGGGGACAGGGGTCCATCGGGGCACGGGGAGGCTCTCCCTGGCCTGGCTAGGGTTCGGAAGCTGGGACCGGGCCTGGGGCTTGAGCTCTGTCTGGCGGGCCCCAGGGTGCAGGAGCCCCCCGTCCTGCATGCCAACCGAGGGTCCGGGCACTGGGTATGGGGGTCCATCGGGGCCCGAGGAATCTCTCCCCGGCCTGGCTAGGGTTCGGAAGCTGGGACCGGGCCTGGGGCTTGAGCTCCATCCGGCGGGCCCCGGTGTGCGGGAGCCCCCCATCCTGCAAGCCAGCCGAGCGTCCGGGCGCTGGGGACGGGGGTCCCATCGGGGCCCGGGGAGGCTCTCCCCGGCCTGGCTAGGGTTCAGAAGCTGGGACCAGGCCCGGAGCTTGAGCTCCGTCTGGCGGGCCCCGGGATGCGGGAGCCCCCCATCCTGCAAGCCAGCCGAGGGTCTGGGCGCTGGGGACGGGGGTCCCATCGGGGCCCGGGGAGTCTCTCCCCGGCCTGGCTAGGGTTTGGAAGCTGGGACGGGGCCTGGGGCTTGAGCTCCATCCGGCGGGCCCCGGGGTGTGGGAGCCCCCCGTCCTGCAAGCCAGCAGAGGGTCCTGGCACTGGGGACGGGGGTCCATCGGGCCCGGGAAGGCTCTCCGCTGCCTGGCTAGGGGTCGGAAGCTGGGACCAGGCCTGGGGCTTGTGCTCCATCCGGCGGGCCCCGGGGTGCGTGAGCCCCCCATCCTGCAAGCCAGCCGTGGGTCTGGGCGCTGGGAACGGGGTCCCATCGGGCCACGGGGAGGCTCTCCCCGGCCTGGCTAGGGTTCAGAAGCTGGGACCGTGCCCGGGGCTTGAGCTCCGTCTGGTGGGACCCGGGGTGCGGGAGCCCCCCATCCTGCAAGCCAGCTGAGGGTCCGGGCACTGGGGACAGGGGTCCCATGGGGGCCCAGGGAAGCTCTCCCCGGCCTGGCTAGGGTTCGGAAGCTGGGACACGGCCCGGGGCTTGAGATCTGTCCGGCAGGCCCCAGGGTGCGGGAACCCCCATCCTGCAAGCCAGCCGAGGGTCTGGGCGCTGGGGACGGGGGTCCATCGGGGCACGGGGAGGCTCTTCCCGGCCTGGCTAGGGTTCGGAAGCTGGGACCAGGCCTGGGGTTGAGCTCTGTCCGGCAGGCCCCGTGTGCAGGAGCCCCTGTCCTGCAAGCCAGCTGAGGGTCTGGGTGCTGGGGACGGGAGTCCCATCGAGGCCCAGGGAGGCTCTCCCAGGCCTGGCTAGGGTTCGGAAGCTGGGACCGGGCCCCGGGCTTGAGCTCCGTCTGGCGGGCCCCAGGCTGCTGGAGCCCCCGATCTGCAAGCCAGCTGAGGGTCCGGGCGCTGGGTACGGCAGTCCCAGCAGGGCCCGGGGCGGCTCTCCCCGGCCTGGCTAGGGTTCGGAAACTGGGACCGGGCCCGGGGCATGAGCTCCGTCTGGCAGGCCCCGGGGTGCGGGAGCCTCCTGTCCTGCAAGCCAGCCGAGGGTCCAGGCGCTGGGGACAGGGGTCCCATCGAGGCCCCGGGAGGCTCTCCCTGGCCTGGCTAGGGTTCGGAAACTGGGACCGGGCCCGGGGCATGAGCTCCGTCTGGCAGGCCCCGGGGTGCGGGAGCCTCCTGTCCTGCAAGCCAGCTGAGGGTCCGGGCGCTGGGTACGGCAGTCCCAGCAGGGCCCGGGGCGGCTCTCCCCGGCCTGGCTAGGGTTCAGAAGCTGGGACGGGGCCTGGGGCTTGAGCTCCATCCGGCGGGCCCCAGGGTGCGGGAGCCCCCCATCCTGCAAGCCAGCCGAGGGTCCTGGCACTGGAGACTGTGGTCCATCGGGCCCGGGAAGGCTCTCCGCAGCCTGGCTAGGGGTCAGAAGCTGGGACCCGCCCGGGGCTTGAGCTCTGTCAGCGGGCCCCGGGGTGTGGGAGCCCCCCATCCTGCAAGCCAGCAGAGGGTCCTGGCACTGGGGACGGGGGTCCATCGGGCCCGGGAAGGCTCTCCGCTGCCTGGCTAGGGGTCGGAAGCTGGGACCAGGCCTGGGGCTTGTGCTCCATCCGGCGGGCCCCGGGGTGCGTGAGCCCCCCGTCCTGTAAACCAGCCGAGGGTCCGGGCACTAGGGACGGGGGTCCCATCGGGCCCGGGAAGGCTCTCCGCATCCTGGCTAGGGGTCAGAAGCTGGGACCCGCCCGGGGCTTGAGCTCTGTCAGCGGGCCCCGGGGTATGGGAGCCCCCCATCCTGCAAGCCAGCCGTGGGTCTGGGCGCTGGGAACGGGGTCCCATCGGGCCACGGGGAGGCTCTCCCCGGCCTGGCTAGGGTTCAGAAGCTGGGACCGTGCCCGGGGCTTGAGCTCCGTCTGGTGGGACCCGGGGTGCGGGAGCCCCCCATCCTGCAAGCCAGCTGAGGGTCCGGGCACTGGGGACAGGGGTCCCATGGGGGCCCAGGGAAGCTCTCCCCGGCCTGGCTAGGGTTCGGAAGCTGGGACACGGCCCGGGGCTTGAGATCTGTCCGGCAGGCCCCAGGGTGCGGGAACCCCCCATCCTGCAAGCCAGCCGAGGGTCTGGGCGCTGGGGACGGGGGTCCATCGGGGCACGGGGAGGCTCTTCCCGGCCTGGCTAGGGTTCGGAAGCTGGGACCAGGCCTGGGGTTGAGCTCTGTCCGGCAGGCCCCGTGTGCAGGAGCCCCTGTCCTGCAAGCCAGCTGAGGGTCTGGGTGCTGGGGACGGGAGTCCCATCGAGGCCCAGGGAGGCTCTCCCAGGCCTGGCTAGGGTTCGGAAGCTGGGACCGGGCCCCGGGCTTGAGCTCCGTCTGGCGGGCCCCAGGCTGCTGGAGCCCCCGATCTGCAAGCCAGCTGAGGGTCCGGGCGCTGGGTACGGCAGTCCCAGCAGGGCCCGGGGCGGCTCTCCCGGCCTGGCTAGGGTTCGGAAACTGGGACCGGGCCCGGGGCATGAGCTCCGTCTGGCAGGCCCCGGGGTGCGGGAGCCTCCTGTCCTGCAAGCCAGCCGAGGGTCCAGGCGCTGGGGACAGGGGTCCCATCGAGGCCCCGGGAGGCTCTCCTGGCCTGGCTAGGGTTCGGAAACTGGGACCGGGCCCGGGGCATGAGCTCCGTCTGGCAGGCCCCGGGGTGCGGGAGCCTCCTGTCCTGCAAGCCAGCTGAGGGTCCGGGCGCTGGGTACGGCAGTCCCAGCAGGGCCCGGGGCGGCTCTCCCCGGCCTGGCTAGGGTTCAGAAGCTGGGACGGGGCCTGGGGCTTGAGCTCCATCCGGCGGGCCCCAGGGTGCGGGAGCCCCCCATCCTGCAAGCCAGCCGAGGGTCCTGGCACTGGAGACTGTGGTCCATCGGGCCCGGGAAGGCTCTCCGCTGCCTGGCTAGGGGTCAGAAGCTGGGACCGGCCCAGGGCTTGAGCTCCGTCCGATGGGCCCCGGGGTGCGGGAGCCCCCGGTCCTGCAAGCCAGCCGAGGGTCTTGGCGCTAGGGACGGGGCTCCCATCGGGTCCGGGAAGGCTCGCCACATCCTGGCTAGGGGTCGGAACCTGGGACCAGACCCGGGGCTTGAGCTCTGTCTGGCGGGCCCCGGGGTGCGGGAGCCCCCCATCCTGCATGCCAGCCGAGGGTCTGGGTGCTGGGGATGGGGGTCTATCGGGGCCCGGGGAGGCTCTCCCTAGCCGGGCTAGGGTTCGGAAGCTGGGACTGGGCCTGGGGCTTTAGCTCCCTCCGGTGGACCCCGGGGTGCGGGAGCCCCCCGTCCTGCAAGCCAGCCGAGGGTCCGTGTGCTGGGGACGGGGGTCCATCGTGGCACGGGGAGGCTCTCCCCGGCCTGGCTACGGTTCGGAAGCTGGGACCGGGCCTGGGGCTTGAGCTCTGTCTGGCAGGCCCCGGGATGGGGGAGCCCCCCGTCCTGCATGCCAGACTAGGGTCCGGGCGCTGGGGATGGGGGTCCATCGGGGCCTGAGGAGTCTCTCCCCGGCCTGGCTATGGTTCAGAAGCTGGGACCAGGCCTGGGGCTTGAGCTCCCTCCAGCGGGCCCCGGGGTGCGGAAGCCCCCCGTCCTACAAGCCAGCCAAGGGTCTGGGCGCTGGGGACAGGGGTCCATCGGGGCACGGGGAGGCTCTCCCTGGCCTGGCTAGGGTTCGGAAGCTGGGACCGGGCCTGGGGCTTGAGCTCTGTCTGGCAGGCCCCGGGGTGCGGGACCCCCCCGTCCTGCATGCCAACCGAGGATCCGGGTATGGGGGTCCATCGGGGCCCGAGGAATCTCTCCCCGGCCTGGCTAGGGTTCGGAAGCTGGGACCGGGCCTGGGGCTTGAGCTCCATCCGGCGGGCCCTGGTGTGCAGGAGCCCCCCATCCTGCAAGCCAGCCGAGGGTCCGGGCGCTGGGGACGGGGGTCCCATCGGGGCCCGGGGAGGCTCTCCCCGGCCTGGCTAGGGTTCAGAAGCTGGGACCAGGCCCGGAGCTTGAGCTCCGTCTGGCGGGCCCCGGGGTGTGGGAACCCCCGTCCTGCAAGCCAGCAGAGGGTCCTGGCACTGGGGACGGGGGTCCATCGGGCCCGGGAAGGCTCTCCACTGCCTGGCTAGGGGTCGGAAGCTGGGACCCGGCCCGGGGCTTGTGCTCCATCCAGCGGGCCCAGGGGTGCGTGAGCCCCCCGTCCTGTAAACCAGCCGAGGGTCCGGGCACCAGGGACGGGGGTCCCATCGGGCCCGGGAAAGCTCTCCGCAGCCTGGCTAGGGTTTGGAAGCTGGGACGGGGCCTGGGGCTTGAGCTCCATCCGGCGGGCCCCGGGGTGTGGGAGCCCCCCGTCCTGCAAGCCAGCAGAGGGTCCTGGCACTGGGGACGGGGGTCCATCGGGCCCGGGAAGGCTCTCCGCTGCCTGGCTAGGGGTCGGAAGCTGGGACCCGGCCCGGGGTTTGTGCTCCATCCGGCGGGCCCCGGGGTGCGTGAGCCCCCCGTCCTGTAAACCAGCCGAGGGTCCGGGCACTAGGGACGGGGGTCCCATCGGGCCCGGGAAGGCTCTCCGCAGCCTGGCTAGGGGTCAGAAGCTGGGACCCTCCCGGGGCTTGAGCTCTGTCAGCGGGCCTTGGGGTATGGGAGCCCCCCATCCTGCAAGCCAGCCGTGGGTCTGGGCGCTGGGAACGGGGTCCCATCGGGCCACGGGGAGGCTCTCCCCAGCCTGGCTAGGGTTCAGAAGCTGGGACCGTGCCTGGGGCTTGAGCTCCGTCTGGCGGGCCCCTGGGTGCGGGAGCCCCCCATCCTGCAAGCCAGCCGAGGGTCCGGGCACTGGGGACAGGGGTCCCATCGGGGCCCTGGGAAGCTCTCCCCGGCCTGGCTAGGGTTCGGAAGCTGGGACCGAGCCCGGGGCTTGAGCTCCGTCCGGCGGGCCCCGGGGTGCGGGAGCCCCCCATCCTGCAAGCCAGCCGAGGGTCCCGGTGCTGTTGTCGGGGGTCCCATCGGAGCCTGGGGAGTCTCTCCCCAGCCTGGCTAGGGTTCGGAAGCTGGGACCGAGCCCAGGGCTTGAGCTCCCTCGGGCGGGCCCCGGTGTGCGGGAGCCCCCCGTCCTGCAAGCCAGCCGAGGGTCCGGGCGCTGGGGACGGGGGTCCATCGGGGGATGGGGAGGCTCTCCCCGACCTGGCTAGGGTTCGGAAGCTGGGACCTGGCCTGGGGCTTGAACTCTGTCCGGTGGGCCCCAGGGTGCGGGAGCCCCCTGTCCTGCAAGCCAGCCGTGGGTCTGGGCGCTGGGGACAGGGATCCCATTCGGGCCTGGGGAGGCTCTCCCTGGCCTGGCTAGTGTTCGGAAGCTGGGACCGAGCCTGGGGCTTGAGGTCCGTCTGGCGGGCCCCTGGGTGCGGGGCTCCCCATCCTGCAAGCCAGCCGAGGGTCCGGGCGCTGGGGACAGGGGTCCCATCCGGGCCCAGGGAGGCTCTCCCCGGCCTGGCTAGGGTTCGGAAGCTGGGACGGGGCCTGGGGCTTGAGCTACGTCCGGCGGGCCCTGGGGTGCGGGAGCCCCCCGTCCTGCAAGCTAGCCTAGGGTCCTGGCGCTGGGGACCGGGGTCCATTGGGCCCGGGAAGGCTCTCCGCTGCCTGCCCAGGGGTCGGAAGCTGGGACCCGGCCCGGGGCATGAGCTCCGTCCGGCGGGCCCCCGGGGTGCGGGAGCCCCCCGTCCTGCAAGCCAGCCGAGGGTCCGGGCGCTGGGGACGGGGGTCCTATCGGACCCAGGAAGGCTCTCCGCAGCCTGGCTAGGGGTCGAAAGCTGGCCCCGGCCCGGGGCTTGAGCCCCCCATCCTGCAAGCCAGCCGAGGGTCCGGATGCTGGGGATGGGGGTCCATCGGGGCCCGGGGAGGCTCTCCCCAGCCGGGCTAGAGTTCGGAAGCTGGGACCGGGCCCGGGGCTTGAGCTCCGTCCGGCGGCCCCGGGGTGCGTGAGCCCCCTGGTCCTGCAAGCCATCCGAGGGTCCGGGCGCTGGGGACGGGGGTCCATCAGGGCCAGGGCAGGCTCACCCGACCTGGCTGGGTTCAGGAGCAGGGACCGGGCCATGGGGCGGGGGTGGCTGGCTAACTCCGCTCCGCTGGCGGAGCGGAGTTCTCTGCCCACCCCTATCCAAAACTTGTTTTCCTCATTCATTTTTCCATAGGAACTTTAGTCCCAGCTACAGCCTAAACTGGTAAACGGATATACACTAAATCTGGCATAAAGCTAGATTTTAGACCAGAAAGTGCTTTTTGTGATTTGCTGTAAATCTGTTCAGTAGTTTTTGAGCATGCCACGGAGGCTCTGCAGACTCGAGAGATCTCCTGCTGAGATCTGATAGGCTGCTATCATATCAACAACAAGGTGGTGGTAGCCATCTCATGACTCGGAGGTCAGTCCTGAGTCTTAAAAGAAACACAAAAAAAGACATAGGGGGTAGAGAATGGATACCCTGACCCCTTAGGCCTGGTCGTGAGATCCCAGAGGGACCCTGCCTGGGCCCAGACACATTTTTTAAAAACATTTTCCCACAAATTCATGCTGGATCTGCGATCTGTGAAAAATGAAAAAAGCGTTGGCTCCTGGGTGTGTCAAAAGCCCCAGGTGGACCAGGGCCCAGAGAGGTTGGCACATTTTTTAATTTGGGGAGGGGGGCATATGGACCCCCTACCCTAGCCTCCAAGAGGCACCAAGGACCCCATCCCCCGGGCCATTAACACTATTTAAAAGGGAGAGGGGACATTTGACCCCCCTCCCTGAGCCTCTAAAGGCCCCGGGGACCCTTCACCCAGGGCCAGCTTAGTTACTGTGTCTTGGGAAGGCCACACCCAGGACACAATAGTTTCCCTGCCACACCCAGGACACAATAGTTTCCCTGTTTCACTAGTGCCGGCAGGGAAACAAATGTTTGACCCTATCGTGTGGGAGTATTTTTGAATCTCCTGCGGGAGCAAACATGCCTTCCCTACCTGCAGCAATTGAGGCAAGGAAGGTGTGCCTTCTCTCACAGGGTGAGGGATGTAACAGACTTCTGTTTCCCTGCCCACGCTCCTGCGGGCAGGAAAACAGATATTTCCCCCACCCCGCTCTCTCCGGGGGGTGGGGGGGTTGAAGGGTGCAATGCCGGCTCCCGCACCAAGCTGCTTGGTGGGGCACCCACCTATTATTAAGATAGTCCCCAGGGGATGGGGTATCTGGGAACACAAAAGGCCTGGGGAGTGGGGTAGCGCAACCCTCCTCCCCTTTAAAATGACATGTGGCCCCAGGGGATGGGGTCCTCGGGCCGAAAAAGGTTTGGGGAGAAGGCCCAATGGCCCACCTCCCCATTTTAATGTCATGTGTCACCAGAGATGAGGTCCCTGAGGCCTAAAACGTATCGAGGAGGGGGCCATGTGGACCCCTCCACTTGTCTATGGATAGTGACCCTAGGGAAAGGGGTCCTGAGGCCTAATTAGGCTCAGGTAGGGGGGCGGTACTCCCCCACAGTTTTAATGTCATGTGGCTTGGGGAGGTTGGCTGCCTGCAGGGGTTTGGATACAGGGCCAACCCTCTGCCAAAGTCCATGAACAGTGTGGGGTTGGCTACCTGCAGGGGGCATAGGGCCAGGCTGCTAGCTAGGCCCTGCAGCTAACCCATGCCACACATGACCAAAAGCTGTGCATGGCATGGGGTTGGCTGCCTATGGGGAGGTTGGCACCACACTATCTGGCCAACCCCTTGGCACACATGGCCGAAGGACGTGTGCAGTGAGGGGTTTGCTTTACATATAGTAACAACATATTTTTTTCACCGAAAAGAACAAAGGTTGAAGTAACGTTATAGTTAGGTGACAATTTCAGTGACAACATAATTTTTTTAATGTACATGACCACTGAAATTCACAAGTTATAGTTATCTCTGATAACTATAACTCATGCCCTAAGGTAACTGTAACTCACAGCCTCGCCATGTACTGCTAATTATCCTACGTATTACATCACTCATGACATCTTCTATGACATCATTGATAATTTACCTCCAACCTTTGTAATCAAATTATTGATAAAGAAACTGTGCATGTCAAGGGCACAAGATATAGTTTCATAACACAATATAAAACCCCCGGGTCTATGCAAAACAGAAATCAAACTAAGTGTAATAAATCACTATATGATTTGAAGGCATGAAAAATGTATAAATGTGCATTTACAGAACCTAGTAGCTAGTGCCACAGACCTAACTGGGGTCACTTCCTTTAAGGACGAAATCCCTCACTCACCAGAGGTGACATGCTTCATCATATGGGATTCTCCTCCCAGAGGAAAAACCTAGTTCCTCTGAGGGCTACAACTCTCTCTCTGAGAGGGAGGAGCTCAGGGATGTTTTTAGTAGGATATTATAAATCCACAAATGAAGAGACAACTGTGTGAATGAAGGCGCAGCGCAACAAAAAATGCGTGAATGTGCAAATAGTGAAAAATAAAACTGACTAGAGAACGCAAACCAGTCACTTTATTCAGATGCGTCCTTTGCCAGGATTAAAAAAGTGTACCCGCGGTATGAATTTAGACCACAAAGGTAAAATAGAAAAAAGTGGTCAACATGTTCAGCCATCCACCTAACAGTAGGCAAGGCTTTCATCAGGACCTATTAAGCTGCTGCTATCTCAATGATGTGCTATAACACAAAGGATATGAAACCAGAAAAGCTCCTCAATCTGTCCATTCTTGAAGGGAAGATTACCTACAAAAAGAGAGAAGAAACAGATCTGATCCATACCTATGATCATCAGCATCATGCACACACTGCAACAGGTTCTGTAAATAATAACAAAGAACAAAAAGGAGCTTACCCGTCACTGTTGGGTAAAGAACCACACCTCTACCTGGCGACAGCTCAGGAAAGGAGCACCGCTCTGAAACAAACGGTATATTTGTATCTTTGACACATCATGTCCTACAAGATATAGTTACCTTACATATTATATATATATATATATGCACATATATATATATATATATATATATATATATATATATATATATATATATATATATATATATATATATATATATATACATATATTATCTACTGGCAGTCGCCAGTAGATAGTTATAGTTAGGACCACGTTTCCATAGGAAAAGCGTTTTTTGATTTGCTTATAACTTTGGCGGCGTTTGACGAATGTTTACGAAATTTTCCCAAAAACTTCTCTTTTAGATCAGCTCCTATCTTGAAAGTTTGGGGTGATTCGTCAAGGGGGCTGAGGAAAAGGGGGTCCCAAAACGTGTTTTCTCCATGCAATTTCCATAGGAAACTTTAGACAAGGCTACAGGTCAAACTGCTGAACGCAATTACGCCAAATTTGGCAAGGAGAAAGGTCTTGGTCCAGAAAGCATGCTTTTGTTTAAATGGGGTAAATCCGTTCAGTAGTTTTTGAGAAATATGAAATTTTACAGATATCAATATTTGAGAATTCTGACATCTGATTGGCTGAGGCGTTACGAGCACGAGCTTGCGGCTCATTGGCTGCGAACTGTTGAAACTAGGAAGTGTTGGCAGCCATTTTGTGACTCAGTTGAAAGGAGTAGGGGGAAAAAAAGAGAAAAATTGTATAAGAGGGTATAGTAGGAACACTGTGGACTTATTTTAAGCAGTCTGTACGGTGCACAGACGGGTAGTGTGAATGTTGCGTAGGCCGTGGAAATTACGTCCGCAAAACAGTGATGCGCGGTATTGCGGCTATGTTCAGTAGGCTGTGGAACTCATATCGGGAAAACAACAATGCGCCGTATTGCGGCCTTCCTTTAATATGATGCGCAGTAATGTTTACTTATATTGCAGTGTTCACTTTTATCATGGATAGTGTCACTTTGTTAGAGAAAATTTAATATTATGTGGGAGGGCATGTTCTCTCCCTGTGCGCGGAACAAAATTAACGTTTAATTGGCTGAGGTGTTCCAACAACGAGCTTAATGTTCATTGGCTGCGAACCATTGAAAGTAGAAGTGTTGCCAGCCATTCTCTCCCCCTCCGCGGAGTAGCAAGGACATCTGATTGGCTCACATGTTCCAAGCAGGACCTTCCAGAGCTTAATGTTCATTGGCTGCGAACCATTGAAAGTAGAAGTGTTGCCAGCCATCCCCTCCCCCTCCGCGGAGTAGCAGGGACATCTGATTGGCTGACGTGTTCCAAGCAGGACCTTCCGAAGCTTAATGTTCATTGGCTGTGAAGCATTAAAAGTAGAAGTGTTGGCAGCCATTCCCTCCCCCTCTGCGGAACACTATGGACATTTTATTGACTAAAGTGTTCCGAGTACAAGTTTGCTCCTTATTGGGTGGGAACGGTTCACTGTTGTCAGCCATTTTGTGACGCACTTCAAAGGAGTACAGGAAAAAAAAAGTAGGGGAGGATAGGAACACTATTAACTCTGTACAGTGGTCACAAGGTGGTGGACAGGGACTGTGAAGGTAAAAATTGTTTTTTATATACTTTAAGGGCCATTTATATAATTTGCGTGGGGCCTACAAATCACGGCGGGAAAATAACAGTGTGTGTTGCGGTCTTCTTTTTATTAAGTCAGCGGGTGGGATACTTCCCAGGAGCAGTATTTACTTACAATGTTGTGTTTACTTTTCTTACGGGGAGTGCTACATCTTTGGAGGAAAAATTATAGTGCTGTTGCGGTCTTCATTTAAATAAGGTTCTGAGTAGGCTACTTCTCGGGAGCAATGTTTACTTATAATGTATAGTTATAGTGCGGTGCTTACTTCTGTCGTGGGGAGTGCTACTTCCTTGCAGCAAAATAATAGGTGTGGTTGCGCTGCAAAAATTTCAGTCTAGGTTTGAAACAGTTTTTATTAAGCAATCACAAATATACTTTCTTAGGAAAGTGTAGCTGTATATATCAGAGGGGTGACAAATAAAAACGCAATTCATAAAATATCCCTTAAGCATGGCCACACCCTCCCTTTTTTTGTCGTCTATAGTTTGTAAAAGTGTTGCCCCATATTCTTGTTAATATAAGAGGGCATCAGTTACTTTTAGATAAAGTAGAAAAGAAGTGCTACAAGAAACACTCCCGCACTACATCATCTCAGGTCACAACAACAATAACAAGTAAAAAACAGTTAAACACAAATGACATCATATTACCTACAAATGTACGCTTCATCAAAACATTAAATGAAGCACTATGTATATAATTTTTTTTAGGGACTACTATTTTATAAAATATTAGCAGTGTTACAAACTGTGAGGTAGTAAGTTATCAACGGAAATAACTGTAGTATATGTTGTTAATGTCTCGCACAGATAGATCTCCAAACCCTTTGAAGTACTATAAACTCACAGTATTAAAATGTACAGGGTGCGTTTATAGTATTCCACAGGAGAAGAAGAATAAGGAGCACAACAAAAAAATCAAAAAAATTTCAATTTCTATTCTGTAGAAGTCGGGAAAGTTTTGCCGTAGTGCTTAGAGGTCGCTCACTGCTCCGCTAACAGATAACGTACTCCTTTAAGAACATATAGGATAGTAGTAATATATACACTACTATTCCTATAAATTCTATGGGGAGAACTAGAATAGGAACCACAACAGAGAAAAAGAGAAATACCAAAATATCATTCAAAAATGTAGGGTTTATCAAAGGCATTCAGTAAGAAAGTGTCTATGCAAACAATCTTTTTAAACTGCAATTTCCAAAAATATTCTCACTGTAAAAATATCTGATCAAGTAAGTTATAAAGGTCAGTAAGCTGTATTTGAGATGGTTTACTCCTGGCGGCGACAAATCTCCAATTTCTGTTGTGTGAAAATATGACACTCTACTACAATATAGAGAGTGACACTGATGCCACACAAAAAGGAAAAGGAAAATAAAGTCATGAACACAAAACAAGATCAATAACGAAATACTTTCCAGCGGTGAATATGTTCAGAGATTCTTTTCTCCGGGACTTCAAAATCTTTCATCTTCGCGCCGACGGGTCATAAACTCCTCTGAGATCATAATGACTGTGAATATTACAATATACATATTCACACTATATGATCCCAAGGGGCAAACAGAGTAAGAACCAGAAGCTGCTGACGTTACTTATAAATCTTTAGTCTTCGTGCCCACTGGTCACCAACACCTCTGAGGTCAAGTATAGTGTCAATATTATAATATACAAAGTGACACTATATGAGCTCAAATGAGCCAGAAAAGGAATAGCATTTCCTCTGTTTTGTCTGTTTCTGAATAGAAGCTGTTGACGTTACATATAAATGGCAAAAACAACCAATAACATTTTTTTCTAAATACAAATCTTTAAATATTCACAAATAGCTACGTATTATAAATATCTACTATGCCATAATCAAACAACTTACAACTCCGTAATATGTTTTGTTGTCGCAAAAGAAGAATCCAACGCTAGAAAACGGAATCTGCATCACAGAATGGACACGCGTAAATAAATTGCAAAAACGAAACTAATCGAACAACGGGTGTGGTTTATATACTTTTTGGTTATTGAGTAGTCTATAGAAGGAACATGCGGCTCCGCCCATTTAGATGTCACGTTTTACAGTTGACACGTGCTCACGTTTTCACTGTTTAACTTGTGCACGTGTTGGGGAAAGTTACAAAATGTGAAGCGGTAAAGGTTTCGATTTCGATCCTCACACGTATAAGCTCCTTAATATGTACATACGTTGGAAACCTTAAAAACTGTTACCCGGTAAACCGTGTCATTTCCTTTCTTGTGACTAAAAACATCTATTAATTGCTGTAATTCTAAATAGAAGACATAAAAAGAATATCGTTCAGAATAGAAAAAAAATATGTGCTAATATTTCTCATCACTATAGTTTTAAATTAAAATAATGCCAGCATTTGTAAAGCGTACAGCTACCTCCAGAGAGGTGTCCCGGCGCGCGGGGCGTCGGGAAGATTAAGCAAGGTATTGCCCACAGTGACATAGTGGTGGGCTAACGTGCTGCCGGAGCCGGAAATCGAACTGTGAACGCTGTTGTTCTAAGTCAGGTATCATAGCTGCTGCGTCACACTTTTTCCACACTTATAGGTTAATTAGTGCTAATTAAATTTTAAACATTGTTAAATTATAACTTATAACAGACTACTGTTACAGTTAGTTTTTCACTACAAAAAGTATGCACGTCTTTTTAAAATTTACTTAAAAACAATATAGGTTTCAGGGACATGTAGTTACAAATTAGCATTTAAAAAACCATTGAAATTCACTGAAAAACATAGGTTTCAGGCAAGTTATAGTTAGAAATTAGCATTTTAAAAACCTTAGAAATTCACTGAAAAAACCATAGGTTTCAGGCACGTTATAGTTAGTTGGACATCTCACTCGTACAAAACCATAGAAATTACACCGTTATAGTTAGTTCAGCTAACTATAACTCGCGCCCCCGCAATGCACTGCTGATGACGTCACATATTACATCGTTCATGACATGATCAGTGACATCACTGATGACATCTCAAATGACATCACTGATGACATCACTGACGACATCATCCACGTGAAAATATGATGCACCTCCTCACACTCTAATATAATGTTTGATACACCCACTGTAAAATACAGACTACCATTTTCTAGATCATTGACACACCAATACCAGTTACTACATACGCACTCACTGATTGCTAGGTCTACACACACATCCACTCATTCATCCATACAATAACTCATACATGCAGTCACTCATCAATACAACACTATCATATGCACTCATACACCTATACAGACAATCACACACCACCACTCATCCATGCAGTGACTCACACACCTACTCAGTCATGCTAAGAATCTATCACACTCCCATTTACTCACTTATACAATTATACACATACCACCTCACTTATTCATACAGATACTAACGCATACTTACTGTGTTATATAATCAGTGATACAAGTACACAATGAACTATACAGCCAGTCTCACAATCACTGACTATCATGTAGAGTCATTTATATACTTCAACTCTCACATACACTGCCTTTTACATATGTAGTTACTTGGACATGTACCACTGAGACATTCATTCACTCACCAAGACACCGATACACACACTCACGCACACATACAGCTGTTTCCACATGCACTCTTGAACCCATACACCCAGTGAATCAACCACTCACACATCTATGCACAGAGTCACACACCTCCCACCCACCCACACACACACACACACACACACTCAATCTCCCCCAAAAAATACTCAGACAACCAATCAATAACCTATGTAGACACTGATGTAGCTACTGACCAACCCATGCAGCAGCTTGCACAACAACAGACAGACTAATACAGACATTCACACAGTTTAGTCACTAACCCATGCATTCAGTAAGACACATTTAATCACTCACTTATACAGTCAGTCACTCACCTACTAAATCCTCCATCTAGACACTTATACACCCACTCATTCTTCCATACACCTTGGAATATATATAAAACATATTAAAAAAATTACAGAAACACACAGTCACTGAATGATGTCGTCAGTGATGTCATTTGAGATGTCATCAGTGATGTCATCAGTGATGTCACTGACCATGTCATGAATGATGTAATATGTGACGTCATCAGCAGTGCATTGCGGGGGTGCAAGTTATAGTTAGCTGAACTAACTATAACGGTGGAAGTTCTATGGCTTTGTACGAGTGAAATGTCCAACTAACTATAACGTGCCTGAAACCTGTTTTTTTCAGTGAATTTCTAAGGTTTTTTAAATGCTAACTTCTAACCATAACGTGCCTGAAACCTATGGTTTTTTCAGTGAATATATATATATATATATATATATATATATATATATATATATATATATATATATTTATATATATATTTTTTCACAGCAACGAAGTAATAACGCTCTCTCAGGAGATTAGTTTAAGCTTCGGTTTTATTCCAGTTACGCGTTTCGGGGAACGCAGTCCCCTTACTCACACCTATATATATATAGACAAAGATGCAATCTCCAGAGCTAAAATATATTGAGACAAAATAGATCAGAAAAGCCATTTGAGATCATTGTAAGAACTACAAACTCACACAAAAGGGTAAGCAGTCTCTCCCTTCATTATTCACAAAGTAAAGAACCCTAGTTGAAAAGGAAGTTTATTGATATAGTATAAAACATCACAATAAAATACAGAAATACGAAATACAATCTTAACTATATAATCTGTTAAAGTGATATGGGAAGGGATGGGGAGAGAAAAGAGGGGAAGGGAAGAGGGTAGGGAATGACATTCATGTAATATTATTTTTAACATAACCACTTATATAATTATTAATATCTACTGAATTGCATAGTGAAAGAAAGATGAATAAAAAGGAAATAGTATTGATATATAAACAACTAAAAAGAAATCATGGGGGTTTAGGTACTTCTTCAACTCGGGGATTATCCATTCGTGCTGTATTTGCAGGTATATCTAGAAAAGGAGTAATAGGTGACCATAGGTATTCTCATTTCATTGCAAGGGAAATGGGGTGGACATATGCTCAATCTAGCCTGTGGTTATAACAAACCGCATACCACCAGGCTTGATAAGAAATATTGGTGGTATTCTTTCATGCCCTGGTAATCTGTTGGAAAGCAACTGCAAGGAGTAGGTCGATAATATGAAAATTATTTGAGTGTGATTCCAATTCAGAAGATACACTACCTAGAAATATATTAACAAAAGTGAAGGGGATTTGTGTGTGAAAGATATTATTGATTTGTCTCCAAACTTGTTTCGAGAAGTTATGAACATGGGGACATGTAAATAACATGTGTTGTAAATCTGCTGGGGATGCAATACAGGACCAGCATGAGGGAGAGAGAGTAGGGTTTATTTTATGTAATGAGACAGGAGTCAGTAAGAGTCTGTTGTAGATGTAAAATAAAGTTTGGGTAGTGTTAGCAGCCCTGGAAGATTTCCTAATTTTAATCCAGACCCTATTCCAGATAGGAATAGGGAGGGACTGTTTGGGATCAGTCTCCCATAAGAGTTCCACCTCCGTCTTATCTCGAGTAACTGGATAAGAAGATAAATGTTTATAAACTTGAGATGCGGATGGGGAGAGAAACAAGACGAAAAGGACAGTAGGAGGCGAAGATGACAAGGTATTAATGAGTGCCAAACGATTGTAATTTGACTGAATCAATTAAATTAAGGACACGTATTTAGATGCACACGAGGTAGGTAAAGAAAATCGGCTTCAGCAACTATGAAGTTTATACAAGCATTATCTTGATAAAGTTGATGTACCCAGCGGAGCCCTTTATCATTCCAATCTCTCCAAAAAATAATTCTGTTATTGATTTTAAGATGTTTATTGTACCAAATTGAAGAATGCAAAAATTGATTTTTGGAAGAAAGGTGATTTGTAAGTAAAGGTTGGAGAATTCTGCAGCTGTTATTAAAAATGGGAAGAGAAAGTGACAAAGGGCGGTGCGTAAAGGATAAAAATTCTTGGAAGGTGAAAGGTTGAAGGAAATAGTTTTCAATGGTAGTCCATAACGATAAGGATGAATCCTCATTATCATCTTGGAGTAATAGAGAGGATTGTTTAAGAGAGAACTCGGTATGATATGTTTGAAAATCTTGGAAATTTAAACCGCCCAACTGTTCTGGTCGTTTAAGTTTATGTAAAGACATACGAGGTTTCTTATTATTCCACAGAAAGTTCGATAGAATAGAATAGATTGTTTTAAAATGTGACTTAGGACTATTTACGGGAATATTAGAGATATAAAAAGTATTATAGGCACCAACATCATTTTTATCGTGTGAAGACGGCCCCACCAAGATAAAAACATGGGATTCCATCTGGACGTGGTAGTTTTCAAGAGCGTCTGTAATTCTCTCAAATTTATTAACATGGATTCTTTAATGGAAGATTTAAACCATGAACCCAAGTATATGGTTTTCTCTGCTGCCCAACGAAACCCAGAAGAGGTATAGTCTACAGAGAAGCATAATTTGTTTAATGGAAGGATTTCACATTTGTCGCCATTTAATTTATAACCGGACACAGGCAAAAGATTGTACTTCAGATATGAAAGCTGGCAAAGAGGTCTGAGGATGAGATAGAAAAAGCAAAATATCATCCGCATAAACAGAAAGTTTTAATTGGTTGACGCCATATTTAATCTGAGAGTTTAAACGAATCTTAATCAGGAAGGGTTCGACAGCAAGTATAAAAAGAGGAGGAGACAGAGGACAACCTTGCCTTACCCCACGATATAAAGGAAAGAGGTAGAAATAAGACCATTAGATAAAATGGAGGAGACTGGTAAAGAATATAATAAGGAGATATAATTTATAAATTTATGACCAAAACCAAACCAGGATAAAGTAGAAAAAATATGTGACCAACCGACTCTATCAAAAGCTTTCTCAGCATCCAAAGATATGTCCGCTAAAGAATGTTTATACGATTTGGCCTTGGTAAGGACATTAAAGAAAAGTCTAGTGTTGTCCGAGATATGCCTACCTTTAATAAAACCACATTGTTATTGCCCAATTAATAGGGGTAAAAATTTCTCTTAGCGCAAAGCTAGAATTTTTGCAAAAATGTTATAATCTAAATTAATTAAAGAAATGGGTCTGTAATTTTTACAAATATTATGATCTTTACCCTCCTTGGGAAGAAGGCATATCAAAGCCTTTTGAAAAGAGCCACTGGACTTTTTGGAAGAAATAAAGAATTGAAATAATTGATGCAATTTAGAAATATGAGCTCGAGAAAAATAGGAATAAAATTCAATCGTGAAACCATCAGGTCCTGAGGCTTTACCGTGTTTAATTGAGCGAATAGCAGTAAGGAGATCTAGTTCTCGGATATCCTCATCTAACACTGAAAAATCCAAATCGGAAGGAGAAGGTGGATTAATCGAGGATAAGTACTGAAGTATATCCTGCTGAGGTACCGAGGATTCAGGAGTGTATAGAGTTTGAAAAAATTGAGTGAATTCTGATAAAATATCTTCATTTTGTAAACTATGTGATTGTTAGTAGAAAGGATAGAACTAATCTTGGTGCGTTTTTTTAAAACTTTAAATGTAAATGTAAATCCGTATTTGTAAAGCGCAAACTACTCACCCTTACGGGTCTCAAGGCGCTGGGGGCCGTCGTGGAAATTAAATGAGCTATTGCCCAGAGTCACATGGTGCTGAGCTGAGCTTCCACCGGAGCCGGGGATCGAACCGTGAGCCCTGTGCTCCAAAGTCAGCTGCCCTGGCCGCTGCACCACACCTCTCAATTAAGATAATTGGCTAATAGCTTCCCTTCTTTATTTTGACCTCCATAGTATTTGGCTGAGGATTTGAGCAGAAATGAGTTAGCGTTTTCAGTAGATATTTTGTTGAATTCGAATTTAGATTTGATAAGTTCATCCAAGCAAGTTTTAGAATTTGTGTGGAAAGAGGAATGTTCTAATTGTTTAATGCGTGCCGTAAGTGATTGCAAAGTAAGTAAAGAAGATTTCTTCCGCTGGGATACAAAGGAAATAATAAAGTATCTAGAGGCTGCTTTAAAAGCATCCCAGATAATCTGTGGAGACATGAGTGGAGTTTCATTTTCAAGAAAGAAAGTGGTGATAAAGGCTTCAAATTGTTGGGTAAACTTGGAGTCTAATAGGAGGGAATTGTTGAATCTCCATCTTCGTGTACCCTGAACAGGAGGAAGAAGGTCTAAATCTAAAGTAACTGGGGCATGGTCAGAAATTAATATGGAACCAATATCAGAATGAGTGACATGCTGTGTGAGTGCTTTTGAAGTGAATAGATAATCTAAGCGAGATTGAGAAGAGTGAACTGGAGAAAAGAAATAGTATTCTCGAAGTGTAGGATTGCATAATCGCCAAGCATCCATTAGTGATCTTTGTTGAATAGTGGATGTTAATTGGGAGTGCATAGGGGATGGAATGAATTTAGATTGAGAATTACGGTCAATATTAGGGTTCATAACCAAATTACAATCCCCCACAACTAACAAGTTTTCATCTTGAAAAGACATCAATTTAGACAATATTGTAGGCCAAAAAGCAACATCTGGGGCAGTAGGTGCATACAGATTAAAACGAGTCAAGGGGATATTATTCAATAACAGCAAAACAGAAACCCACCTACCCACATCATCAGCATCTTGTGAAAGAATCTGTTTGCACGGGTTGTTGCCCGCGGGATTCTATTGGGTTACCAAGAACATACTTTATGTTCCTTTGGTCCAAGATTTAAGATAGTGTGATTTACAACTATTACACTACCAGTATTTCTAGTCCATTAGGACCTCTGACAATTAGGATGGAGGACTATCAGGGACTTAGCTTCGGTGATGAAGCAGCAACTGAGATTCTGAGAGCACCATCACTGCTGGGGCCCGATGGCAGCTCAGCCTCCGGGAGCCAGTCAGAAGACTGGACCTCATTAGCCAATATGAAACACGAGTGGCTCAAGGTTACTCTACATGGGGCAATGATGACAGAATATCTTAGAGCCAACATAGCTCCAAATGGCCTGATTGTCAACAATGTCCCTCGCCTGTTCTTGGAGGATGCTATCTTTAAAAAAGAATGGTCCCTAGTAGCATGGAAATGCACAAGGGACTGGCTGATTCTCATAATTAACACGGCCAAGAGAATCGCAGATGCATTCCTGATCAGGATACAAACAGCAGAGGGGGCAATTAAGGTAATTGTTCAAACAGCAGCATTTAAGAGTAAGCTGGCTGAAATAAATGCAGAGATAGCAGATAATCGGGAGTACCTTATGAAACAAAAAATTTCAAAACTTCAGAAGGATATCCAGAAATTCTCCACTGAGAAAGTTTATCCATGAAAGCAGATTATACTGCTGTAGCCACAGGTTATTCCTCTGATGAGGGTTCCGTCTCATCACGTAGGGGATCATCATCCAACAGTGACTCCAGCACTGGCAGTTGGAATAATAGAAGAAATCGACCGTCTCAACACCAGATGTTTCCACCTTATAACTTACCCCCATATCAGGGACCACCCTACTGGCAGTTTCCTATGTACCAACAAGGCCCCCCACCCTTCTTCCAGACCGGGGCTGAGCCACCTTTTTAGACAGAGGTTGGGGCAGAGGAAGAGGGTACAGAAGAGGTCAAAAAAGAGTCCAATGGCGGGATCAACCAGCACGACCAGTAGAGACCAGGAGTCAAACCAGGGGGAAGAAAAATGAATCATTAACCTCTCCTTGAGAGCCCTCTCACCCATTGAAGAGAGGGTCCTACAGAAAGGTCTGGGCTATGTTCCAACCCCTAAAAATGACAAATTTCGAGACATATGCGAAGTACAGGGGTTCTTTCGCAAAATTCGTTTACAAGCCTTCTTCCAAGACCAAACACCACCACCTATTAACGACTCTGGTTTACACAAACCTTCTACCTTTTCACCAAATAGTAGTATGATTCCCCACGAAGTGTTGACTTTCGAGCAAGCAGTGTTGAAAGATCTGAATAGCATGACAACTACTGCTCCATTCCATAACTTATCCTGTGACGAAACTACTGCCATTAAAACCTTATCGAGTGATGCCAGTATCACCATTAAACAGGCAGATAAAGGCGGGGCAATAGTGATTATGTCCACATTGGACTACGATATGGAATGCCATAGACAATTGAGTGACAGGAAATATTACACTCCTATAAAAGAAGATCCTACTCCGAGATTGAGGAGAATTATTTCCACTTTGGTTTTCACTGCAGAATCACAAGGGTGGATCACCAAGAAGGAAGCTGATTTCCTGGTAACAAAAGAACCTATAACCCCCTATTTCTACTGCCTTCCTAAAATCCACTAGAACACTATCCCGGTCCCGGGCGTCCCATCGTGTCAGGGATCGGCTCTATCTTGGAACCTCTGTCCAAGTTTGTTGACCACTTTATACAACCATTGGTCAGGGCAACTCCCTCTTTCATTGGGGACACTACAGATGTCCTACGTCTGCTCGAGGGCACTCTACATCCAGAATCAGTAGACCTACTTGTCACACTGGATGTTGAGGCCCTGTATACCAATATCCCTCAAAGGGCTACACTTGAGGTGATTGAAGATGCATTGGTCAGCAGTGAGTGGAACTCACCGACACCAGTGGCCTTCATACTGGAATGTGCCACTTTAGCGCTTACAGAGAATTTCTTTGAATATGACACCCAACTATATCATCAAACACAGGGCACTTTGATGGGCAGTACGTTCGCGCTGAGTCTGGCATGTATGTACATGTCTGCATTCGAGGAAAGAGAGATTTTTAGTCCCAGAAATCCATATATGACCAATGTGCTCATGTGGAAAAGATTTATTGATGATATCTTGATCCTGTGGAAAGGAGAACGAACTATATGTGATGAGTTCTGCACATGGATCAAGACCTTGAACCCTTATCTGAGATTTACGAGCACTATCTCTGAGACTGAAATTCCCTTTCTTGACTTATTGGTCAGATTAGAGGGTGATAAAATCTCCACCACCCTCTATCGTAAGCCGACCGATAGGAACAGCCTCCTACTTTTCAGTAGCCATCATCCTAGGGCCCTGAGACAGAACTTACCCTTTGGACAGTTCCTTCGTATTAGAAGGAACTGTAGCACGTTAACTGACTACAAAAAGGAATCTGACACACTTAAGAAAGACCTTCTCCAGCGGGAATACCCTAGACAGGTTATTGACACCGCGTGCAAAAGAGCTCAAAATAACAATCGCGAGATCCTGTTGGAAGACAGGATTAGAGAACCTGACACGACCATCACGTGTGTTACCACATATACCCCCGACTCTAACCGGATAAAGAAAATATTCCGCAAACATTGGGATATCCTAAACACAGGAACTCTTAACTTATCCACACCGAGGTTTGCGTTCAAACGAACTAGTAACATCAAGGATATGTTAATCCACACAAGACCGAAGAAGCAACAGAGCAAAGTGCAAAGAACTTTGTGGGATTTACCCCCGGTCATGGGGCATTACCCGTGCGGTTCATGCTCTGTTTGTCACCTCACCAAAGTCACTAAAGAAATGAGGTTTCAAAATGGGTTCAGCTGGAAGATAACTACACACACAAATTGCAACACCAATAATTGCATATATATACTGAAGTGCAAGTGTGATTTGCTTTATATCGGCATGACTTCGAGGCCGGTTAAAATCCGGATAATGGAACATAGGAGCAACTTTAGGTGCCTGAAGAACAACACTAAAATGACCACCCATTTCAAAGAGGCACAACACTCGCCTGACTCATTTAATGGGGTGTATTAGAGACACACCCGGGGATATCCCAGAATGCACTGCTTCGGATGGAACAACGGTGGGTCCTAAGATTGGCTACTGACCAGTCAGGGCTCAATGAAAATATCCCTTGGAGTCTCCTGACTTGATCGATATTATGAATTCAGCGATATTTCCACCTACACTGAGACATCCCAGTAACATATAAACAACTGCGGTTGGTTGTAGTTTGCAATAGGGCATATATCACATATAGGGGACCTCCCCTTTGGCCTGACCATCTGCATACAACTTGTACGAACCAGCTCGTGTTTGCAGGAGGGCACTCTAATTTACCAAACCACACCTGGTTGTTATGCACTTTTGGGTACCAACATATCCAGTTATAAATTTAAAAATAACCCAAAATCGAATAGGTTGGTGTTTATAGGACTACACCCTTGTTATTTCACCAAACCTTAGCTGGTTGTAATGCACTCTGGGGCACCAGCATATCTAGCTACTAATTATAAAACCCTATCACCCTACTCCCCAACCCCTCTCCTCTTCCCACCCCCTCCTCCATGTGCTTATATGAGCACCGTCATTGGGTCATTTCATGCCTTTGGGGGCATAGAGTAGCAACATCGAACTCGCACTCATTACCATCACTGTTGTGGGGAATGCGGCAATCCTTTGGTTACAGTAGATGCGGTTCAGATAGTCCGCGGTGCATGAGGGTCACCCAAGATGGCGCCCGCCACCTGGCTCGCGCTCTAGTTGTGCTTTCCAACGGCGGTAGATGACCCGGAAGTCCCGCCCCCCGCCGCCGGCTGAGCGCGGGTACTTACACGCGATTACCTGACAATTGGGTACACTGCCCGGACCGGCTGCGTGAGGGTAGGACGTCCGCCGCCTTGTTCCAGATTAACCGTGACTGATGCGAGCCTGCTTCTTAGCCCTACCCGTGCTCGGGCTCCTTACACTACCGGCACCTTTCCGGTGCTGTGGGTTGGAGCTTGGTCGATGCGGCGATACTTGTGGCCCCATGTGCTCCTCTCCCGGCCAGCACACATTTTGGAGTAATGGCCCTGTAGACAGCACTGGTTCCTGTCTCTCCCGCATTTGACTCCTTGTTTCCACCTTTTAACACGGGGTAAGTTTAGATACTGTCGAGATGCCTGTTGGAGCACTGGCTGTGTGGTCCCGTCACGTTTGCTGCAAGCAACCCCCGTCCCCACCCCGGTGAGTGTCGGGGACACAGGCTGGCGCGCTGACTAGGGTCCCAGCCACGCTGCACAGTCCCTGGGCACTACAAGCATTTAGTGTGCCCCTTATTGGATTACAGGCACAGCTACTTGGAGAGCTACATACAGGGCAGTCCTGCTGGGTGCCCTCGTGCATTGTTTGGCTTGCTCTACCTCCAGGCTATTGAACCTGGGATATGTTGTTTCTTTCCAATATTTTTGAACATTCCCGCCCCAGCCACTATCTGAACCACGTTGTCTCTGTTCCTTCTCCCGCACCAGCTTCAGAATGTCCGATAAACTGCCCTTCAAAGTCGTGTAACCAAAAGTCCCGCTGTTGTTTTGACGTCCTTTCTTGGTGGCACTGCTGATCCTTGCTGTGGGCGCTGATCCCTGCTTACGCCTATTTGGACGCCGTATCCCGTATCCTGCTTCATCACCCTTTGGAGGACTACATCGCCCAGGGTGCAACGCGAGCCTACTCAGGTGTTTCGGGTCCTGCTGACGAGGGGAGGCACCGGACCATCTTCGCGCATAAGCGCAGCCTCTACCCCCGCAGCGTGGGTCCCGCTGTTGTTTTGACGTCCTTTCTTGGTGGCACTGCTGATCCTTGCTGTGGGCGCTGATCCCTGCTTACGCCTATTTGGACGCCGTATCCCGTATCCTGCTTCATCACCCTTTGGAGGACTACATCGCCCAGGGTGCAACGCGAGCCTACTCAGGTGTTTCGGGTCCTGCTGACGAGGGGGAGGCACCGGACCATCTTCGCGCATAAAGCGCAGCCTCTACCCCCGCAGCGTGGGTCCCGCTGTTGTTTTGACGTCCTTTCTTGGTGGCCCTGCTGATCCTTGCTGTGGGCGCTGATCCCTGCTTACGCCTATTTGGACGCCGTATCCCGTATCCTGCTTCATCACCCTTTGGAGGACTACATCGCCCAGGGTGCAACGCGAGCCTACTCAGGTGTTTCGGGTCCTGCTGACGAGGGGGAGGCACCGGACCATCTTCGCGCATAAAGCGCAGCCTCTACCCCCGCAGCGTGGGTCCCGCTGTTGTTTTGACGTCTTTTCTTGGTGGCACTGCTGATCCTTGCTGTGGGCGCTGATCCCTGCTTACGCCTATTTGGACGCCGTATCCCGTATCCTGCTTCATCACCCTTTGGAGGACTACATCGCCCAGGGTGCAACGCGAGCCTACTCAGGTGTTTCGGGTCCTGCTGACGAGGGGGAGGCACCGGACCATCTTCGCGCATAAAGCGCAGCCTCTACACCCGCAGCGCGGGACGTGCGCGGGACGTGCGCGGGACGTGCCGGGCGAAGCCCGGGCCAAGGGCGGGCCCGTCTGAGACCGTCCGAGACAGATTGAGGCTGGGCTGGGCCACCCCTCTGAGAAGCTCAGATTGTGATATTCAAAAGAATATCTAAGGTACTGTGTAAGAGCTTAAAGCTTAGAGAATACCTGGGTTGTTTGATTTAATTAGTCGTCTAAAGAAAATGGAAAAACGCAAGGGGGTTGCTGGCACTTTAGATGCCTTTTTAGTAAGAGCGGAGTCACTCTTAACCCAATTCATTTGACTGAGAGACGTCTTTCCTTAGACCCTGCTATTTTACAGAGACATTTAACAACTGGCATCTCTTCACCTGTATTGGGGGACACTGATCAGGAGATTCCACCGAATATTGCTACGAGATCCCCATTGAACTCTATTCCTTTTTATCTTCCTCTGAAGAAATTTCAAGCTTTTCAGTGGTTCCTAATAGAGTTACTAGGGCTAGGGCCGCGAAAAATGTGACCAAAGATAAGATTGAGCCACGGTTAAACAAAAGAAAACGGGACACAGAGATAAGTAAATCTAAGGGCAAGGGCAGCATTGGTACCTTCTCTTCACTGAAAAATATTTCAGTTGGTACACAAACAGAGTCGAGCTTATTGCCATCAGCGCAGAGTGTAGCTAGCGCTAAGGGAGTTATGACTGAGTTCTCTACAGGAGCGAATGATTCTGGGTTAGGAGCAGCCTTAACTTGTGTTAGTGACTTGGTTGAGAAATGTTTTTATAAAATCAGCCTCCTAGAGTCTGCAATTAATACCCTAAGTAGTAACATTGTGGGTGTGTTACCAACCAGAGTAGAAAGGGAGGACTTAAGGTTAGTGACGGACAGTTGTTTATCAGCTGACCAAGATGAGAATATTGTTAAAACAAACGAGAATAATCTTATTTCAAATAATAAGGGAAAAATAGGTTGGTTCCACCGTCTGTGGGTCCGGATGTGACAGTTTCTCAGGGCGTACAGAAGGGACATGTAACAACTATGGGTAAAATGGACGATGCGAGTTCTCTTGTTGGGTGTCAGAGAATTAGTGAACCTAATGCTTCCTTAGCCCCTAATACTGAAACATTGCGTCTCCCCCGGAATCATGCCCTTATGTTTTGATTTTGACAGGGGTTCCACCTCTGAGGGTTGGGCAGAAAGAAAATTGGATTGACTTATGGAATAAAACTTTTGATTGGCTGACCAAACACAAGAACCTCCACCCATCTGATGCTTATGAGATAATAATGGTTCGTAGAGTTGGGTGGATAGGGCAATCTACTAAGAGTATAAGAGGTGATTGCATTGTGGTCAATTTCCGCAGGCCAAAGATGGTTCATCATCTTTTACAGTATTGTGATGCAACCTTTACCCCTAAAACTGATATTAGTGCACTCTCTTTAGGATACTTTTATAAGCCGGAAGGTGGGAACAAAGTTATTGGATTTCCATCGGTTACACAATCTAATAGGTTCCAAGCACTGTCAGACTTGGATTTCCAGGACTGACAACTACTTAAAATAGGGCAGGATAAGACAAGGATAATTACTTGTAAAGATTTAAGATCTAAGCCTAATGATGGTGTTGCTGTGCTGATATCTATTGATGTTTTAACCACCCCTATGGAGACGGGAACTATAGATAATGATAATATGGCCTCCGAGGCGCATACTGGTACTCGTGAAGGGAACCAGATAGTTAACTTAAATAGCATCCAGAATGTAAATGCATGTAGGAGCTTTGGAGGACCTTTAAATGACATAGTAGATGTAAGCATAGTGAACATCGTGAAAGATCCATTAGTTTACCAGGGAGAGGAACTTATATTAAATGGTAATTTTGTTAATAATAATCTTGGTAATAACAGTGAGGAAACATTAAGTTTGGAAAATGGACGTAAGAAGATAAATGGTGACCAAATTAGTGAAAAACGTAAAACAGAGATAAAGTTGACTTCTTGGAATATTGCAGGGATTAAGAAAAACCAAAGGGATGCAATATGGCAAGATTACATAGGTCAGAGTGAAATAGTCCTCCTTCAAGAAACCTGGGCAATAGAAACCCCCCATAAGATAGGGTTTAAAACTTTTAGTACTGCTGCAATTCCCTCAGTGAGAGGAAGGCCCTCGGGAGGCCTTGCCATTTGGTTAAAAATCACTTTGGGTGCTGACTTTACGCAAATTGATTCCCCTTGTCAAGATATATTGGGAATAAAGTTTTTAGCACCAGACAAAAGGGAAGTCTACATTTTTAATATATATAGTAGACCAAGCGTAGCAAGTAGAGATGCTCAAGTTATCGAGCAGCTGGATCAAATGTTAACTATAATAAACAAGAGTGCTCTGATAATTATTGGGGGTGATTTTAATCGTAAATTTGAACCAGTGGTTGGATTTGAAAGTATTTTTGAAGATGAGGACTTGGCCAATAATATTCCAGCACTGAATAGTAGCCCAGTAGTTTCGTGTACATGTGCTGTAGCGCAGTTACTGAGGCTGGTTTCAGCCCATGGTTTACGCGCCTGTAATGGGCGATTATCTTCTGACAGCCCAAACTTACCAACATTTATCCGGGGTAATTCTAAAAGTTATATAGATTATATATTGGTTTCTATCCCTCTATGGCCTATGATGCAAGATCTAGTTGTTGAAGATAGAATAGAGAGTGATCATTGTCCTTTATGTTTGACGCTCTCAGCTTCCCTATTTCAGCCAAGTTATTTAAGGAGACGTGACCCTTGTCACAGTTTAATTGAGCCTCTACTATCGAATAATCGAAGAGCACTTAGATGGCCCTTGGTTCTGGGGAATGACAAGATCATTAAAAAAATTACGAAACTTACGTAGAAATAGTCTCTCCATATATAAACTTGCCATTAACAGAGATACCAATCATGGAAATGCATGATAGGTTGGTAGAGGGACTTGAACCAATATTAAGTAAGGCCCCAAAACAATTAAAAGGGAATATCTAATTCAGCCTTGCTAGAGAACCCATGGTATAATAAAGAATGCCGCAATGCAAAAAGGATCTGATTCAGGCAACAAAGGACAAGGAGATAGTAACCCTAAGGGAAAAAAGGACTCACTATAAGGGGTATTAATCAAGGCAAAGAAAAGTTGGGAGGATAATAATTGGTCTGAGCTGATAAAAGCATGTAAATCAAATGACCAAGCTACCTTTTGGCGTTTATTATCTAAGGGTAACAAAAAAGGAAAATGTAACGAGGATCTTTTCCTTGATGCAAATACCTGGGTAACTCATTTTTCACAATTATATTCAACCACTAAAAACGATATTAATTTTAATTTTGAAGAACTTGTTATTCACCCAAGTGAGACCCCTCTACATTTTAGTTTAGCGGAAACAATAGTAGCAATAAATGCAATAAAACAAGGGAAGGCCCCTGGGCCAGATAAGATACCAGGTGACCTATGGAGGCATGAGAAGGAGGTTTGGGCTCCCTATGTTAATCTTTTGTGTAATACAGTTGCATCGGGTGCACCGATTCCTGAAACGTGGAGGGCGCAGAGATCGCAACTATTTTTAAAAAGGGTAACCGCCACGATCCGTCGCATTATCGGCCGATTAGTCTAATTGACGTTTTACAAAAGATATATGCACGTCAAATTTTAAACAAACTGAGCGATTGGATTGGGGAGTATAATATTTTATCCAAGTACCAAGCGGGTTTTAGAGCAAAAACTAGCACTATTGACCAGGTTTTTAGATTTCTTTGTATAATTTGGAAGTACATCATAGTTAAGAAAGCCCATCTGTATATAGCTTTTGTAGACCTTAGGGCAGCCTTTGACCTCATACCCAGAAATCTCCTGTGGAAATCATTAAGAGATCAGGGCGTCCCAGGGAAATCCTCGTGCAGATTATTAGGTTACACGAGGATAACTTTGCAAGGGTTAGATGGGGGCCAAATGGCGAACTTACTGATCGTATACAAGTAAATAGGGGGTAAGGCAAGGTTGTGTGCTGGCCCCTACCTTATTTTCGTTGTACGTTAATGATATCCCTGAATATCTCTTGGGCTGCGAGCATGACTCTCCCAAGTTGGGGGGTGCCAGTACCGGCACTTTTATTTGCCGACGATACAATTTTAATATCACAAACCCCCAAAGGTCTGCAAAACTTACTTAATACTTTCGAAACCTACTGTGAAATAAAGGGCTTGGAAATCAACTCTACTAAAACAAAATACATGGCAGTTAATCTGCACAAATCTTTTTAAAAAACTTAACTGTAAAAAATGAGAGGATAGAATATGTGCTAAATTTTAATTATTTAGGTATTACTCTAGATTCTAAAATGAACTGGAAACCACAGCTGGATAAAAGCAAAACAATATTAATTCAAAATTCAGTCCCAATAGTAAGGAAGCATGAGAGCAGCTTATCTAAAGCTGTCTCTCCTGCGTTGGAGTTATATAAATATAGGGTACAACCTGCTTGCCTATATGGGGCTGAATTGTGGGGACATGTGACAAAGAATAGTTTTATGGTGTACGAGAATACATTTTTAGGAAATTGTTATGTTTGCCAACACGCACACCTTTAACACCAGTAGTAATAGATTTAAACATTCGCCGCACTGACCAGCATGCGGCTTTGCGGCCACTATTATTTTGGGTACGTTTGTGGTCCACAGATGAACTCGTTCATTATAGAGAAGGTTTGGAGGAAATTTTTAGAATTAAAAATATTACAAGGTTACCATGGTTGAATCATATTCAGGATTGGTTTTATAAACTAGGACTAAAACAGTTTTGGGAGGAACCTCAGGGTTTGTCTTTGGGATCAAAAAAGCTGTTGAAACAGACTTTCTGGGCATTTACACAAGATACTTTGTCACATTGTCCAAAACTAGGTACTTTATCCACAAGGTTTCTCACAATAAAACCAAACGGTAAATTCGAGTCCTTTCTAGATGAAATTCAACCACAACTTGCCAAATCTCTTTACCTTAAATTTCGCTACGGCATTTTGCAGATTAATGCAAATACTATGAAATGGGTACGTAGCGTAGGTGGTGCAAACAATGGTTGTTGTGATATCTGCCACACAGGTGCAAAAGAGAATGAACTGCATGTGCTATTCTTTTGTCCAGCCTACACTAATGCTAGGAGGAAGTGGATCAAACCCATCTGTCAACTTTTGGGTATTAGATCATGTAATGAGGCAGGAAGATTATTGCGAACAGATACAACACAAGCAATTGTATTTAGTGTAAGCAGATATCTTTTTAGTGTCGACCTAACAAGAAAGAGAATGGGACTGAAATTTTAGGCATTTTTAATGAACATGTGAGTGTTAACCAATTTATAACCAGATGTTTGATTTTAGTTGGTCACCGTGGAGCCTTGTATTTGGGTTTTAAAGCATTGTTATTACTGCTTTTAAATTATTTTTTAAATTGTTTCTTAAATTGTGTATTATCGGGCGGGTTACCCTTTGAAGTATTGTTGTGTGATGTTTTTATGTAATCTTTTATGGTTTTTTAAAAATCGAAATAAAGATTGAAAATGGCATTAGTGTCTACACCAGCCGGTACTGATGCCGCGCAACCTTGACCCTAATGGGGTGAGTTTTTAGATGATTGCTCTTTTTAGCTGCTCAGTTTGAATACGCATTACCGGTTGTTATGATACTGAGTGCGCACATCATGCATGCCACGAGTCACTTGAGTTCAGCATGCTTGAGCCGCATCAATAACACCATGTGGTGCTCTTGTTTTTCTTGTTTTTCATTTCGAACAGAATACCGTGACATTTAACGTTAATGTTGTTGTTCTGTTTTTCTTTGCAGGTTGTGTTTTTTGATCTACAGGTACCACTTTTTAGGGTGCTGTAACGGTGGTCACTATTTTATTTTACTTTATTGTTGACCACTACCAAAAAGTGTAGGTAGATCATCGTTGGTCCTGAAGAATTGCCATTTAATATATTGTTGGGCAAGAAACATGTTGACCTTTTTACAAACGCATAAATCTCGACATCCTTAGAGTGGAGATACGCGTCTTGTTTTTTTTTTAACCAGGGTAGGGGCCACGTTTAATAAAATTATTTTGAGTGGACCACCTCCCCTTTTTTACTTCCCTACACATCTATATCACCTACACTGTTTTAGGGCCCTCACACGCACTTCACCCACCGGCATATGGAATAAAGATCTCCGCCAAGAAGGCCCCATCACGGGTGCCGATCGGGGATTGCAGCACCGACCCGATAAGGAGCAGACCCGATGATGAAGCATGACACCTAGCAGGCTGGGTGGGTGAGGGTCTTTTTCCAAGAGGAGAGGATTCTTCTCCCCACTTTTTACAACTCCACACCTCCACGTGGAGCTCCTATATTAAAAAAAACACCTTCTCCTGCTTTTAACATTAGGAACTGCATACCATTTGTGTAAAAGAATCTGTAAGTCAAGACGTTTATGACATAAAATGGCTACACCATTACGATTACCCGTACCCGGAGAGGCAAAAACATGACCAACCCATTGCCTTTTAAGTTTAGGAATTTCTTTTTCTAAAACATGAATTTCCTGTTATAAAGCTATATCACATTTTAAATTAGATAAATGAGAGAATACCCGTTGGCGTTTTATAGGAGAACCCAAACCTTTAACATTCCATGAAATAACCTTTAAAGCCATTTATACTAATCGATAAAACATAAAAATTATGTAACAATAATTAAAACAATTAAAAATTGATAATATGATATAAGTAAAAATATTTAACAAAAAATTTTCAAAATCGGACCAGCAAAGATTAATAGCATAGAGGAGAAAATAAGTAGTTATGAAAATCGAGAAAATAAGAGAGACAAGTATAAGCTGGGAGGAAGGAGAAAGTGTAAAGAAAGAAGAGGAAAACTGAGAAATCATTAGCGAAGTGAAAAAGATATCTGAAAAAGACAGAGAAATTGGAGAAAAGAAGAAGGGACAAATACAACAAACAAAAAACATATACCATAAATTCCGAAAACATAATAACCGACTACAAAAAACATGAACAAGATGAGGGTGGTGAAGCCACATGAGGAAAATGGCACAACTAACCAGGTAACTCAGGGCGGACCGGGAGGGAGGACATCATCCAAGCAGACCAGGGATAACAGAAAATATGTATGAAGGTAATACCGCACCTAATAAAAGAGAAAAACATAACAGGTAAGTATAACATAGGGAAATCCGAGAAACCCTAACTAGACGAGAACAAAAAACAACAATGTCTGAACAACAGAGCATATTAGACCAATAACATCACAAGATTAAACAGTAGCTTGTCGGGACACATCCATATCTTCTTCTCTGCACTGATCCAAGAACCATTGTAGCAAAGCAGGATCCTCATAATTTGTGGTTCTATTCTTATATGTCACTTTGAGAAGACATGGGTGGAAGAGACCAAATCTGGCATTGAGAGTGCGAAGTGCTGGCCTCATATCCAGGAATTTCTTTCTCCGATCCGCTGTTTCTTTGGCATAGTCTTGAGCAAAGAAGAGATTAGAGCCTTGCCATGAAATACGGCCTTTGAGCTTAGCTGCTTGTAAGATCTTCAATAAATCTGTATATTCCAAGAAGTATATCATTACTCCTCTAGGTTTGGCTGAAGAGGCTGCCATAGTTGGGATATGACCTAAACTATCCGCTCTTTGAATGTTCAAGATAGGAGAGCTAGGTAGACCAAGTACTTGTGGAAGGAATGATTTGAAGAATGAAACGGCGTCTGAGCCTTCCAAGCCTTCTGCCAGACCATAAATGCGCATGTTATTATGCCTGTTACGGTTCTCCAAATTTTTCACACATTTTTTAAGTAGTGAAATTTCGGATTTCATTGAAGGAACTTGGTCACCACAATCTGAACAGAATCTACTTGCTGTTCAATCTGCATAACCCTATTCTCCATAGTAGACCACTTGTCATCCAAAGCTTAGAGTCTTTTATTCGTTTCCTCCATGCAGGGCCGAAGAGCCCGTATCTCTTCAAGAAGCATATCCATAGTACTTGGTGGAGGAGACGTAGTAGGTGAAGGAGGATCCTTTTTGATGCGCTTTCCAGAGGTCAATATAGACGAAGTGGTCAATTTAGGAGTAAGTTTGTTGGTGGGAAGCGGAATACTAGATGATGCTACCAATGATTCCTTATTGGAAAGAGATGAATTGCTTTCAGAGCTCTCCAAATTCATTGAAAGAACAGAGTAAGGATTGTGGTCTGCCAAAGATGAGAATGGTAGAGAAGAACCAGTAACACGGAGAGTAGGTTTTGTTCTCCCCATAAAATGCTGAGCGGGATTTGAAGATACTGAAAATATCAAGACAGCGTGAAAAATATGAAGTAAAGGCTCAGCGTAGGAACACAAACGTGATGTGTTGTAGCAGCCAAAAGAAACCGTTGTTGAAATAACAGCAAGAAATCCCTTGAAAATAGAGAAATTAAGACCAGTAAACTAGATAATATTTGAAAGCCAAAATGAACTCAACTAATTTATATTCCATTCCTGCTTGACATAAGAGTATGACGAGCATCAAAACCCATGTGGAGAAACAGCGCATCACCTACAGCAACCTGGTACCGTCCAAAATGATTAAATCTAGTCTCGACTAATTGCCAAAACAAAACCAGACTTACTGTGGTCGATAATTCATATTACGTCATTCACCGCAGCTTTGCGTGCAATTGAGGCAGTCTAAGATTGAAAGGAAATTCACATTTAATAGTAACAGATATTTTCATGTTCCCTGTCCTCCAGTTAGTCATAAAATTTCCATTTAATACTGGGAATATTGGGCACTGAAGTATGGTCGGGCACTAAAACACATTGTGAATGCTCCCGTTTCTGTCTCTCATTGAAATGTGGGTCGTTTCAGGAAAAAACAAAATGGCGGTTGCGATTCCCGTGAGGGAAACGCTCCGGCCACAATTGAAGGGGAGAGATGCTCACCCGGACCTTGGAAATAGCAAAAAGAACATCCAGAGTCTTTCATCCCACGAAGGACTCCATCGACATGCGGCAAAGCGGCAGATGTCTGCAGGAAAAGCCGCCACTCTGTCCGAGCCGCCACGGTGCTCCCTCAGCGAGCGGCCATTTTCTATTGGCGTCAAGCCGCGCCCCCTCACAAAGTAAAGAACCCTAAACTCTCACTCACCCAAGTTGTCTCCCCATCCAGGAAAACAACGGAGATCCAGACATTTTGTAAACCGATTACTCAAAGTGAGTTGATAAACATCATTGGCGACCTCAGACCATCCCCAGATGTTGCTGATCCTATTCTAGAAAATCTTAAGGACATCAGCACATTTGGCAGTTCCTACTTGATAAACTTGATTAATACCACTCTTGTAAAAGAGCCTTTACTGAAAATAGGGTTTATTACCTCACTATTGAAAAAGCCTGGTGTGGATCCAGAAGACCTAAACAATTTCCACCCTGTAGCAAACCCTCCTTCATAGAAAAAACTCTTGAAGATCTGACTGCAGTACTGGAACCACTAAGCTTTCAATAGTGCATTTGAACCAAATGAGAAACATGTCTTGTCTATCTCCCTGAATTATCAGCAGCCCTTGACATTGTCAATATGCCTCTCTCCAAAATGTACTGGAAGAATGAATGGAGATAAAGGGTACATTTCTGAATTGGCTTGTATTTTCTTTTTTAGGGGGGGATCACTCTCATCAAATAATATTTTCCAACTCTCTCTCCAATCACTCTCATCTTAAAAAGGGAATGCCAAAAGGCTCGATCTCATATACAACACTGTTCAATCAATACATGGAAGCCCACACTTCTCGTCTGTATTGCTCCAATATCTCATATCATGTTGACACTGATGACACTATACTAAAATCTCATCCTCAGAAGACCTTGCGTACCTTCCACAGAATCTCAGGAATTTTCAGTCATAGACAATGCTTGAATATCTTAAATTAAACCAACACACAACTTAGATACTTGTAATCACCCCCACATTGTTCCTTACCATTACAATCTTAGATTGAGTTGGTAACTTCACTTAACTGAATGCCATTCATCATTGAACGCTCTAAATCTCTTGGGTCATCTTAGACAAAAATATGAATCTATATTCCCAAATCAACCTTTTTAAAAGAGGGGCACACATTGCAATCTATATCATGGAATAAAATAACTTATAACTTATCACCTTTAAGAATTTTAAATTACTGGTGCAATCTCTCTTCACATAACCTCAAGGACTTTAAAACCTAGATGTTGCTTGAATATCTTAAATTAAACCAACATAAAGCTTAGATACCTAAAATTACCCCTCATTTTTCCTTAGCATAAACCTTTGGCTTGAGTTACTTACTTCACTTGACTTTATGACATTCATTATTGAATCCTCTAAATCCCTCTCATCATCTTAGGCAAAATTCTGAATCTACATGCCCACATAAACCTTTTAATGAGAGGAGCACAATATCAATCCAGTCTCCATCATGGAATGAAATTATCCCTTGCCTTAGAAGATGTTAAATTACTGCTCAATCTCTATTCCTGTCAAGACTTGAGTGTGGTAACAGCTTACTTAACATCATCAGCGGCGGCCGGCACAGGTAAGCACGGTGAGGTGGAGCAGGGCACAGTAGGGGGGGGGGAAGCTGACAGATGACGGAATAGGTATTATTTATTTATTTAATTATACTTATTCTGTCGTCTGTCGATTCCCCCCCTCCCACCCAGCCCCGCCCCGCCCCACCGCGTTTACCTGTGCCGGCTGCTGCTGCTTAACATGATGCACAAAATCAGCCTGGCCTAGATAGTATCAGGAATCAGAAGATATCCTTATCACTCTTAGCTGGCTCAGAATAAAGCTAGGATCTATGGTGGACTAAATTGTTCATAACTTCTTAACACTGTGGCTCTAAGTCACTTTGCTCAAAAAATGGTTATCTTCAGATGCTCTTGCTCACTAGGTAGTACTAATACTCTTCAAATTGACAATTCATCAGTCAGAAAATCTAAAATTATAAGGCAATCATTGTTGGCGAGTTTAAATATGGGATAGAATGTAATCCCTCTTGCTATCCAGAGAATTCCTTGCTATGTTATCTTTGAAAATAGCTTAAAAGCATGTTGTTCCAATACCTTTTCCAATTATGACCTTAGAATGAGATCGTATTCATGGACTGACGCAGCTATAGTGAACCACAAAAACTCTGAAAGTGTGCAGAAGTTGCTATCATCTTATTCCTCTACTTTGACTATTTGGCATAATGTTTAATCTTGTAACTTATTTAATTTATGTGACCAAGTGGGTTATTAGTTATGGAAAAGGTGTGCCCTTCCTAAGGAATGAGTCTAAAATCATGTAAAGTCAAACACACTTAATAAACCAGGGAGCCACCCCCCTGGTAGCAATGGCACAGGGCATTCAAGTTAAACTTGAAGAAAATATGTACAGTATTTATCAGTACCAAAACAATTAAAAGGTCAAAATGCAACACGATAAAAACTCCACAACCAATTTCTAAGAATCAAAATAAACATTTCCATAGGAAAAATGAGATAAAATCCAATAAGGGAAACCAGAGATAAATATTTGTAAAGCTTTTAAGTTAAAAGAAACCAAGAAACAGCATTGTGTCTATGGGTATGGTAGACAAAGATCTAAGCACAGGCTGAGGCCGACTGGGATGCATTCAATGCCACCTAATCCTAGCATGAGGATCCATTCAAAGAGGGTGCCTCCTGACTCAGTTTTTTTTCTCAAAGTCAAAGTCCTCCAATGGGGCAAGGTTGAAGGCTGTATTCGATGCAGCTCTCTCAAAGTTGGATACCTGCTGGCTGAGGTCCCGCTGAATCTGTTGGTTTTGGTTTGAAAAGGTATGACCTGGAAAAATCAGATTTCATGCCATTGAAATCCTCTTGTTGGCCCTCTGTTTTTCACACCTTCGCCAGGTTAAGATTTCTACATTCAGAATTAGTTTCTTTTTAGAAGCTCAACAACATCCAGTGGAATAAGCCAGAAAGTTCTATTTGACAAAGTCTTCACAAAATAAAATATGTTGGACCAAAAGTTTTTCTTCTATGTGGAATAACTTCCCTTTGTCACTTCTAAGACTCCAAGGACCTCAGGGACAGCACTTAGGGGCTGGGACTCACTCCAGCAGAGGATACCAGCAGGGTCTAGTCAGGATCCAGCGATAACTGCTCATCCGTCATTCCACGAAAAGGGTCTCTTGCAGCTTTTTATGTCGATTTAACCACACAGGAATTAAGTCCACTGACCCTTGGTGTTCACTACTTCTGGGTAGAAATGTGAGCAGATGCAGCTCTTCAGGTCCCCACGCAGGTCATAGACAGCAGGCTTCTTCTTCTTCATTAATCCTCAGGTCCCGATGTGTTCGGAGTCCCTGGGGATGAGGTGTGACTTATGTACTCCTTAAACAGTGTTTGGGGTGTCTCCTGGACACTTCCTAACCAATGGACGCACTGTTCACAGGGACAATCCCTCCTTCTTTTGCGGAGCCTCCTGTTTGCCTTACTGTAAACTATCCCACATCGCGTCATGGGTAATGACATCCAAAATGGCAGACCCATTCTGTCCCTCCTGGTGGCTGGTGGCTACACAGTGCCATGGGATCAAAAGGCCCCTCTTTCCCAGGTCTCAAGGTATACTTAACTAAGAATGGGCATATTTTAAAATGATCACTTTAAAGTAAGTTCCTGTAACCACCCAACTTGCTCTTCCCGAGACAGGATGAATCACATACCCAGGCTTTATTGCCAAATGACCCAAGCTATTCTCTCTGCTCTGGGAACAGTTTTCAAACCTCCTCAAGGGGGAGGCTCTGTCAGGGAAGGCAACTTCAGACAGGGTAATGTTAATTAGACACTGGAGCTTCAGGCATGAAAACTATAACCATATGAAAGGTTCTTCTCCTTTAGATTTATCAAAAATCCAACTTCACCATTCAACTAGATTTTAAGAAATACTAAAATAAGCGGCCCGTGTAGCATATTCTGAACCAAAGAGACAAAATTAGTATTTTAACTGCACTTTAGATTTTCTCATAGAAGCAGCTGCAACCCTCTTTAGTGAAAATAGCTTTTGAGGGCTAGTCGCTATAGGAACATGCCAAACTTTAATTTCTTGCATCCTCAATTTTAAATGCCAGGTACCCTACTTTTGGGCTACAGCCTACTTAGCGGTCACTTACTTAATGTTTAAATGTATGGTTCCTTCCTATCAAAAATGGATATTTTGACAGGAGTGCCTGCAGGTTTAAAAGCTACAGCAGTCAGGCTACACATATCAGCCTGAAGCCATCTTAACTGGTCAGCCTGGTGGATGTCATAATACATGCTACAGTCCTGGGTGATATTGTGGTGTATTTTCTGCACCAGATACCATTGTCTTATGGCAAGTTGAATATGACAATTGGGGATAAGCCAATCTTTCCAATCTCAGAGCATAGACACCCAGGACATGCAAGCAGGGCCCCAGTGTGCAAGTTTAAAAACCTGCTGCACCCGCCAGCAAAACAACAACAGTGACTACACAAAGGTGGCATTTTCCCACAATCTCCCTCACTAGGTTGCATAACAATGCATTAATTATTATAATTATGCAGACAGAATCTTCTAGTACGTGTTTACTTCTCCCTGTGTAAGCTTTACTTTCCATATTAGTCTGGCGTGCACTATATAGAACCACAAATAAATAAATCATGTAACCGTGTGATATAACATCGCATCATTCAACACCAGACCAGCATATAGTGCATTCTCATATTACCTAGCATCAAGTAACAAAACATATGTAACATTTCACAGCACACATCAATGGCTCCAAAGAAATGCACAGGATGTTGGTGCCAATTAAGGCTGCCAGGGCCTAAAAAGAAAATCACGAACAGAAATATTGGAGTTATCGATCCATTTCGCTATCTGGAGGGAAGAAGTGGCAGAAAATGCAATCCACTTTTCTTTTAATATCTCAGCTGTGATATGATCTTATCTGATGGAGCCGCCTGCTCCCTGCCACTTATCACTAACGAGAAAGGCCTGCCTTTCATCCAGGCTGAGGGCTGAGGTCCCAGAGGGGGACAAGCTGAGAGTCACAGCACAGCAGCAAGCCCTGGTTGATTGCTACCTAGAGCTGCTCTGTCCTTCATCTGTCATGCAGTAAAAAGTGATGCACAAAAGGATGCTCACCAGGTTAATGCACCTGTCATTGAACAATCTGTTCAATTCATGGTGGGCAGGCCCATTTTTCACCTTTCAGACATTCAGAATGACATCAATCCACATCTGGGTAATAGTATAACCTGTTATTTACTGTGCCATGATGCAGCAAACACTATATAAATTCACATTACTGTAGTGACACCCTATCATGTGTTGTCCAGGAAAACATTGGTTAATATTTAAAACATTATTCACAAGGCCTTCTGAGGCCGGGGCGTGGCGTTGGTTGCCTTGTGCCTTCCTCCTTTTACAGCTGCAGTGCTCCGGTTGGTTGCAGACAGAGTGGATAGTGTGCCTCTGATTGGTGCCACCAGGAGCCTAGCTTCAGGGGTGGTGTTTGGGGTCTGGCACCCCCAAATAAATGCATTCTTAGTTTCTTAGTTGGGTCAAGAATGAAATAGAGAACAGCGACCTTTGATGTAAAGCAGAAGAGAGAGAGACAGAGATATCCATCTGGTGGCTGAAGTTCAAAATGTGAAATCAGATAACCCGGAATCAATACCAGCTTCCCCACGTGTCCAAATTGTGTGATCCAAGGCAAACATTTTATTTCACAGAGCCTTCCTTTTCTGTATCATCACATATGAGAGCACTTTCTAATTCTTGAATGTAGGATGTGCGCTGGAGAGGCACCTCTTATGTCTGATTTAATAGACCATAATGTTGCTCCATCTATTTTTTTCATTTAAATAGCTATTTATTACTTTTTGCTGTGTGTAACACACATTATCTCAGTAATAACTACCAGTATAACTGATGGGGGTCGATTCGCCCCCTTCAGACCCTTTGCGAGGATCACGTGACTGTAACTGGCAGTCAGTTCGACTTGTCCCTTTTTCCCAGAAATTTTTCGCTTTTTCCCCCCTAGCCTATGTATTGTACAATGGGTTTAAAATGGAAAAGAGTACTACTATGTAATGGTGTCACTGTCACTTTTAAAATGGACGCCATTCCTGCCTGCCCTTGTGCCGCCTGACTGAATTGAGTGGCGGTCTAGTTGTTGTTTCCCAGCACTCTTAGCTTTTGGAGGGAAACCTGGCAGCCAGGGTGCTCTACACCGGTTCCCCAGGGAACCTTCCAGAAGTTGCCAGCCTTTCTGGTAGGTGGGGTGAGGGGCATATATAAAGGGGGGCTGTGCTGCCATGTGCTCAGTCAGTTAAGAGCAGTCCAGACAGTGAAGGGGAAGTGACTGAGGGAGAACTCTGCCAGGAGGTACCGCCACATTGGGCCTGTGTGCTGGCCCCTGTGCCCATCTGCCCCCCCCCCTGTTGTCCCCAGGGCCAATAAAGAGACATCGCCGGAGTGGAGGCTGCTGTGCTGGCAGGATTGCCACCTTACTGGAGGATCACCGTTCCGAGGAGCTGCTGCTTCAGGACTGGTGAGCCGCCCTGCTAGCCACTGATCTCGCCCTGCACTACTTGAGCGTTTTGCGGCTCAAGCGCTATAATTGTGCCAAGGAGTGGAGGGGCGTATGTATCCCCGCAGCGCTGTGTTGCCTTAAGGACCCGAGGAAATCCCGGAGTGGAGATCCCCCCTGTGTGCAGGAGAAGAGCGCGTGCCCACCCCGCATATCTGTGACCTTCGCGGGAGCCCATCCCACCTGCTGCCGCGTTATGATTTAAACCAGCGGGTGCCCACCCCGCGTGAAGGCTGCGTGGCGGGAGCCCACCCCGCACACTGACATTGCCGCAAATCACCGCCGCGGCCTCTGCGCTGTGGAGAAGAAGCGCTGTGAAGCAGAAGCGCTGGGAGGAAGAAGCGCTGTGGAGAGGGGAAGCACTGTGAGCCCCTGTCACCGCCGCCGCCCGGGAGAGCGGCCTAATTAGAAATTGGCGGGAGCCTACTCCGCGTTGCCGCCGAGCGCGCGGGTGCCCACCCCGCTGCTGCATTTATTAAGGACGGGAGCCTACCCCGTATTGTGCCCGCACTGTGAAATCGCCCAAGATCACCGCCACGGCCAGAGAGCAAGAAGCGAGCCGCCGAGCGCAGCTAGAGCGGGTGCCTACCCTGTCTTATGCCTTAAAGTGAGCGGGTGCCCACCCCGCATAGTGCAGCCAGGGAGAAACTTACCGCCGCTGGCCCGAGTCCCGGAGCACCCTACGCGGGTGCTGAAGATCACCGCTGCCGGCCCGGGAGGCTCAGGAGCGCCGCGCGGGCTACCCCGTGACATCAGGGGAGCCGCGCAGTGATTGGCGCCGGCTGGAGCGCCGCCAGGAAGTCCCGCCTTGCCCCAGTGGAAGCCGGTAGTGAGGACGTGGTGATGCGGGGCTCCCGTGAGCTGATGGGAGCCCCGTGTTTGTAAAGGGGCCGGACGGGAGCCTACCCCGTGCCGCCCAACAGCCCGAACGACGATGGAGACTTCGCTCTGTGGAGGCGGAGCTCTCTGGGAACGTAGGCGAGCCCCGCAAGCCTCACATCTAAGTCCCGGGTCCCAGGAGGGGTCCCGGGTGAAGTCAGGAGAGGCGCCAGAGAGGTGCTGCTGGTTGCGGGGCTCCCAGAAGCCGAGGAGAGCCCCGCGTACTGAGCCGGCTGCAGAGAAGCCTGCCTGGGTCCGGAGCCCACAATCTGGACTGCCGGTGAGTGGGGCTGCGTGTCGGGCCTGGGGGGGTTGGTCGAGGCACGGTGCCGGTGCCTTTCCCCAGTGGCCTCTAGCCTTCGAGGAGGAGGGCTCCCCCGGGGTCAGAACTGCGCAGGCCTTGTCTCTCCCAGCTGCCCCGCTGGACAGTGGGCAGCTGCAACGGGCCGCCACATTTGTTTTTGAATCCCCTGTGGGGCTTCACCACGGACTGGGCCACAGTGCCCCGGGGGCTACACAGCGATGCCGCAGTTGCGGGTCACTGCAACGTTGAGGCATTTTTCTAGCCTCGGGTCCCAGGAGGGGACCCCAACGGGCCAGAACTTTGTGGGCCACCTAACTTGTGAGCACAGAGTCCCCGAGGGGACTCCAATTCATTCCGGGCCAGCTCCGTTTCCACAGCGGTCCGCCGGACAGTGGCCGCTGCCACCTTTTGGACATTTGTCATTTTAGAGTCCCGGGGAGGGGCTCTCCAGGCGCCGAAGCGCCACACGCCTATGGTTGAGGTGACCTAAGAGAGTGCGCCGACCTGGTTCTACCCCCCTGCCCCGCCGGACAGTGGGCAGTGGCAGTAGTTGCGGCCAAGAGCACTGAACTGCCACCTGGGGCCTGTTTGTTTTGGAGGCCAGGTTATGCCCAGCCCACTGCTAATGAGGCTCCTACCGGGCGCTACGCCCTAGGTGTTGTTTATGCTGGGGTTGCCTCTAGGTTAATGATGTATGCCCCCGATGATGTACCTATCTGTGTATAAGGTGACTTAGGCGTGCAGGGAGGATCCCATGCCCCCTATGAATGTCAGGCAATGATGTTCTCCTGCCCCAGGTTCACACATTTAGGCCTAAGGTGTGTATGCCTACGGGGCTCATGTTGTTGAGATTTACTCCTACTGAGATGCCAGACAGGGTTATGCTTATTGTTGTGCCTAACCGGCTTTGATGCCACCAGGCCTATGTTTCATGCTGTTTCATGCTAATGAGCTTTACGCCTATTGGGGTGCCTAGCCTGCTTTTATGCCTGACAGGCCTCTGATTCATGGAATGTCTCTATGCCTAAGAAGGAGCCTCAGGAGTTTATGCAAAGGTGTCTAATGCTCTATAATGTTGAATGCATATGTCTCCGCCTGAATGAGCTTAGGCCTAAGGATCAATATGCCTTCCCATACTTACAGTGTTGTTTGCTTTTAGGAAGGTTATTGCTACACATTACTTACTAGTGGACTTACATATATGTTCTGTGCTTATAATAATTCTGGCAGCGGCCCGATTGGCGCTGCCCTGTACATAGTCCCCACTGTTTATGTATACCGGGTGCCGGTTGGCGCCGTGTTACCACTGTGGTTACATTCTGCTACGCTGATTGCATAATACATATGCTGTTTTTCTTACTCCAACTGGTGTGGTCTCCTTTTTGTAGTGTGCCTGGTGGGTCGCCTGTGTGTGCTGCGCGGATGCTTTACACAATGCTTCCTGGTTTAGCCTTCCCGCTCCGCACCACGCTACCCCGTTTCTAACACAGTCATAATCCTGATTCGGCAAACATCAGATCGACTGAGCCAAAAAATTACTTTCGAGTAATAACTTGACAAACAAATGACCTCTGCTAGTACACAATAAACAGTAGGCCCCTAGGGCCATTACAGGCTGCCAACAATACACTAGTGAAAGGAAGTCTGTTACAAAGAGTCCAATATCCAATAAAATTAAAAGTAGATTTATTCTCAGCACAGCAATGTATATCCATCCAAGTACAGCTCCAAATGCAACTGGGCAACACAAAAGAATCCAGTACAACTCAAGTAATGCAGAATATGGAATGTGGATAGAAAGTAAACATAGCGCATGCTAAGGTTGGCAGGCAGCGGGTGATGTCACAAAGGAGGAAGGGGTGGGTAGATAGAGATAGGAAAGCCAAGAGAAGGATGTAACTTATCAATAAGCAGAACAAAAGATAAGAAACAAAACATGACTATACAAAATCATTAAACTTTTTTGGCAATTGTCTCACACGGTCAGACAATTTGACTCTAGAAGCAACAGTCTCATTGTTAATTTCATCACATGTATTTGTAGAGGAATAGTTTGCTTTTCTTGAGATATTATACTGAGCAACATCATTACAAGGACACTTAGCCAATTTTTTAACATTCCAAACCTTCCCGTCCTGGGTAATTACACTATTGCTAAAAACGTTTTTGATCTGGATAGGTTTTCCAAATTTGTTAGAACCTTTATTTATTAGACCTGCTTTAAGAATTCTGACCCAGTCACCAACCTGAAATTTGTGTACCTTGGTTTTCCATTTATCATTATACCATTTCACAGTTTTGTTCTGTTTCGTTTCAACTCTTTTAGCTGTATCATGCACACATTCCTTATCAGTAAATTTGGTTTGACATTTGTTCCTAAACCACCATGGACAAACACAAGACGCAGGGTCTCTTCCTTTGAGTAGTTTAAAAGGGCTGACCTCTGTCGTGGAATGGGGTGTAATGCGATAAACCCATAACCTTTCTCTTAAAGCATTCATCCAATTGGCACCTAACTTTAATGAATCAGTAACAAAAGTTTTAAGCACTCTATTAAAGCGTTCCACCTGTCCATTTTCATGTGGTTCATATAGAGATGTGAATTTATGTTTGATTCCAGATTCCTTGAGAAAACCTTCCATTTCCCCAGAAGTTAACTGTACTCCATTGTCTGTAACTAAAATGGAGGGACAACCTTCACATGCAAAGATTTCTTTAAAAAAAATAATAACGGCACTTGTTGTGGCCTTGGCAACAAATTTAACCTCTGGCCATTTGGAATGATAATCAATCATGACCAAAGCAAAACGTGAACTCTCAGGCAAACAATTAAATGGTCCTGATATATCAAAGGCAACTTTCTGCCATGGTTCTTCAGGCCACTTGACAACCTTCAATGGTGGAACGTGCAATTTTAGCATCTTCTCACTTGATACACACTCATTGCATTCCCTGACAATGCGATCGATGAATCTATCCATGCCTGGCCACCAAAAGAAACTTCTGACCAACCGCTTCATGGACGAGATGCCAGGATGTGTTTTATGGGCTATATTGAGTATGATGTCTTGCATACTGTTGGGATGAATTCCTGAAGGAAAGACGCGTAGCCAGCTGATAAAGGTAAGTACTTTACTAGGAGCACAACCTGGCATCCGACCACCTCAACGACACAGCTGCAACTGTCAATCGTGGAGTGCCGTCAGCCTCACATTCTACAGCAGAACGAAGAACATGGAGACAGAACATACGGAGCATGAGAGCTCCAACCAAGGTAAGAGCGATAATGTATTATTTCTATTATAACATCACATCACATCCTCTTCCCTTAATATGCAAAAAGAAAACACAGAAGAAGAAGAACAACAGAAAAGAAGAAAAATGGGAAAAGAAGAGAAGAAGGAAAGAAAATACAGCATAAAACTCATGATCTAACATAATCCTGAAGATATACAGGAGGTCTACGAATCCTACCAGACAACTCAACACCAAAAGAGTTAGAGGACCCCCCCTGAACTCCCTCCCCAATGCCTTGGGAAGAAGGAAACAAGTCATTGGAACAAGAAACATCTTCCACAGTTCTGGCTTGAGGATCACACCCAATAACCTTATCCGGCATGTATATAGCAGCCGAACAGCCTTCATCATCTGTGGAACACTTGGACACAGAACCACCTTTTTGGTACAAAGCTACTCTGCGTAAATTCCAACGCTCTCCTCCTTCAATAAAAACAAAATACCTTCCAACACTGACAACACGGAAAGGTCCTTTAAACTTAGTAAGACCACCTCTAATCCTACCAGACTTTAATTTGACCTAATCACCAACGGAGATTTTGGAAGGAGAAACATCAAACACAGGATCCTAACCAGAAGATACCCAATTTCTGAGCCAAGATGGGACAAGACGTGAGCCAGGGAGACGCCCCCTCATAACAAAGAAAGGAGACTTCAAAGTAACACTATGAGAAGTGGTACAATAAGCCCACAACATGTCTTGAACAAGACGTTTGGGAGACAATCCATTAACTAAGGCAAGTTGTATGGTACCTTTAATAAGTCTGTTCGCCCTTTCCACAATGCAATTCCCCATGGGATTGTAAAGAGAAGTACATGAATGCCTCACACCACACTTCTCCAGAAAACAACGCATCTCCCCAGAAGTGAGTTGAGTCCCATTGTCAGTAAGTAAGACTTGCGGAACACCCTCACGCAAAAACAAAGTTTCCAACACAGCAATCGTAGACAAAGAAGTAACGTCTTTCAAAAATTCAAGATGCAACCACCTCGAGTGCACATCCACAATCACAGCAGCAAACCTCATGTCTAACGACAACTCAGAAAGAGGACCAATAAAATCAAGACAAATAGTATGCCACGGCTCTCCAGGATCCTCAATGTGACCCATCAGACGCTGAGAACCAACTTTCAGTCTCTTCTCACTCTCTTTGCAGAGAGTGCAATCAATCACCCAGTGCCTAATCTGATCATCCATAGCAGGCCACCAGAATTCCTGTTTGATACGCCTGATAGTCATGCCTTGGCCCAAATGACCCACATGCGCAAGTTTAAAAATGTGCAACCTGAGAGCAGCCGGGGACACAAATCTCTCACCTCTCATGATAACATCTTTACCACTCAGAGACAATTCATCCAACAGTTTCCAATACGGCCTCACAGGTGTTGACACCATACTCTCACGAGGTGATTTCTTGATAAGCGTAATAACCTCCTGCAAAACAGAATCACTGATCATTGCCTCAGACCACTGTAACTTAGAGAAAGCACCCAAACTGCATTCACAAACATCAAAGACAAAAGCAACAGCTTCTTCACTTTCCAGTTTCTTGACCACTTCCCTGTCCACTGTTTCCCAATCAAGTGACATGCATGACAAGCAATCCGCTTGTATGTTTCTCCAACCATGAATGAACTCAACATCATAAAGGTACTCTTGTAACCTCGCAGCAAATCTGGCAAGGCGCGCCGAACCTTTACCAGCACCCCCTGCCAGCAGGATTTTCATTAAGGGCTTGTGATCGGTCCTTAACACAAACCTAGATCCCCACAAATATACTCTGAAATACTCCACTCCCCACGCTGAAGCAAGAGCCTCGCGCTCTATCACTGAATAATTCCTTTCAGCTTGAGTAAGTGTTCTCGATGCAAATGCGATTGTCCTCTCAGTGCCACTCTGAAGTTGGGATAGTACCACACCAATGCCCGTCAAACTAGCATCAACTGTAAGAAACGATTTGCAGGAAACACTGAACGGTGCAAGAATACAAGCACTGCAAATTTGCTCCTTTATTTTAGAAAAGGCATCAGACTCATCACTGCCCCAAACAAATTTGCAACCTTTACGAAGAAGTTTCCTCAAAGGTTCAGATAAATCAGCAAATGCACGCACAAATTTAGCATAGTACTCGACCAGCCCCAGAAATGACCTAAGCTGGTCCTTGTCCCTAGGAGACGGAGCATTTCTTATGGCATCCAACAAATTCTTTTTGGGAGAAATCCCACCACTAGAGATGGAATACCCCAAGTAATCAACTTAATTGGTGAGAAAATGACATTTTTCTTTATTAACAGTGAGACCCTGTTGTTCAAGCTTCCACAAAACCTGCTTAAGAGATGCATTGTGTTCTTGAATGGTTTTTCCTGAAACCAAGATGTCGTCTTGAAAATAAACTACACCAGACAGACCTTTGAGCATATTCAACATCATTCTCTGGAAAACACTCGCAGCTGAAGCTAGCCCAAAGGGCATGCGAGTGAACTGAAAAATGCCTTCTGTTGTGATGAATGCTGTAAGAGAATTAGAGTCTGGGTGCAATTTGATCTGGTGGTAAGCACTTCGCAGATCGATTTTGGAAAAATACTTCCCACCACCTACAGACTGCAGCAATTCATTAATATTGGGCAGTGGAAATGTGTCAGTAACAATATCTCTATTTAGGGACCTGAGATCAATGCAGAAACGGAGTCGACCATCTGACTTAAGCGTCAAAACTACCGGAGAAATCCAAGAGGACGCCTCCACAGGTTCAATGACTCCAGATTTCAACAGATCATCCAACATATCTTTAAGGCCCTGCCTCACAGACAGAGGAACTCTCCTCAACTTGTGTTGTACAGGGGACGCATTAGGTTTAAGAATGATTTGATGCTGATACCCTTTAACACAACCAAGCCTATCCTCAAACACTCTGTGAGCATCTCTAAGGATGTCGTGAACTTGTACGTCATCTTCTACCACCATAATTTGATTGGTGGTAGCTCTCGGATTAATGACAATATGAATGTCATATTGGTGCATCCAACCCAGAATTGGAGGACCCTCTTTAGCCACATAGACTTTCCCATGGGTGATACGTGAACCAAAGGTAATTTGACCAGACATGTATCCCAGCCAACTGGATTGATATCCTTATCCAACCAATAAACGTTCACCCAAGTAGACCGAAACAGAGACTCAGGTATGATTGTGAACATGGAACCAGAGTCCACCATCAAAGTAATGTCTTTCCCACAAACATTAAATACATCAGTGGGTCTATTCAATCTTGGGGAGTCTTGAGTAACTCCCACCAACGTTTGATCGCACGTCTCCCCAACAACTAAGACCCTATTTGCGGTTGTCTTATAATCATGACTCTGCTGAACAGCATTCACTTTGAACTTAGACTTAGGCAATGATCAGTGATTCTGTTTTGCAGGAGGTTATTACGCAAAAATCATTTAGGTAATGCCAAGTACTGTTATGCTTTGAACCACACTTGTTTTAAATGCGGTAAAAAAGGGCATCTGGCTCATTTTTGCAAAGCCATGGGGTCCAACAAGGGAAACACCCAAATAGTCAAGTCCATTGAAGAAGACTTTGTTGACTCTAGTGAAGAGAATGACAATATGTTATTAATGCTGTCTTCGTCATCTGCACAATCTGAGGGTGTTGTTGAAATTGCATCCATGGGTGGTTTACGTAAAAGAAAATCTCCCGCATGTACTATCCGTGTGAATGGGAAGAATGTGAATTTCTTGGCTGATTCCGGTTCTCCTTTTACTCTTATTAATATCAAGGATTTTGGGGCGTTAGAAGACATTCAGTTGCACCAGTCAGATATTAAAATTTTTGCCTATGGGGGGAAAAGAGTGGAAGTTCTGGGCAAATTTTAGGCAAATTTGGAATTCTGTGGGGACCTAGCCACTGGACCTGTATTCATTGTCAAGGATGGTGCAAATTTGTTAGGATGGGAAGAGCAGGGGGAACTCGGGATCATCCTCAATCCCAATCATCCTGACATGGTTTTGTCTAAACGTGAAGCTTGCAAATTTTACACTCCCCTTTCATCCTTCAATTCTTCCGATAGTGTGGTAGTGAAACACTTGTCTGGTGATGAGTGGATCCAAAGGTATCCTGAAGTTTTTAGTGACAAGCTTGGGAAGCTTGTAGGCTTCCAACACCGCATTATTCTGAAAAGTGGCGCTAAGGCTATTGCACACAAGGTGCGCAAGGTACCCTTGAGTTTGCGTGTGGAACTGAAGGAAGAGCTTGAACGTTTATGCCTTATGGATGTGATCGAGGCCATTGAAGGATCTGAATGGTTGGCCCCCATAGTTCTTGCACGCAAGGCCGATAAGTCCCTTAGGATGTGTGTTGACTTGCGCGATCTGAATACTAACATTTGGATCGACCGCCAACCGTTACCCAACATTAATGAAATGCTGGCGACTCTTGACGGAGCTAAGTATTTTTCGTCATTTGACATTTCTTCAGCTTATCACCAAGTTGAGTTAAGCAAGGAGTCCAGACATCTTACCTCTTTCGTAACACCGGAAGGAGCTTTCCGTTACAAACGTATGCCTTTTGGTCTGGCATTGGCTTCCGCTGTGTTTCAACGCCTCATGGGGAATTTGTTCAAAAATACAGCGGGAGTCGTGTTTTTCCAAGATGATATTCTGGTGTATGCACGAACTGAGGCTGAGCAGACAGCAGAGTTAAACATGTACTTGATACTGTAAAACTTCACGGGCTAACCTTAAGGAAGGACAAGTGTAAATTTTTTCAGGAGGGTGTCGATTATTTAGGTCACCACATTTCCTGCAAAGGGATTGAACCCAAAATTAAAATTTTAGATGCCATTCAGAATGCACCTTCACCTACCAATAAGGATCAATTGCGTTCCTTTTTAGGACTTGTGGAGTACTATGCCAAATTTGTAGGGAATTTTGCAGATAAAACCTCCTGTTTGCGTGAGTTACTAAAGAAGAACGTTAAATTTGTGTGGTGCGAAAAATGTGTCAATCAATTTAATATCCTAAAAAAGGAAATTGTGCAAGCGCGCCCTTTGAAATTGTTCAACATCAATGACAAATGTATTGTTTCCTCTGGTGCCAGCAATATTGGTTTGGGCGCTGTTCTAATGCAAAGAAGGAGTGACGGTCATGAGGAGATCATTGCGTTTGCTTCCAGGACACTTCGTGGTGCTGAGAGTTCTTACTCCACCATTGAGAAAGAGGCATTAGCTCTATGGTGGGGTGTCCAGTACTTTCGGAATTTCCTGTGGGGAAACGAATTCATCCTCAGAACCGATCACAAACCTTTGGTTGATCTTTTCACCACCAAAGGTGGGGGTCACGCCACTCCACGAATTGCCAAATGGCAATATAGATTACAGGAATTCAATTATCGTTTGGAATATGTACCTGGTATCAAACACAACATTGCTGATTGTCTTTCCCGTTTACCTCTTGCCAAAGACATCAGTGTATCTGCCGAGGATGATCTTGATATTGTATGTGCTGTTGGTGCTGTTGTTGATGTGGTGAAGGGTGCACTTTCTGAGCAGGAATGGTTGCATGCTTTATCTGAGGACAAAGATATCAAAATGGTAGTGGACTTTTTGGCTCAGGGGTGGCCTGTGAATAAGGACTTATCTTCTGAGTTAGTTCCCTTCAAAAGAGTGTGTGATGAGTTATCATTGGTGGATGGAATTTTGCGCAGAGGTGGTCTTTTGGTTGTTCCCACATGTATGCAGAAAAAAGTTCTAGATCTTGCCCATGAAGGTCACCAGGGTATTCGTGCCATGAAACGCAGAATCCGTGAGGACTTTTGGTGGCCTGGGGTGGACAGGTCCATTGAGCATTTTGTCAGGGACTGTTGTGCGTGTGTCCTCAGCGATAAGACTCAGGTGACTCATCCATCTCCCATTGATCCTGTGATTGTCAAAAATGTACCTTGGTGCAAGCTAGCCTTCGATGTTGCTGGTCCATTTGGGATTTCTGGTGGTTCTCCTCTGTTTGCTCTGGTCTTGGTAGACTATATGTCTAAGTGGCCGGAAATTAAATTCGTAGAGTGTGTTAATTCTTTGTCTGTTATCAGTTTCCTCAAAGAAGTGTTTCTCCGGGAGGGATTTCCTGAGGAACTAGTGACAGATAACGGAACTCAATTGGTGTCTCTGGAGATGCAAAATTTTCTCAAGGTACATGGCATCAAACATGTTTTGACATCACTTTATCATCCCCGCAGCAATGGATTAGTTGAGCGCTTTAATCGTGTTATTAAGGACCAACTGCAATTGGCTTTGGTGAATGGTTTATCCTGGCGTGTGGCTGTGGCAGACATGTTGTGGGCAATCAGAACCACTCCTCATATAAGTACTGGGATGTCTCCTTTTACTTTGCTTAGAGGAAGAATTGCCGGTTCCAAGTTGAACAAAGATTGGATGTCTAGGAAGGAGGTTGACCAAACTAAACTTGGCAAGGTAGCGGATGTGAGAACCGCTGTCCAGTCTAAATACACCACTGTTTCCGCTCAAAAAGTTCTGGAAGGATGTTCCCGAAGAGAAAGTTGGAGCCAGTTCTCTCACAGTCCAAGTTGAAGTTCTGGACCAGGTGTCTCGGTTCTGGTTCTCTTTCTCGGGTTATGGGCCTCTTTCTGTCGTTCGGGCCTCTATGTTTCTTTTATTTTTCTTCTTTTATTTTTCTGTGGACTATCTGTCTCAGTACTGTGGGCTATGAAGCCCGGTTCCCTGTTCTGGGAACCTCCGTGTCACGATTTTCTGTCGTGGTACTGGAACTTTGTCCTGGTTCTTGGAACTTTGTCTTGGTTCTGGGAACCGCTCTGTCACGAAACTGTGTCGTGTTTTGGAACTCTTGTCCTCATCTGGTTCTGGGGCCTTTGTCCCCTTCCGGTCCTGGGACCTCCTTTGTCTTCTTCCGGTACTGGTTGTGAGACCTTTGTCCCCTTCTGGTTCTGGGGCCTTTGTCCCTTTCCGGTCCTGGGACCACCTTTGTCCTCTCCCGGTACTGATTCTGAGAGGCTTGTCTACTCCTTATTGTGAGACGACCTTTGTCCCCTTCTGGTTCTGGGGCCTTTGTCCCCTTCCGGTCCTGGGACCTCCTTTGTCCTCTCCCGGTACTGGTTGTGAGACCTTTGTCCCCTTCTGGTTCTGGGGCCTTTGTCTCCTTCCGGTCCTGGGACCTCCTTTGTCCACACCCGGTACTGGTTCTGAGACCTTTGTCCCCTCTGGTTCTGGGGCCTTTGTCCCCTTCCGGTCCTGGGACCTCCTTCGTCCTCTCGCGGTACTGATTCAGAGAGGCTTGTCTACTCCTTATTGTGAGACGACCTTTGTCCCCTTCTGGTTCTGGGGCCTTTGTCCCCTTCCAGTCCTGGGACCACCTTTGTCCTCTCCCGGTACTGATTCTGAGAGGCTTGTCTACTCCTTATTGTGAGACGACCTTTGTCCCCTTCTGGTTGTCCGTCAAGGTTCAGGGTTCTTTGACCAGCTTCTAGTTATGGGACCTCTATCCCAGTTCTGGATCCCCTGACCTGATCTTGGGTTGATGTCCCGGTTCTGGGCTGTCAACTACCATGTTATGTCTCAGACTCTGGTACTAGCCTAATGGACGCACACATTAGAGCCCTGATTTAAGGTAAGAAACGTCCAGTATCATAGCACTAGTGCAGTTTCCAATTGCTCCAAAAGGTAGGCTAGTTCATAATTTCCATTTAGAAATGCTGCATATCCCTCTTCCTTCTCTGCTTTAAAGGCCTTACATTGCGCGGTATCCATGCGCAAATTGTCACTGAGGCTGTGCCAACAAAGTGCGTTATGCACTATTGTCATTTATTTGTCTTTATTTTAAATGCCTGACTGTAAGATGGCAAGTGGGGTCTTGTAATCCTAAACAATCGTGTTTACTCATTTAACAGTGGCGTGTTTGGTTTCATATAACTTATTTGCACACGTTTGCATTTATGCACAGTTATTGACAATGAAGTGGCACTGTTGGTGATGGCAACACGAGTTAGACCTTTGCGATGTGTGCATCTTTGCTGCAGCAGTTAAGCACGATAGTTTTGTATGCAAAACGTGTTCAGCCCACACAGGAAACATTTCTATTGCTGAAGTTAGTGCTGGCTGCCAGAATATAACATCTGTGTTATATATAAAATATAACATCTGTGTTATATTTTATTAAGGATGCGCTCGTTTACCTTTCCTTCCTTTACCTTCAGAATGGCGGCATCGGGTTGAGTGACGAGCAGTAACTAGCACATCGGAGTGCAGCACATTCCGACAAACGAAACGTCAATCTTGAGATCTTCCGACGTGCGCTGTCTCAGGAAACTGACCAGCTTATTGAGATCTCCTAGGCAACACAATTCTTCTGCAGCATAATTTGTGTGTTTCACTTGTTTATCTGCTTGTGGCACACAGGACAGATATCTTCCTATCTTCGTTTAAATGCGCTCCGTTGCGTTGTGTTCCCGTAATCATGGGAACGAAAGTACACACAGAGAACGAAGCTGCAAAATGGCTGCTTGACGTCGCGTCATGGCGTTTTACGTTGCGCGACGTTGCGCGATGACGCGCGCTTTGGAGGTCAACACGGAGCTCCCTGACAACGAGGAAAACTTCCTCGAGACGCTGCTCCCTAGCAACGCACAATGCAGGAATGGCGCATGCAGGGATCTTTGGCGTCTTTGAATATGGAATTGCGGTTACAACGGTAACCAAAATGGCTGCTGATGATGCTACACGTTGTTGACGCTTGCACGCAATAGACGTTCCTTCTTGCGTGAGCGTGTGATGACGAGGACAAAAATGAAGTTCAGAACGCGCTCCGTGTGGAAGCCGTTGTTTAAAAGACGCCGAAGGAATACAGAGACGGTATGTCAGCTACACTTTTTTAAACAATGCAACTCTTGACGGAGGATTACGATGAATATTTCCTTCATCGGTGAAAACTGTATGACCTCCGCGTTCAGTCTAACAAGAGCGTCGTATTCAATACATTCAGAAATTCTCCCGCGGGTGCAATCAGAGCACTATAAGTACACAGTAACAGCCACTGGTGCCATCAAATCACATGCAATACTGAATCTTGTATACAGAACAGTACAAAAATAGTTTTCATTGCCAAAACCATGTACGATCAGAAACTCTCCCGCATGTGCAATCAGAGCACACTAAATTATATCACACAGCCGCTGGTGCCATCAAATCACGTAAAATGAAATAATATATTTATGAATGATAATTCAGAAATTAGCCAGTATGAATAAGATGTCTTTAAATTGGTATGGCTCCCAGACCGACAAATACAGTAGGAATATATATAAAAATAATACTCCAATAGTAAATAAAAATTACAATTTTCTTCATGGGTTCAAGAAGCACTCTGTACCTGTGCTGATGATGATGACTAGAGTGGTTCTTCAGCTCGTCGCCAATGTTACAAAGAGTCCAATATCCAATAAAATTAAAAGTAGATTTATTCTCAGCACAGCAATGTATATCCATCCAAGTACAGCTCCAGATGCAACTGGGCAACCCAAAAGAATCCAGTACAACTCAAGTAATGCAGAATATGGAATGTGGATAGAAAGTAAACATAGCGCATGCTAAGGTTGGCAAGCAGCGGGTGATGTCACAAAGGAGGAAGGGGTGGGTAGATAGAGATAGGAAAGCCAAGAGAAGGATGTAACAAAGTCCCACCCCCCATTTCAGATGATGTGACTCCCTATGGGCCCGTCTTGTGGATGGAAGCGTCCCACTTACGCAAACTCCTGAGGCCCATCTTTCTTATGTGAGGATCCACCCCCCATCCAGTCCACCTCGCGCCTGTGCAGCCATCACCCCGCCAGGGGCCAGTGTTGCACCCCTGGCTTACAGCCCAGAGCTCCACCCTGAAGGCGGTCTGTCGTCAGATCCTGCTTCCAGTTTAATGATGACGGTGTCCCAGACAGTTATCCCATTTCCTGCCTGCCCTGTTTGCAGGTATAATGATTGGGGGTTTGTTTCACCACAGTCCATTTTTTCAGATCACTCTATCATTGTGTCACCAACAGGGGTGCCGGGGCCTTCTAGGACATCGCAATACGACCGTCATAGAGCAGCAGTGCCAAGTCAACCCCCCAAGAGGCAAAATCCAGGATCCAGAAAAAAGGCTCTGCCTACCAAATCAGACAACTTCATTCACAGCCATCTCCAGGCCTGCGCTGTCATTGGGCCCTTCCACATCATGTGGTATAAGCGTGCTTGAGGCGCCCACTGCAAAGGGAGGACGCATGTGCGAACATATGCCCAATATGCCTCGGCGAGAGATAGGTTTGGTGCAAGTAGTTGAATTGAATACATTTAAATCATGAGCTGGGGAATCTAGTTTAACATATGCCTTAGACCAGTGGTACTCAAAGTACGGCCGGGGGGTGCATGCGGCCCTCGTGACCTTTGCATGCGGCCCCCTTAGTAGCAGCAGCACTCGCCTGCTGTTTACTCGACTCAGCAATAACATTAAAAAATATTTAAATTACAGCAAGCACTTATTTGAAGTTTTATTGCAGTTAAACAAAAGGAAGCAACTAGGCCCTTAACTTTAGGAACATCTTCATTTTTAAAGACCACAAACATGTAAAAATACGAAAGTCTTTTCAAAATTCAAAAAGTGTATTTCATTGACTTGTAGAACCATTTCACTTTAGTAAATCAAAACATAGCAGTGCATTTGGGAGGATTTTTTTAAAGTGTTGGTTTTCAAAAATGAATTTAGAAATGTTCATGCTGTCCCCTGCCCCCACAACAATGTTGTTGGTGATCACATCCAAGCACAGGGGATGGTTTTGTACAGCACTGTTAGAAATGGGGGTTTCTAGTTGGCAATGGTTTGCACCTTGTCCAAGTAGGGACCCTTCCTTCTAGTCAGGATAAGGGAGTTACACTCCTAAAATAACCCCTGCTCACCCCCTTGGTAGCTTGACACGAGCAGTCAGGCTTATTCTAGAGGCAGTGTGTAAAGCATTTGCACATAACCAACAGTAATACAGTGTGAGCACTACAAACGGACACCACACCAGTTTAGAAAAATATCCAATATTTTTATATACTTAAGACAAGACCAAAAACGATAAAAATCCACAATACAGTACTTAGAAATCTTAAGTTATCAAAATATCCTTGAAATAAAGTTCCTGGAAGTTGATAGCTCAGTCTGGGGCTATCACAGTGTCGTGAACAAACAAATCCAAACAGTTCTGGCTGACCGCGGCGTCGCAGGCCAGCTACGGTGTTGGGGGACCCGCAAAACAGTACATTTAGAAATGCAGGGCATCTGCGACCTCTCGTTGAGCTTCCGAAAGCATGGTGTCCGCAGGCGTCGGTTCCGGAGGTCGGTGCAGGAGTCATCGGGCCCTCGAAGTCACACGCGTTACAGATCGAACTCCTCGCGGTTGAAGTCAGGAGCGCTGGCGTCAACGGGCGTCGGGTGCTGCGGTGCGAAGTGCAGCGGTGCGACGTGCGATGCCCTCAGGCCGCGGTGCGAGCAGCAGCTCGATGGCGGCGTCAGATTGCGTCGTCGGTGAGACCAGGGTCGCGGTGCGAAGTGATGCGGTGCTCGTCGCGGTGCTGGCAGGTCACGAGCTGGCAGGTCACGGTGCAAGCAGCGGCGTCGTCGTTGCTGAAACGCTGTCGTCGGCTGACGAACAGGAGTCGATGGCGTCGGCATCAGTAGGCCAAGGCTGCGGTGTGGGATGAGGGCGGTGCCTTGTGTAACTTTACGAGCAGTGCCCTCGAACCACGGTGCAAGCAGCGGCGTCGATGTCGGCGTGAAGAGTCTTCGTCGGAGATACCAAGGTGGCGCCGTGAAGCGAGGCGGTGCGGAGTGCGGTGCCCACAGGTCGCGGTGCGAGCAGCGGCTCGGTGGCAGCGTCAGATGGCGTCGTCGGTGAGACGAGGGTCGCGGTGCGGCGGTGCCCTCTGCGGTGCCTAAAGGACACGGAGTAAGCAGCGGCGTCATAGACAGCGTCGGGTTGCTTTTTCTTCTGTTGCAGCACAAAACACACAGTCCCCAGTGCTGAGGGCAGAAGAACTTGAAGTCTTTGCTGTTCCTGAGACTTCTTGAACAGGGGACAAGCTCTACCTCAAGCCCTTGGAGATACTCAAATAAAGAAGTTGTAGAAGGTTCAGTCCAGTCCGTTCACTGCCCAAGACAGAAGCAGCCACTGCAGGCCAACACAGCAAAGCACTCAGCAAAGTGGTAGTTCCTCCTCACAGCTTCTCCAGCTCTTCTTCTTGGCAGTCTTCTTGGTCCAAAAGAGTTCTAAAGTTCAGGGGTTTGGGCCCCACTTTTTATAGCCCAAAATCCTTTTTCCTCTCAGGCAGAGAGTGTCTGTGCTTAGTCCAAACCAGTTTGGTCCTCTCTGGCCCAGCTTCCCAGCAGGAGGCGGAGACAGCATTTTCCAAGGCAGACAGGGCCTTTTCAGGTGCAAGGGAAATCTCCTCCCACCACTCTAAATGCAGACCGGGCCTATTCAGGTGCTAGTGACAACTCCTCCCACTACTCTGAATGCAGCCCAGGTCTATTCAGCCCATCCCTGACCCATCTAGACTCTCTGGAGCCACTGCTCCTCCCCATCCCTTGTCACTCCAAAGCCAGACAGTCAATACACATCCTAGCAGAGGCACACACGATGGCTAAGCAAGAAAATACCTACTTTCTAAAAGTGGTATTTTCAAACACAGAATGTAAAAATTACCTTTACTAAAAGACGCATCTTTAGATTCTGAGTACGGGCATACTAAACTTTATTTCTCCACCTTGTTCCCAGGGCCAGTTATGTTTATAAGATGTTATAAACAAACTCCCCATTCTGTCCTATGGGAACAGGTAGCCTTGCAATAGTGAAAAACGAAATTGGCAGTAATTCACTATCAGGACATGCCACACACACCAGGGCATGTCCTACCTTTCTCATACACTGCACCCTGCCCACAGGGGTACCTTGGGCCTACCTTAGGGTTGACTGACATGTAAGAAAAGGGAAGATTAGGGCCTGGCAAGTGCGTACACTTGCCAAGTCGACATGGCAGTTACAAACTGCGTGCAGACTCTGCAGTGGCAGGTCTGAGTTACCTTTTCAGGGCTACTCATGTGGGTGGCACAATAAGTGTTGCAGGCCCACTAGTAGCATTTGATTTACAGGCCCTGACACACTCAGTGCACTTTACTAGGGGCTGACTAGTAAATCAAATATGCCAATCATGGAAACATCAATCCATAACACAATTTACACAGAGAGCATATGCACTTTAGCACTGAATAGCAGTGGTAAAGTGCCCAGAGTCCTAAGACCAACAACAGCAGGTCAGGAAAAAATAGGAGGAAGAAGCAAAAAGTTTGGGGATAACCCTGCAAAAAGGGCCATTTCCAACACAGCCCCCTTCCAGCCTAAAGCCAGGGTAGACCAATCCATACCTCGATGGGCTTCCCTGCTTGGGGCGATAGAACATCGAACCTGGCCCGCAACAGCAGGGGTCTATTCCCGTTCAACGCCTTTCTGAACCTAGTTGGATCCCTCTATCCATACTCTCAGGGCCCAATAAGCTGACCCATGGGGAACCCTTCTCCTCACCTGTGGACCCTATCTGTGCAGCGCCTAAACTTACTTTGCTCACAGATGTGTCCCAACAGGCAGGCAGTACCCACATGGCCAACACAGTGGTGTGGCCCAGTCCACCCCCGGGGTGTGACTCCGGTCCCCCTCCCAGGGGCAAGCCACAGTGGTCACTGACAGCTGTCAGTGATGAGAGCCAGGCCTTATGCCTATCAGGCCTCTTTAACTTCTGTGGCATCAGAGAGTGGGGGGCGGTAGCCCCAGGTGCCTGGCACCCTTTCTCTACTCTCCCTCATGCCAAGTCAGTATGACATCCTGACACTGGACCACCAGCCCAGGGTCTGTACCCTGCGGCTGGACAGGAGACTAGGGTGGGCTCTCCCACACCCTTTCCCCCTCCCCGGGGCTTTGCATCCCCCCACCAGGAGCAGTCCCCCTCGAATCCAGAATTGTCATGGCACCTGTGGCAGATGTTCTGCAATATTCTCCCACCAGTTCAGGGTGCTATCCTGCAACTGGTCCACCAGCCCAGGGTATTTACCCTGAGGCTAGACACAGGACTGGGGTGGTCTCTCCCTCACCCGGTCCTCCTCCCTGGGGCTCTGTACCCTCATGCCTGGAGCGGCACCCCCAGAAGACAAACTGGTAGGGGCACTTTTAGCAGTCGTCCTTCCCCCAGTTCAGGGGGGACACCCTGAACCTGGTCCTCCAACCCAGGGTCTGTACCCACAGGCTGGACCTTTGCCTGGCAACCCAGGACTTCCGGGGGAGTACACCAACCCCCCCCCAAGGAAAACACACTACTCAAGAGTTGTGCGAGAGTCTGCCTGGCGCAGGTCTCCAGCCTCCTGTCCACCTGACAGAGCATGAAGACCTCCCAGGCCAGAAGTGACCTCACCAGGGTCAGTCCTAGGATGCTCTGACCTCATAGCTGGCAACCCACTGGTCCTTCCACTGGGGACGGCGTCCCCCCTCACCCTTTTCTCTGGACTCATGCACCCTCCCAACTGGAGCGGTGCTGCCAGACACCAGAACCAGTGGCATGCTTGTTACAGCAGTCCCCCCAGTTCCCCAGGCACTAGGGGATCCCCCTCAATAGGTGGCCTTCCAGTACTAGGCTCCCCACCTGGTGTTCCCTCATGGAACCACCCAGGCTCTGGGACCGGGTTTCAGGCACCTTGGGCCGCAGCCCATTCTCACTCCTTCTCCGCGGAGACAGAACGTGAGTCCCTACACCCTTCCCACGACACCGGACCTATCTGGGCTACCATGAACCTTTCCCACCACCCTCGGTTGGGAAATACCCGAGCCACTTCCTGCAGAATCACACCCAGATGCTTCTCCAGACCCTCTGGAATCCACCAAAAGGTCTGCCTCCAGTGCAAGCTCCCTGGGGTCAGAGAACTCACACTCCACCGGGTGTTGGCATAGCTCTGGAAAACAGGGACTGTTATGTTTCATATAGGTACCCTAATATAGGCCCGGGTAACATCATACCCCTTCACCTACATTACCTCCCCTACACTACACTGTAACGAGCCTTTTAGGATTGAACCTTTACCTAGTTCTAGTCCTGGGTGCAGAAGGAGGGTTTCTCCTGAACAATAGAGTCCTATAACTCCATCAATAGACTCACACAGTATGAATGAATATTCATAAGGGTTCTTAGAAACCAGGCTGGGGCTACACCACCTTCTCCCCATATCTACGTACACGGTTCATCCCATACGCCATCCTCAAATCCAACAATGGCTAATACAAGCAACAAGGGACAAAGGAGCCCTAGATACTTTCTGTATGAATTTAGCACCTCTTGCTAAGGTTAGTCAGAGGGAACCGAGACTTCCAGGCCGAAACACTGACCAGAGACGCTGAGGCTCCTGCATGCAGACGCTCCAGCTGACAGTGGTCTGAACATCCCTTATGGGGAGTCCAACTCGAGAGCAAGAAGGGCTCCTACATTCTCACACTTCAGGTAATGGGGCTTGACTAATTCCTAGAGGGATTCTTGGCTTTAAACCTACTCACATGCCAGGTACACTTAGATACATCTAGATAGGCATCGTAGGAGTACGCGCTTTCTTTTATCAATGCATTTTATATTCCTGTATTTCTTCATGCTTATTGCAAGATGGTAGAACTGTACTATCCTTTTATATTCGCTGTACTGCTAATCATATATCTCTGCTACTGTCTAATGGTTGTTGCAGCTCATATATTCTACACAAGAATAACAACTGTTCAATAAATCCTTATTGAAACGCCCAGGCTGTTTAATCTATGTATCTCTGAGACAAGATAAGTGAGCACGAGTGACTGAGCGAAAAGTAGTACATTGTTTCCACGATCTTGACGGATCAGGGGTGTCATGTTCTGAGGATGCCAGAAACGAATCTCTCCCCGATAAGAGGAGACACTAGTGGCACTGTGAGCTAGCTTATGCAAACAGGCTAACATTTCTCAGTGGGGGTGCTCAGAACCAGTCTGCCACCAAACCCACAGTTTATGTTATCCGAACGTGCAGGTCCTGTATGGGTAATATAGGAACTACACGACAGGACTTAAAATATGCTCTCCAACAATTGAATCACACAGCCCCACACAGGTGTTAACCAAACTACCTTTCACCCAACCATCCAGTGCCTCAGAAAAGTACCCCACATCATTCTCACAAGACTGGTGAGACAGTGTCTGACTTTTGCTGTCCCTCGACCCATACTCTTCTGGCTGGTCTCCATACTCACTTACCAGGGCCTCTACCATGGGGGAACCCCTCTCCCTGCACCTCTCATCTAGAGTCAATAGAGTGTCCCTCCCACCACCAGGAATATGTTCCCCTGTGTCAGTTCCCCAATCCACCTCAGGGACACTGCGCACCACTGGAGTAACCTCACAATCCTGAACCCCCTGGTGTATGTAAACCCCCTCCTTGAAGCAGCGAACCAAGTCTGTATGTGTGTGTACCTCATCCTCAGTACAGGACCTAATACTTTTGCTGCCACCATCTGGGCTGGGCCTAGCCCTACTGGCTTCCCAGTCCAGCTCTCTCATTTTAAACTCATGGTCTAACATCATCCTTTTCTCCTCCATGGCTAACTTAAGCTTCTCCAGTTCCATTGCAACTTTCCTTGCTTCCCGCCTGTCCTCCAGCTCCTCTGGGGACAAGCCACTGCTGCCTGGTTTAGAGGGTGCTCCCCCTCCCAAAAGCACATTTACCCATGGAATAGGCTCCTCTGCCTCCATGCCAAGATCCCCAGACAGCTCACTAGCATGTCTGGCTGCTACCCAGGCCCTCAGCGCCTGTTGTAGTTTCTCTTTTCTGGTGAGGCCGCTGATTTGGACTTTGAGGTTTTTGCAGATCGCCTTCAATTCCTTAACATTGTAGGCTCATCACCTCTCCTCCTCAAAGGCCACTTCCAAGGATGCAGCAGATGATGCAATTGATTCAGGCATGTTGTACTGGAAAGTTCAAGTTCAAGACCAATGGAAAGGCAAAAATAGACCAAAAAAACAGTATGTGGTACGTAATGGTCTGCGATATGGAGTAGTGCACACCAATCACTGTAAGCCAAGTGAAAATGCAAGTCCTGTCCTCAACGCTGACAACCAATGTTAGAAATGGGGGTCTCTAGTTGGCAATGGTTTGCACCTTGTCCAAGTAGGGACCCTTCCTTCTAGGCAGGATAAGGGAGTTACACTCCTAAAATAACCCCTGCTCACCCCCTTGGTAGCTTGGCACGAGCAGTCAGGCTTATCCTAGAGGCAATGTGTAAAGCATTTGCACATAACCAACGGTAATACAGTGTAAGCACTACAAACGGACACCACACCAGTTTAGAAAAATATCCAATATTTGTATATACTTAAGACAAGACCAAAAACGATAAAAATCCACAATACAGTACTTAGAAATCTTCAGTTATCAAAATAACCTTGAAATAAAGTTCCTTGAAGTTGATAGCTCTGTCTGGGGCTATCACAGCGTCGTGAACAAACAAATCCAAACAGTTCTGGCTGACTGAGGCGTTGCAGGCCAGCTACGGTGTCGGGGAGACCCGCAAAACAGTACCTTTAGAAATGCAGGGCGTCGGCGACCTCTCGTTGAGCTGCCGAAAGCACGGTGTCCTCAGGCGTCGATTCCAGAGGTCGGTGCAGGAGTCGTCAGGCCCTCGAATTCACACGCTTTGCAGATCGAACTCCTCGCGGTTGAAGTCAGGAGCGCTGGCGTCGGCAGGTGTCGGGTGCTGCGGTGCGAAGTGCAGAGGTGCGACGCCTTCAGGTCACGGTGCGAGCAGCGGCTCGATGGCAGCATCAGATGGCGTCGTCTGTGAGACCAGGGTCGCGGTGCGAAGTGATGCGGTGCTCATCGTGGTGCTGGCAGGTCACGGTGCAAGCAGCGGCGACGTCGTTGCTGAAGCGCTGTCGTCGGCTGACGTACTGGAGTCGATGGCGCCGGCCAAGGCTGCAGTGTGGGATGAGGGCGGTGCGTTGTGTAACTTTACGAGCATTGCCCTCGAACCATGGTGCAAGCAGCGGTGTCGATGTCGGCGTGAAGCGGTGTCGTCGGGGATACCAAGGTGGCATCGTGAAGTGAGGTGGTGTGGAATGCGGTGCCCACAGGTCACGGTGCGAGCAGCGGCTCGGTGGCGGCATCAGATGGTGTCGGTGAGACCAGGGTCGCGGTGCGGTGTTGCGGAGGTGCCCTCTGCGGTGCCTTCAGGACACAGAGTCTGCAGCAGCGTCGCAGACGGCCTCGGGTTGCTTTTTCTTCTGTTGCAGCACAAAACACACAGTCCCCAGTGCTGAGGGCAGAAGAACTTGAAGTCTTTGCTGTTCCTGAGACTTCTTGAAAAGGGGGCAAGCTCTACCTCAAGCCCTTGGAGATACTCAAATAAAGAAGTAGTAGAAAGTTCAGTCCAGTACTTTCACTGCCCAAGACAGAAGCAGTCACTGCAGGCCAAAACAGCAAAGCACTCAGCAAAGTGGTAGTTCCTCCTCACAGCTTCTCCAGCTCTTGTTCTTGGCAGTCTTCTTGGTCCAAAAGAGTTCTAAAGTTCAGGGGTTTGGGCCCCACTTTTTATAGCCCAAAATCCTTTGTCCTCTCAGGCAGAGAGTGTCTGTGCTTAGTCCAAACCAGTTTGGTCATCTCTAGCCCAGCTTCCCAGCAGGAGGTGGAGACAGCATTGTCCAAGGCAGACAGGGCCTATTCAGGTGCAGGGGAAATCTCCTCCCACCACTCTAAATGCAGACCGGGCCTATTCAGGTGCTAGTGACAACTCCTCCCACTACTCTGAATGCAGCCCAGGTCTATTCAGCCCATCCCTGACCCATCTAGACTCTCTGGAGCCACTGCTCCTCCCCAGCCCCTGTCACTCCAAAGCCAGACAGTCATTACACATCCTAGCAGAGGCACACAGTATGGCTAAGCAAGAAAATACCTACTTTCTAAAAGTGGTATTTTCAAACACAGAATGTAAAAATCACCTTTACTAAAAGACGCATCTTTAGATTCTGAGTTCAGGCATACTAAACTTTATCTCTCTACCTTGTTCCCAGGGCCAGTTATGTTTATAAGATGTTATAAACAAACTCCCCATTCTCTCCTATGGGAACAGGTAGCCTTGCAGTAGTGAAAAACGAAATTACCAATAATTCACTATCAGGACATGCCACACACACCAGGGCTTGTCCTACCTTTCTCATACACTGCACCCTTCCCACAGGGGTACCTTGGGCCTACCTTAGGGGTGACTGACATCTAAGAAAAGGGAAGGTTAGGCCCTGGCAAGTGGGTACACTTGCCAAGTCGACATGGCAGTTACAAACTGCACGCAGACTCTGCAGTGGCAGGTCTGAGTTACCTTATCAGGGCTACTCATGTGGGTGGCACAATCAGTGCTGCAGGCCCACTAGTAGCATTTGATTTACAGGTCCTGGCACACTCAGTGCACTTTACTAGGGGCTGACTAGTAAATCAAATATGCCAATCATGGAAACATCAATCCATAACACAATTTACACAGAGAGCATATGCACTTTAGCACTGAATAGCAGTGGTAAAGTGCCCAGAGTCCTATAACCAACAACAGCAGGTCAGGAAAATATAGGAGGAAGAAGCAAAAAGTTTGGGGATAACCCTGCAAAAAGGGCCATTTCCAACAAGCACACATCCTTAAGTCAGGTATTTCAAGGTCCTATCATATGTGATAATGAAGAAAAAGGAGAGAAATTGAAATAAACAATTGACCAGGGTCACACAATTTGGTCATGTGGAGATGCTGGGATTCATCCCAGGTTTTCTGGTTTCACATTGCGCCATTGGGTTCAGCAAGTAGATGTACACTTCCCCCTACACCCACTTTACACCCCTCCCTCCCTTGCTGGCATCAGTGCGGCCCTTGGTCAAACCAAAGACTAACCATTGCAGCCCCCGGGAAAATGTTTGCGAGTACCCATGCCTTAGACGCTAGCCATTGTTTGTCTGGATCACTAGGTTCAGGCATTGCTCCCATTTGTCCCTAGTGTTGATGCAGGGGCATGACAAATGACACTGCAGCACAATGTAGAGGGTTGTGACAGCTTTGGGCCCAGTGCCGTGCGCCAGCAGGATGTTACACCATCTATAATGAGAATCTAGGCCATGTTTAGGGGTTACATGACTACTGACATGCCTCGTGATTCACTAATGGCATTGTCTGTGGGGGGGGGGGTTGGGCGAGCCATTAATGTTTCTAAGTTCATGTTTAAAAACTATCACTTTTGATAGATGTCTCTCTATGCAGCAATATAATCTGAAGAACTAAGGTGTAACACTTCTGCATGTTAAAGAAGCACACTTTTTTTTTAGTTTGAGGAGACTATCATATTTTTACATTATGTTTGTCGCCCGATATACCTGCCAAATGTTTTCATGGCTTGGCTTGTGCACGGACTCTAAAAGCCAAGCCGGACCTTAGCTCGGCTCTGGCTAAGCTTGTTCTATTAATTTGCCTGCACTTCCTCCTCTGTTTCCAACTCAACCTTAGTACATGGGACCGTCATTCACTTGATAAAATGATTTGTAAAACGCAAGGATGGGAAACATGGAGGCCTGCCTGCATGCACCGATGTGACAACGCTAGTATCAAGGCTAATTTAAGCAGAGTCGCAGAGGAGTGTGTGCAGTGAAAATGCATTTAAAATTGGTGACTCAGGGCCCCTGCCCAGGCTGTTGTGCTGAACATGACCGTAGTCATTAGTTCCCAGGGAGAGCTACCAGGCCAAGGTGGCATGGGTATTGGCATAGTTTCAGGAGGGGGGTGTTTGGTGTGAACACCCCCAATTGCATTCTTGGCTTGGAAGTTGGGTCTGGGCGCCTTGAGTTGTGTCCGGTATATCTGTGTCGGTTTTTCTTGTCATTCTCATTTCACAAAGAGCTTTTCATTCGTTCATCTTTTGGAGTTGAAACTTAATTATACATAGGGAGTGGTTTACTAAAGTAGTAGTGAAAATGCACCCATAGAAGTACTCCTTTAATGGGTGTAAGTTTAACATTTTGGGGAACTCAGTAATATTGGTAGTTGTAGGCTTGGATATCTTCACGGGTTCTGAGTTTTCCAAGCATACTACTGACAATCAAACACCCAAAAGGTGATGGGATGAATGATTGCAAAAAGTGTAATCAGTGGCAATCACCCACTACGCGACTTTAGACAGAGGCCCACCTAATACAAATCTGTACTCACTAGTGGCTGGCATGAATCGGGGTGGCAGGGCAGGCAGAGGGGAGGGGGAGATAAAAAAAAGAAAACTTACCTCCTTGTGTCTCTCCGCATCTTCCCTCGTCATTGCCCCTCCGCTCCACCCGGAAGAGGAAGCAGCCAGGTTCCCCCGACAAATCACAACGCTGCAATGCAGAGTTGTGATTGGTCTGAGTGCCGTGGTTCAGTGCTCAGATGGGGAACTGCATAGAGAATATGCAAAGTGCGCATGAATGTTTGGCCGGCCCGAAAGGGCCGGCCAAACATTCATGTGCACTTTACAGAGTGCCACCACTTCTTCCCCCACCCTGAGAGCGGAGCAGCCCCGCCCCTCAAAAACGCAGGAACAAATAAAATGATAATAACGTCCAGTTAATATCATTTTATTATTCCTTCATTTCCACTGCTAAAAGCAGTGGAGCGATGCTCCTCCGCCTTAGCAGAGGGGCCGCCACTGTCAGTACTGACCCTGTCCCTCATGGTAACACTGCATCCCAAACCTTGGCCATCTCACCTCTCCACCCTGCAGCCCAATGTTTATTTTATTTGGGAAATGTGACAGTCACACCCCTCAAAGCTCACTGACTAAGCAAAGTCCATAGGCACCACCACATGGCTGGGAGGTCACTGGTATTTGCACAGGCACCTGCTGAGGGGATATTTGTTAATTGTACCTTCCAGCGGCCGGCAGACCCAGCGGAAGTCTGGTGGAACTGTGAATGGAGTGAGCAAGTGAGAAGAAGAGCTGTGAAAGTACCATGTTGATGGAATAATGGCACATCAGCCTGCACACTTGCAAGGGAGCGATAAAACCTTTCCACCACTCATCGCTGTACTTTAGGTGAGACTGTGGTGAGTAGGAAGGCCTGCACCTCAGTCTGGGTCTCTTGAAAATAAGCTTTCCCTTTCCTTCCAAGCACGGCGCCCCCATCCATGAGCCATCCTATGGCTCCAGGACCTCATTCCCTGGGGCCCGATGACATACAGTGTCCCTGGGACGCCATCCCATTAGGTAGTTATACGTTAGGACCACGTTTCCCATAGGAAATAGATTTTTGGTTTGCTAATAACTTTGGCACCGTTTGACGAATCTTCACAAAACTTTCTATATATATTTGTTTTTATTCAAAGTGCATGGATGTAGAGTTAAGAATAATATATCCATATTTACTTATATGCCTTTGCCTTTATGGTATTTTGGATCTTTATATTTAGGGCTCAATATTTTGGCCCCATAATATATTTTTCTGCAATTTGTTTGATATACAATCTACCAAAATACCTAATTTTGCCCAAAGACAATCTAGTTTGTGTGAATTAACTTGGTTTCTGCGGTGTACTGTTTTGAATCAAGTCAATTTTTGGTGCAGGAATTTTCTTTCATTTGAATTGTCGAATTTGTTTATGCTTCTGGGCATTTCATTTATTAGATGTAACCAATTTGGGGCTGAATTCATAAGCTGTACAAAGAGTTGGAACTTTCACATGGTTACTGGTTAAAAAAAGGGGCATGAGATGAGCCAATGAGCCGGATGAAGACTCCTTGATATTCGTTCAAACACTTTTCTATCATTTTATATTGTAATTAATGCTACACTGAAATTAATGGAAGGCACAGGCCTTGTGTGGGCAGAGGGGTGCAGATTTGATTTGTATTTTGTGGGCAGAACTGGGCAGGCCAAGAGTGGTGTTAGGACCAGGTGCTGCCGGCACAGGTAAGATCGGAGGGCGGGGCGAGTGGTGGGGAGGGTGGGGTCGAAAGACGACGGGATAGGCAAAATTAAATAAACAAAACCACTTACCTTGCGCTCGCCAAGGTAAGTGGTTTTATTTATTTTTGTATTTAATGTTTCCTATCCCGTCTGTGGAGGTGCTCCAGAAGGCCGAAGGCCGTAGCTGGGCTCCTCGCTGATTAACGGACACGGGACACCAGGTAATACTTAGTTGGCGCGAAGACCACGAGCGGTCGTCCGCCGTTTATTTATACCCTCGGGCCGAGCCCGCCCCGAGGGCTGCATGCGTGTGTGAATTGGCAACAATGTTTGAGAGAGCCCGGATGGCTCTCTACATCCCTTCCTTCTTTTGGTTCCAGTCACCAACGTCGGTATTGTTCACGGGGACATATACACAAAATCTTTGAACCTTTGGCTCGGCATTGGGTTTGCCCGGAGGTCATACTCTGGGGAGCGACGGTGTTTCCAGTGCCACTCATTACACCCATGGGCGAGCCAGACCCATCTTCGGAACCAGCCATGTCTGGGATGTTGATTGTTTCTCTGTCCACTGGTGGCCCACCTTCGGTGAGGGGGGCTCCCGCCCTGGGAGACTCTGGGGACACCACACTCGGGCTCACAGCCGGGTTATCATTTTCCTCACTGTCTTGGCCATCTTCAGCCACCGGTTTGAAGCACGACACATTCCTTGTGACCCTGATACGTCCCTTCTGAGCAGTGATCATTGTTCCCTGCACCTCCGTCACGACCCATGCCTCAGGCTCAAACGGTGTCCGAAACTTCCACCCGGGGTGTCGATCTTTGATCACCACTCGGTCTCCGACACAGATTCGGGGTTCTTGAGCCCTTCAGGTTTCACTTGCCTTCCTGTTGGTGGTTTCTCGGCGGGATTGGACTGCCTCATCATCTCTCACTGGAGGGACCCACTTCGGATCTGCTGGGATACTGTCCCGCAGCGGCCGCAGAAACATCAGATGTGAGGGCGCGCACTTGGTGGTGCTGTGAGGCGTTTGCCGGTAAGCTCCTAGGAACTGATCCAGGGCTGCTTCAGCATCCTCTTCTCGTTCCACCGCTATGCGTATAGCTCTGTTGAGAGTTCTCATTAGCCGCTCCACCTCCCCATTGGCTTGTGGCCATAGTGGCATGATCTTGCGGTGTCTGATGGCTTTGCTTTCCATATATTCTTGGAACTCCCTACCCTAGAATGGAGGTCCGTTATCAGATTTGATTTCCTCGGGTAGTCCAAACATGGTAAAGATGTTGTCCAGCGTTTTCTTCACGTGTGGAAATGCCGTTGACCCCATGACTTCCACTATGGGAAACTTTGAGAAGGTGTCCACCACAACCAACATATGCCGGCCATCTGGGAAGCTCCCGAAGTCGAGGCTGACATGAGTCCAGGGAACTTTCACCGGGTCTCCTGTGCGCACTGGTGCTGTCGGGGGATCCCCCCCTGTGATGATACATTCATGGCACCCTCGGACCATCTCGTCCACTTTGGTATCCATGGTCGCGAACCAGACCTTTTGCCGTAGTCTCGCCTTCGTCTTGGCCATGCCCTGATGCCCGACATGAGCGAGTTCCAGAATGCGTTTTGTAAGGCCTCAGGAATCACAACCAGATGTCCTCTCAGGATAATCCCATGTTCCCCACGCTGAGCTCATGTCGTACCTTCCACAGTTGCTGCCGCTCATGTCCGACTTCCGGGCGTAGTAGGCGACTCCCTCCATGAAACGAACCCACGTGTTGTCATCCATCGCTCTTTTCGCCCTAGCCAATGTTCCATCTGCCATTGTCGCTTGTCCAATTTCCTCCAGCGTCATGGCTCTCGGGCAGGCATGCTGCGAAATCATCCTTACGAATTCTTCGGTGTCTGCCTCCTCCGCAGATGGGCCCCCAGGCGATGAGGGGTCAGGGTGGCGCGATAAGTAATCGGCCGGGTTGTGTGCCCCGGGTCTGTACACGACTTTGAACTGATATCCTTGTAACTGCACAGCCCATCGCTCAATCCTTGGGGGTGCCAACCTGGATGACCCTGTGAAGAGCGGGATCAGCGGCTTGTGATCCGTCACTACCTGGAAGTCCTGGCCACACAGGTATAAGTGGAAGTGTTGGCATGCCCACTTGATGGCGAGTGCCTCCCTCTCTATCGGAGCATATCTGGTTTCGGTGTCCGTGAGGGCTTTGCTGGCATATGCCACCGGCTTCCAAACGTCCGAACTGTGTTCTTGCAGTAGCACTGCCCCCAGGCCCATGGGGCTAGCTTCCACGACCAGTTCAGTGCGCTTCTTCGGATGGAAGTATGCCATGACTGCTTTGTCTTGCAACCCCTGCTTGATGTCCTTGAATGCTTTGTTGGTGGCGCTCGACCATTCCCATGGTTGTCCATGTTTCGTCAGGGTCCGGAGTGGTTCGGACAGCGTGGCGAGATTCGGGATGAAACGCCCACAATACGTTGCCATGCCCAAGAAACTTCTCACCTCCGTGGGGTTTTTCGGTACACTGGCCGCTCGGATGGCAGCTGCTTTCCTCGGATCTACTCGGAGCCCTTCTCTCGTGAACACGTAGCCAAAGAACTCCACAGTGTCTTGATAGAATGAACACTTCGCCTTGTGCAGCGTAAGCCCGGAGTCTTCGAGCCTCTTCAGCGTCGCGCGAAGGTGTTTATGATGGTCTTCCAACGTGCTTGAGAACACAAGGATGTCGTCACTTAAATTGATCACCCCTTGCAGTCCCGACAATACTTCTCGCACTGCGTTCTGGAAAACCTCAGCTGCTGAGGATACCCCAAAGCTGAGTCTCTTATACCGCCGGAGGCCAACGTGGGTCGAAAATGTTGTTATGTACCGGCTCTCTGGCTCCAGCTCCAATTGATGGTAGCCAGCATTCAAATCCAGTTTTGAAAACCATTTGGCCCCGTTGAGGTCGGCCACGATGTCTTCCATAGTCGGGGTTATGTGGCGCTCCCTCTTTACTGCTACATTTGGCAGGCGCATGTCCACGCAGAGTCTTATGGCCCCTGGCTGTTTGGGCTTTGGGGCTACCACCAGTGGAGACACCCAGGGGGTGGGACCTGAGACCTTTTCAATTACGTCCAGCGCCTCTAGCTTCCTTAGCTCCTCCTCGACTTGTGGCCGCAGATTGAACGGCACCCTTCGATGTCGGAGTGCCACTGGTCTGACAGCTTGGTCGATGTGTAGCTTGAACCTTTTGCCCTTCTGTTTCCCCAGGCCTGTGAACAGTGCTGGGAAATCTTTGAGTATGGCCTCCGCATGTGACTCGTGAATTTGGTTTGCGAAGAACACGAGTCCGAGATCTTCAGCGGTGTGACAGCTGAGCAGGGTCCCCTTCCGTCCCTCAGTTACATGGAAACGGGTATTCGTGGTGTAGGTGCCGCTGTCAATTCTGGCCTGGATGACTCCCTTCAGGGGTAGCGGGTCGGTTCCTCCATACACATATATCCTCGCTGTGGACGGCTCAAGCGGGGCCTCGGTGATAGTCGATCATACTGTTCCGAGTCCATGACGTTGACCGAGGCACCGGTGTCGATGAGGGCCCGCACATCCGTGCCTTCCACTGTCACCGAGCACATTGGGGGAGGTCTCCGTCGTCTGTCCGTTCGGCTGACATAGGACACCACAAAGACGTCATCATCTTCATCTTCCCACACTTGTCTAGCTTCTTCGGGAGGGGGCGAATCCTCGAGCGACACTTGCTGGATACGATGTGTGAGGCTCCTCTGTCTTGACGGGCCTTGCCGGAATCGTCCGCCTCGGCATACCCTGGCATAGTGGTTGAGTCTCCCACACCGGGAGCACGTCTTCCCTTTTGCCCCGCAGACGGCTGTCTTTGCGTGCTCCTCCCCACAGTACCCGCACTGGCCGCCTCGCGACGGCGGTTGCACTTGCCGGGCTTGGGCAGGGCGCCGTTGTATGGCATCTATTCTCTCTTCCTTGATGACAGGGTGTCTTGTTGTACTCTGCGCTGCTACGGGTGTGTGGAGCGCTACTTCCATTGCTTCGGCCCGGACATCTGACAACTCGTGAGACCGTGCCAAGACCAGGATCTCGTCCAATGAGATCCCTGGCTGTCGCAGTATGAGTTTACGTAGGATTTTTGAGCGGCAGCCTAGGATGATCTGATCCCTGATTTCCGTCTGTGGAGCGACAAATGTGCATGTGCTGGCCAGCCGGCGCAGCCTGGCATAGAACATGTTGACCGATTCCGACTCAGCCTGCGAGGCCCTCCTGAACTTGAATTTCTCGAAGTCTGGATTTAGCTGTGGGTCGAAATGTCTGTCGAGTGCCCTCACTGCCGCGTCGTAGTCGTCCTCCTCTCCCGTGTTTGGAAGTGTCTCGAACAGGTCATAGATTTCGGCCCCCCCGTAGTAGATGAGAAGCGACCGCTTGACGGTGCCGTCTGTTTCCCTCGTTCCTTTAAAGTAGAGATTCAGCCGCCCCACCCAGGCCTTCCACCGCGGCGCGGCGGTAGCGGGGTCTGAAGCTTCGCTGAACGGCGGTAGGGGAGCAATGGCGGTGTGAAGGTGTCCGGGGTGTTGCGCAACCTGTCCACCGTCCGGGCCCTGCGCTCCAGCTTGTGCACCGGCCGTTTGCGTGATGCTCATCTTGGGCGCGCCATCCTCTCCCTATCCAGTGACAGGAAAACTTGCGACACTGTGGGTGGTCTTCTCGCTTCTTCCCTTATCAGCCTGCCGTGCCCCTGTCAGTGTTCTCCTTCCTCCTTCCCTCGGTGGCCTGCCACCTCCTGGGGGAAATGCCACGTGAAACACCGCCTCTGTGGCCTGCGCGCGTGGCAGGGTAGTTGTGAGGCGAGGGGTGCAGGGTCACTTGAGCCTGTGTGGCCTGCGTGCGTGGCAGGGTAGTTGTGAGGCGAGGGGTGCAGGGTCACTTGAACCTGTGTAGGGCAGCGTGCTGGCTTGTTCAGTGCTGCGATGTATGCTTCCCCCTTTATTGTCCCTTCATATTTTTTTTTTTCTCTTCAGGCGCTGGTCACCACCCTTCTCTGACGCTCCTCACACGTACAGGGCTGTGTTTATTCTTCCCCCAGCGGGGGAGGGGCTTCAAGTTCCGGCCCAGGCGGCCGCGATGGCGTCGTCCTCAAGCGGGGCCTCACGCACAGCTGCGCACTCACCGCACTTTTCGAACGTTGCAGGCAGGGCGCCGCCGGCTGAACGCGCTCCCGCTGACAAGGGAGGCACGTGGGCGGGCGCAGGATCCGTCGTCGGCTCCCTGTGTAGGCGCCGCCAGCTGAACACGCTCCCGTTGGGCTGGGAGACGCGTGGGCGGGCGCCACTCACAGGCGCGACGGCGCAGCCTTCACACGGACGGGTACAGCAGCCGTACCGTGCAAAGCGCTCACACGTGCCGGTCCGACCGGCCTCGTCGCCAGTGTGGAGGTGCTCCAGAAGGCCGAAGGCCGTAGCTGGGCTCCTCGCTGATTAACGGACATGGGACACCAGGTAATACTTAGTTGGCGCGAAGACACGAGCGGTCGTCCGCCGTTTATTTATACCCTCGGGCCGAGCCCGCCCCGAGGGGTGCATGCGTGTGTGAATTGGCAACAATGTTTGAGAGAGCCCGGATGGCTCTCTACACCGTCGTCTGTCGATTCCCCCTCCCCCCCTCCCCACCGCTCTTACCTGGGCCGGTCCCGCCTGGTTAGGACCTCATAAGAGTTGTGTAAAGGAGAAACTGCCTTGTTTTTTATAATGCGTGAGACTGCAGGACAACTTTTTACCCCAGGGCACTTCCCACCAGCATGGCAGAAGACACAGAGCCTTTGCAAGGCAGATATGGAATGGATCTGGGAGTGGTGTGAAAGCTGGCAGTGCTTGAGCACAGAGATGTGTACATGGGCTACGTGACACGCATGAGGTTCAAAGATGTTGTCCAGGTATGATGCGTAGAGCGTGGCGTGCACCTGTAGAGGTAGGTAGTCCAAGTTTGGAATCCGGCTACAGATAGGCTATTCAAGTGTGAAGCATTGTGGAGGAGGGGTTATGTGCAGCTGCTGTGCAGGAGAGCCAGGGATGTGCTCTATCAATGACAAAGCTAGGGAGTAGCATGTCTATGAACAGGGCACGATTATCCTGATACATTTTCACTGAAGAACCATCAGCATGGCAGCTTGGCGCTGGTTAGATGCGCTCCTCCGCCAGAGGCTGCTGAGGTGGTTCTGATGAATAGGAACATCCAAGTCTTCAGTGTTGAGAGGTCAGATGGAGGTTCTTGACTGGGACAGCGAGGAAGCTATAAGGCGTTGCTGTCATTTCTACGTCTCTTTAGAGAAGTTGTCAGGCGTGAATGATGCGTTCATGGTCTAAGTATATCAGACGAGAGGGAGAATCAGACCAACATCATTTATATGTTTATCTTGTAGTTTCTTTTAATAGCCACATTTTATTAGATTTAGTGGTGCACAGCATCATCCATACTTAGTTACGGTCAAGTGAAATCACATCTCTGGATTCGATCGTTGAACACTGACAACTTCCCAGACGAAATACATTTTTACAGAGGCAGCCCATGGTAGGTTTTATAAAATGATACTCCCCATCACTCAGTGGCTCAGAGCACTGGGGATGAAAAAAGTCAGAGTGAGGCAGGAGTAGAAAAGTAAGAGCCCAGCCGGTGCTGGGCTGAGTCCATCATTGACGTTGATTGACCACGACCCCTACTCTGTGCTGACATCAATTGAAGGCAAGTTTAAATAGTTTGGGGCAGATTTACGAGATTCTCACGCAGCGCAGCGCAGCAAGTCACCTTGCTGCGCTGCACTGCATGACAGGGAAAGGGCAGGAATGTGCTGTATTTAAAAGTATGTGCCGCATTACTGCATTTTCCCCTGCGCTGGCACCCTTTTGGCAGCCTAGAGCCAATGCAAGCACCTTTGCACCATTTTTTTCAGGCATTTCCTATCCCACATGTGTTCTTATTGTGCTCTCAGCGCGCGCCTCAGTGCGTTGCACAGACTCCTGGTCTCCTGCCGCGGTGGGTCAGTAACACACAGGTCAGCTGATTGACCAAGTTTGTGTTCTTAGATGGAAGACAATGCCCCGGTTACTTACCAGTAATCTTCATCTCCGAGTCCTAGTCTTCCTCGCCACAGTATAGTTATTACTGTGGCGAGGAAGACGGAAGAGGAGGTAATGGGGTGACAGTTTCTAGTGATACCCCAAAGCTTTGGCCTAGTAGGCTTCACGTGTATTGCAGAGGGATTTTAAACCTGATCCCTACATCCACTGTGGGCCACTTGACTGATTTTTGGACACACAGTGATGTGAACTTGGCTCTCTAATTTCTGTTTGTGAACATCATATGTTTAAGGTAGCAGCGGTAGAAGTTGCACACTTTTTTGCAACATTTTTTTTCACAATATTCAGAAAGTTCTATGGAAGTTTTTGCAACTACGGGCATTTTGAACTTTGACACATTCGCATGAAAATCATGGCAAATTTTCAAAAACGATACCACTGCATAAATTTGTCATTGCGCATCGAAAACCAAAAATAAACTTGCAGAGAAAAGCCTGAATAGGTTTTCCATTTGGCTGAGTTCCCCTACAACGAAAATTACTTCACAATGCAGTGAAAATGATCCTGTAATGCGGAAAAGACCTAGCACAGGTCAAGTTAAACAGGTGATCGTCACATCTAAAAGAGCGAAAACCTATCACTTTAAAACATTTCGTTAACAAAAATACTTTGCATGTCCCTGTGCGTGGGTCTGATGATGATGACAAGCGTCCAGATCCAGGGAATTATTCCACTGAGGCACTGATCACTGAGATAGTATCTGCTGGCAGTGCACGAAGGCGCTGCTTCAAACATGCTTCTGAGAAAGAATCCTGGGAGAAGTTGAAAGCTCTGGTTGTGTTTGACAGCAAATTTCAAACACTCCTTTACTAAAAGTAAAGGTAAAAGCAAATGGTGAAGCAAATGGGTGGGGGAAGGTTTTGATGCGAGTCTTGGCTGTTAGTGGATGGTAATTTGGGACTCAAAAAACTTGGAAGGCCTTTTCAGTGCATAGGAATTGCTTTTAATGCATCTTTATAAGTTAGCTCCTAGTAAATGTTGAGGATTGCCCCTGTTTGGTGGTGGCCTTGTTGGTTTGTTTTGAGGAGTTCTCTTTCTTCTCTCTTTAGTGGGTTTTATGGTAGTCCCTATGACGTGTCATGAAGAAGGCTTTGACCTTCCTCTGTCATCAGTTTCTGCTATGAATGTTTCAGGGTTCAGGGAGTGGATTTCACCTTGGGGAGTTCCCCGTGGTACCCCGTGGCTGTGGATGTCACACCTGATTTGACCTTTCTTCTTCTGAATGTGGCCAGAGTGTCAAGAGTGGTAGATTTACCACCCAAAGGTTGTCTAGCGGGCTTCACGGCTTATGGACCTACGTACCCATGACAGCATTCACTCACCTACTGATTGCATTAGAAAGTACGAGTAAGTATTAGTTAAGGAACGTAGAGGAATGCCCCGCGGACAGCAGATTACCGCTGTCATGAATGAGCTGTTGTGGTTGGTAGCGCACCCAGCAACCAAGCACTCAAATGAAGGACAAAATGTGTTGGGTAATTCCATGCATGTGAGCACAGCACTGTGAACTAAGCTACTCCTCCTCCCCACTTGTCCTCTCTAGTTGTGTGGATCATTTTGAGACTCCCTACGAGGAGGTCTTTATGAATGGTGAAAGAATGGTGTCTGAACCAAGCATCGCCAAAGCAAGTTGACTTCACCTAGGAGGTTCTGGGTGTCCAGGTGCACCTCTGGGCTGAGTGGGTGTGATGAGTCTGGCTTTTAGGGGAAGGATGATTGCTAGTGCATGGTGGACTGATGCTTGGTACTGGAAGGAGGCAAATGACGGATCTGTGCCCCATAACAACTGGTGAGGAGACTTGATGGAAAGATGTTGTTATGAAAGGTGCATGTACACAAGTTAGTGGGTAAAGGATTCCTTGGCCAGTTTCTTTGGAGTGTATGGATGAAGAGGAGGTTGTAGTTGGCTGGGCAATTGTTTGGGCCAGAGCCATTGAGTTGCTTGTTCAGGACACCATGAGGGCGAGCAAGAGAGGCCCTGAGACATGTCTACATTTGAGTAGAGGCTGGAATGTAGATGGTTTAGATTAATCTTTTGATTGTCAACAGGTTTTTGTAATTGACCTGAATCGTGTTCAATGTACATTCTGATTCTGGGCTTTTGGAGGGGAATGAGGGCTGTTGGTAATTTTGAGTTTGTGAAATACACCTTTTGATGGTCGACAGGGATTTGTATTTGACTAGAATCATGACTGCCCCCATTCACATTTTGTTTCAGAGGTTTTTTAGGTAAGAGGGACTGAGGATCATGGTGGCTAGGCTAGGCTTGGATCTCAGAGAACCTGCTGATTGTGAGTACTTTCTGAAATAATTAAAGCAATTTCTTAGGTTTTTGCTTAAAAAATTGCAAATCAGGCTTTGAGGTGCCCATGTTTGTCTAGTGTATTCGTTTCCAAAGACGGTCTCTGGAAACACACGTGTTGGGGCTTATAAATAATTTCTAGGGGTGGGCGGAGCTCGTGGAGCTTCACTACATGGAATCCCGCGGAGTTAAATAAAAACTCCGTAAAATTCCGCTCCGCTCTGCCCTAGTCTTAAACGCTTTTAGGCGTGTCATGGGGGATGTACAGGAGTTTGGAATAATCCCGTATTTAAGGGCAGGCACCCTCTTCTCGCTGTATTATCCCCGGTTATTTTGCTTCAAAACAAAGAACTCATTCCTATTTTCTTTCATAAGAAACAATCTCATACTGGTATCTCTTTGCATACTGGTAGTTGTAGTCCTAAATTTTTAATGGCTCGAATGTACAATCATCAAACTACAAGTAGAAAACACGACTGCCAGAACTACTTACAGCTGACACAGTTCAACTTGACGCCCTAAGGCGGATCCTAAGCTTTCTCTCCAAAATCATAAAAGGCCCCTTTAGTCCCTGAATCGCAACCTCCCGAAGAAAAGAGAGCTTTATTTGTCTGTTTGCAAAATTGATAGAGAAAAGGCAAAAAAGAGCAGGAATCTGTCAAATTTCCTCCTAAGCAGTCTTCAGAAAAGCTCCTGCAATTCATCGAATGACTTCTAATTAGGCTTTCAAAAGCACATCATGTCTTCACTTCTTAGTGTAGAGGGCGGGGAAAAGAGGCGGAGCATGGGAGGGGCAGTATCCCACCCATTACCTTTTATAGCAACTCTAAGGCAAAGCACAGCAAGAGGCGCCCCCACAGGGTTAGAGTTACCTCAAATAGGAGTGGGTGAGGCCACACTCTGTGAAAAAGACCCCCCAGCATGTATTTAACTTAAGCTGCCAATCTGGGGTAAGGGAGGCCAAGCATAGGCGGCCATTGTGGGGCACCAAGATGGAGGGAAATGGGCTATCGCTGAGCAGAGGTGCTTGGGGATCATGCCGGGAAGCTCAGGTTAGGCCTCCTGTGAGTCCCGTCTCCTGCTGGTAAGCTTTCGAGTGGAGGCTCGGACAAAACAAACACTGCATGGGTCCAACATAAGTTGTCGCAAGGGGCCCCCTGCCACCCTAGCTCTCACCACCTATCTGTCAGTTTCGGGCAGTGGAGCGTCTCGGAGACCTTCTCCCTGGCTGCAGCTCCTTGAGGTCCATGACGTTCTCCTGCAGCCTCCTGCAGCCAGCCTCTGGAATGGATTACCTTGGCCTGCCTGCTCTTGGGACTTGGAGCTGGCTGCGCCAGAGCACACACACCCCAGGCTGGCAGTTCAGAACATAAACTGAAAATGCAGGTAGGGTCTGCAACTGCAAGCCCCCGCCGCAGCTCTGTGCATGCGCCCTGCCACCAGCTCCTCAATTTCCTCTTATGCCACTGTAACAATAACAAAGGACATAACTTTGCAAGTTAAAGTGGCTGTGGGTGGTAAACTCTGCTACGTGGTGGCGGAGGCAGAGTTTTTTTGCCAGACTCCGCATTCCAAATGGAACGCGGAGTGTCAAAACTCCGCCGGCAGAGTGAAGTTTACCACCCACCCTTAGTCATTTCCTGGTGCTGTTCAATGTAATGAATGATTTTAGAAGATTGAGAGTTCCTTTAGGCCAGTACCCAGGGACTGACATGCTTTGTCCTTGCTCTTTTCAGCAGGCTCTACTGCAGAGTGGTTCTCAGTCCAGACTGATTGTAGGTTGAGAGGACAGTATAGGTCAAGTGGATCAAATGCGATGCTGGGCAATTCTGGAATAGCTTGGTGTTGTGCCATGGAGGTCAAGAGAATTGGCAGGCTTCAGGCCTGAGGTTAATGCTACTGGGCTGAACAACAGACCTAGGCTATGGGTGTTAAGAATAGGGAGTTTGTCCTGGGTTAGGGTAAATATGGGGCAGGCGGAGGGGCTCGGTAGTTGAGACAACAGTGCCAGCGTAGAATGTAGGTGTCAAACATCAGGAAGACAAGGTCCCTGAAAGTGAATTAGGAAATAGAAATGGGCCCAACCAGATGTCCAGTTGAGTAGTTTTGGACAGCTGGCAGTAGATAACAAGTACACAGCAGCTGGATTCATGGTCTGGCTGTTTTTTCATGGACTGTGTTTGAGCTTCCTGGAGATAAACTACGGTGCTTCCTGTAGTGTTGTGAGTTAGAGATGACAGGACCCTTTTAGTTCCTGAGGGACTCTGTAGCACACTGATGTAAGTGCGTGGGTGATGAAATTCATGATGTAGAATGTTTAGTTAATGGTTAGACGCTTAGGAATAAAGACATGTAAGGCGAAGGGCCTTGTGTGGTGTGATCATTTGCATGTACTCGCGCTAGCGTAGGATGCTACACTTTGTAGTCTTCTATGACTGAATGCCAGGATCTTCACTGGCTACTTCACAGACCCTATTGTTGGCTTGTGTGGTTGATGACTTTAAGGCAAGTTTTGAAATATTATTCTGTTTCAACGTCTCACAGAGATGTACCGTTCACTGGAATTCATTAACATTTCCTCAGATGTTTTTTTTTCTGTTTTCCTCTGGAGCGTTTGTTATGGATTTACTGGTTAAAAAATCGAATGGTTTCAGAAACGGATGATTTGGTTGAATGAACCAGCATCTAAATTTATTGACTATTTTTTGTCAGTTTTGACTTCTATTGCAGTCCAATTTTCTGATTAGAGACAATTGATTTATTTGCATGGTTTATGAACTGAACTGCTGCCAATCCCTATCATTGAACAGCGTATATTATGAACTGAACTTCTGTCAGAAAATATTGCTGAATTGTGGTGTTGGATTGAGAGGTAGAGTTAGGTAGATAACAGAAGTGCGCAATACTGGAAGGGCGCAATAACCAAGCCCATACATAAGAAAAAGGAGGCAGATGATCCCAGCAACTTTCGCCTGATAAGCCTACTTGATGTTGGTGTAAACTTATACTCCAAAGTAATTTTATTGTCCATAAAGGATTGGATAGAGGCCAACAATCTTGTGCCCATGGAACAAGGAGGCTTCAAGCAGAGTCATTCTACAATAGACCTCAGCTTTAGCTTGTGGGCCATCGGTCAGAAGGCAATGGAAACTTCAGGAAATCTTTTTTGTTGCTTTGTAGATTTTACCTCCTCCTTCAACCTTGTGAATCACATTATCTTGTGGGATAAGCCGTGTAATATGGATATTCCCCGTCGCCTCCTTGTTATTCTACAAGAATGACATCGAGAGAATTGGGCTCAAGTGGAGTTAGATTTAAGTGGGGCCTTACAAAAAAAAATCCCTCTAGAAAATGGGCTGAGAGAGGATTGTGTTCTAGCTCCTACATTGTTTTCTCTATTTCTTTGTGGATTTGCCACAAGTTCTTTCTGATCCTAAATTCTTCTCTCTGAAAATGGGGGAGAAAACCGATTCCTTGATTTCTCGATGTGGGTGACCTTGCTATTTTTCATCTGACCGAGGTGGGCCTCCAAAGGAAACTGAAAATATTCACTAAGTACAGTGTGGCAAATAAGCTTAAGATCAATTTGGATAAGACAAAAATAGTAAATTTTAGGAAGAAGTTGAAACCATATAAGTGGTTATTAAGGGACAAATTTGGGGAGGTAGTAACCTCCTATACGTATTTAGGGATGATGTTTAAGAACAAACTAAATTGGGCCCTGCATAGAGAAATTGTGGATGCTCGTGCAGTGTCCACAATCATAGGGCTGGTAAAAATGGAATGCGTTTGGATGGCCGTCTATGTTCCCGGTATTTTCTCCTTATAAAGCTATGGTGCTTACACAATGTTTATACTGGGCAGAACTACTGTGCTTCAGCTCCGATGTAAAGTGGAAGAAGTGTAAAGGTAAATGCTTGAAAAATTGTTGGGGTTACCTAAAAGCGCAATCTGTCCATGATAAGACTTGAAGGGGATCTACAGTCTTGGAATTTTATTGCTTATAAATCTGCTATGCAATTCTGGGATAAACTTTGGATCACAGAGGAAAACAAAATCTCAGACCTCTGTTCTAAAGAAGTAGCTTCCAGTGATTTAAAATAGGCGGCGAGGGTTAGAAACAAATTAGACACTATTACTGACAAACTGAATATTGGGAATGTTAAGGTCATAGAGCCGGTGGCGGCTCCTCCGCTATGGCGGAGGAGCGTCGCCCCACTGCTTCACACCAGTGCCAACTTTAGAAAACTAAAATTATAATAACTTAGTTATTATAATTTTATGGTTCATATCCATCTGCGTTGGGGCGGGCGGCGGGCGGCGGGCGGGCGGTGTTGCTCTGCTCTGGGAGCAAGGGAGGAGTGGTTTGCCCACTCCTAAATGCGCAATGACAGTTTGGTCGGCCCGCTCGGGCTGCCCAAAACAGTCATGTACGCTTCCCTGTTCTCCATGCAGGCTGCTATACAGCCTGCATGGAGAACATGCTCATCCCTCCAGCCCCTGGCTGAGCGCCGTGTTACGACGCTCAGACCAATCACAATTCTGCATTGCAGTGTTGTGATTGGCTTAGAGGAGGGAGCCTGGCTGCCTGCTTACTGTTCCTGTCGGAGGCAGGAGAGCAGGAGCAGGGAAGACACAGGACCCGGCCTCAAGGTAAGTTAAAGTTTTTTTTTTTTATTCAACCCCCTACTCCTCCCGGCGTGGCACCACCCGCGACACCCCCTACTGCCCTCCCGCGGATCCCCCTCGCGCCCCCCACGCCTGCCTTCCCAACCGCGAGCCATGCCGGCCGCCCCTGCATAGAGCCACCTCATCTTTCATAAGGGGATCTGAAAGATGCTTTTAAGAGAGAATCAAGGTTTGCAGACTTATGCTATTTATCTACAAAACCCTGAGACAGTTTTATGATTCAGTCTTGGGATAATCAGCGGGTGTATCCATGTATATCTGCATTGCCTAATCCCCACTTATGCTTGTTGCTATTAAAATTTCAGGTTGCTTTAAACCTTCGGTTTTGAAAGTATGCAAAAGTTTGTACCCTTTTTGACACAGAAAATAATTGTACTTGTGGGTTGTGATCTAATAATGTTAATGTTCATCTTTTACTAGGATTGTCTGCATTTTTGCAGAAATAGATGGCAGATTTTTAAACCGCACTTTTTAAAATACAACATTTACCATTGTAATGAGGCGCCCTCTCTACTTTCGAACATGGACTTTTTACGTGGCATGTGCTTTGTCCACATTTTTTAAAATAAGTTTGGGGAAGAAGCATTCATGATTTTTGTGATTATGTCAATGTCTATCAATCCCCAATGTCAGTAGTATGCTTGGTCTTGTGCAGCATTAGAAGTGGCTTTTAATTTTTAGGTAAGCAAGATGACATTGTAATGTGAGTTTCTGCTTTTTAATCAGGATGTTCCGGAGTTGATCTGTGGATAGGGTTTTGTTTTAAAGAATGTGTTGTACAGGATGTGTAAGGTCGGAGATATTGGCTTTTAACATTGTATACAATGTTTATTTATTGTTTTATAGACAAATGTCTCAATAATAAAGATTTTCAGTCTGAAAAAAAATTGATTAGTGAAAGAAATATTAGCAGAAGTGTATTATTTTTAACCTCTTATAAGAAATTTGAAAACGTGTCTTTTTCTGCACTGTATGTTATTTATTGCATGAATAAATAAAGAATTGTTGCAAAAAAATATAAATTTGAAAACGTGTCTTTTTCTGCACTGTATTTTATTTATTGCATGAATAAATAAAGAATTGTTGCAAAAAAATATAAATCTGAAAATTGGATATTTTATGCTCATAACAATTCTTACCTCTCTCAAGTATGAAAACAATCTCCTCAGAAATCAGACAGTCAAGAGATACATGATAGTAACCATGGTTAGTAGGCATTAAGGAATCATGAAATGTGTGACAAACAATTGAGAAGTAGTAATTGAATGTTCTTTTTCTGCCATTCCGCTAGGTAATGACCTGCAGCCAATGACTACTCATTGACTGATTACTGCGTCTCTTCCATTCCCCTCCTCCCATGGAGCTTCATTCACTCTAGTAGCACAGGAGGTTGGAGTCAGTTGAGAAGGAGGTGTGAAATCTCAGTGGTAGTCCATGACACCCCTGCGGTGGAATTGACAGGCATTGTGACAGGAACTGAGTGCGCATGCTCAGGAACAACTGCAATGCACATGGCCAGGAATAACTGCAATGCGCATGGTCAGGAATAACTGCACAATACTAAGGAGTACTGTTACAGCTGATGAACTATATGTATTGAGGATCATTAAGGATTGATTTCTAACTCATTGAAGGTAGGTATTGGTGTAAGAACATGCAGTTGAGGTTATTCCGTGCATTTTATTACACAGGTTTATTATCTCTTTCAGCACTAGGAAATCACAGGCCCAAATTTACAAAGTTGTCACACTAAACAGCGCAGCAACTTTAGTTGTGATCCAGCGCTAACAATAAAAATACTTCTCCTATATAACTCGGTCATCCAGGTACAACTATCTCTCCAATACACAGACTATATCCATATGACGGTGGGGCCCATTGACACCGCATATACATTCACTTACTCATTTATACCCTGGATTACCTCCGTCCTTAACCTAGGAGAAGAAAAACAGTATAACGATTCGCTGGAAGGAGATGGGATACCTCTTTTTAACACGACATAATGTTTCTCATTTGCTTTTAAGGTATTCCGCTCATTGGTCGATGGACCAACTCGTAGGAATCAGTTGATGGTGATTAAGACCAGCTCAATCACAATAAACTCTTTAACATTTTACCTTAATTATTGAGCTAAAGAATCACTGAGTCATTTGTTTAAAGATAATAAAGTTTATATAAAGTTTTTAGAAAAAATGCATAAGTTTAAGTTTATCACTCAGATTATTACATTTATCATCATTATAAGAATAAATTGAAATTACAATGCATACCTATTGGATGGAAGATAAAGTTTGTCACAGCAAGAACTTCAAAAGACTATCTATCTGTCTTAGAAAAATCTAATAGCTCTAAATGAAAAATCTATCAGGAATAAAAAGGTTCTTAAAAAGCAGCATCTTATACCTAAGGAAAATAGCAGCAGCAGCTTCGATCATCCGTAGCAGCAACTCCGCACCCGCAACTCATCTATCAGCAATCTCAGCTCTCTCTTCTCCTAACAGTACGCTCGCTCATCATCAGCAATAAAAATATAATAATACTCATACCAACCAACCCCTCCCGGAGTAGGTCTTCTTATACCCTAATTCTCGCTTACTAAATAAAATGTTGCCTCTTTATGGCGTGATTCTCTCTCATTGGTCCATTCGAGTCCATATACATTTTTATCAAACTTCCTTGTCTTAACCAGTTCTTTGTGGAATGTCCATGCTTGCATCGTTTCCCACTGTTCATGACATTACTCATCAGTTTCGATCAGTCCAATTTGTATCATTTTCTGATACTTTTTAGGTTCAACAGTTCCGTTTGTCCATTTATTCATTTTGACTTCTCACGCTTCTTGCTGATCATCTTGGCACACATTTGCTCAGTAAGGTCACAATAGCCTTGACCATACTTCCATCCTAGGCTCTCAGCACGAACACGTGGTCATTCTTTTTCACAGCCTTTCTCCTTTTCCACACGGCTTCTTGCACATGCGTACTCTAGCTCATGGCGGCCATTTTATATCGCTGCTCAACAGGCCTAAGCGCACTATTTTCAAAGATAAACAAAATATTGTTAAAATAAAGAATATAAACCCTTTCGTTTCCCTCCCGTCTTTCTACGTACCCCAATTAGGTATTACCTAGCAAAAAGCAACATATAAAGCCGTCCCTTACTTACCATCGCTTTATTTTGCCACCACACGTTTTATTTTCAAAGCACAAATCATGCGTTTATTATTTTATTAGTACGCAAATATTAGATTATGTTAGCCACGTCAACAATTATAAGTAGATTCATTTGCACATAAAATAGCGTGTTACCTTTAACCCTTCACATGTAACATACATTGTTGGTTACTTACTTAAACGAACATGTTTATTAATTATTTTACGTAAATTATTAGGAGGTTAAAATTCTTTCATTTATCCTGCTCCATCAACTCCCCCCTTTGGTGATTTTTAATATCACCACAAAACCCAAGTTATACAATTCTCTCAGACAGCATATTTCTTTTAATTGTTTGCTTTTGTTAGTTTACACAACTGTATCCCTTTCAACTTGTCTCTTGGTCTTCTTGTACATGTTCTCTTTTATCTCTTCTAGCTCTATTTCACCCATTTCTCTCTCTCTCTCCTTGTTTATCATGTTTTCTTTTTCTATTTTATTCTGTCTTCTTCTTTTCTTTATACATGTAATTACAAGCTTCAGCACTAAAATTATTATGATTATCATGGTTGCTATTATTATAACTTTCCCTATTATTAATCCACTCATTCTTGTTAACCAATTTATTACTGAAGAAAACCCTTTACCAAGTTTTCCAAATGCACTTTCAACCTCCAGTGGAACAAGTTCTTTGTGCAAACTTGTAATATTCGTTATATACTTTTGTATATTTTCACTTTTATCTGGAATGTAAGTGCAACAATGTTGGACTTTCAGCATTCCACAGACTCCACCCTCTTTTGCCAAAAGAATGTCAAGGGCAAGTCGATTTTGCATCACCATAGCTCTCATGGCAACCATCTCGGTATTTACCATCAAGAACCCTCCAGCAGTATCTGTAGATAAACGATCTACCACTGTGGATAATTTCCAAATTTTAAATGCATTCAAAGATATTCCCACTGCTGGTATCAATGCCCCAAAAATATCACCTACTATTTCTGAAAAACTTTCCCTTTTTCTACGTGTAAAGGTATTTATCATTTTGTGTGTTCCTTTCTCTTTTCTATCCATATGAAAAATCTTTGGAAAGACCAGGCCTAAATAACATGACCCATACCAATGGTCCGGCAACCTGTAATAAGCCCTATTACCGCAAACATAATAGATCCCTGGAAATATTGGATCTTTACCCCCTTTGAATCCCCATCCACCTAAAATTTGATAATTGTCATGGCAAATACTGGAACCCACAAAATAATTGTCATATCTTGTTTTATTTCTTCTAATGCACAACCTTCCCTGTTGGGGCCAATCCAGAGTCATAGCTGCATTTGTCTTTTTCTTGTCATGATTGTCTTCCTCAAACGCCCAAAGAGGTGTTTTTGTCTCTTCTATCACTTTTCTTTGAAATTTCACTCTTCTTTCTTCAACCATCTCTAAAAATACTTTTTCTTCCTTCTTTAACTCACAGGTAAGGTTGTTTTTAACTATATTATCTAATGTTAACATCTTATCTTCTATGAAAAATTCACCAAACGTTTTTCCCTCTTTTATTTTGTTTAGTTCGGGAACTACAGAAACTTTCGCAAAAATCTTATCTATGTCAGTGTAATAATATTCTAATCTACCTGTTTTATAAAATAAACTTGCTAAAACACTACATGTTATTCCATACGTCAAAGGAAGGTGATGATAAGTCACACCCTCTGCTACAGACGCAGGCAATTGCATACAAACATAGCAATCTCTTACATCCATTGTTTCTACATACTCATATAATAATTTAGTAAAAACATTCTTTGAAAAATCTGTTATTGATTTGTCTTTATGTAACTCTGCACTACTTTTTAATATAACTGGTTCTTGAGTGTTAGCTCCTTTTTCTTTCTCTGTGTGATTAGACGTTTCTACTACAGCTAAACTAATTGGAATAGTGATTGCTAAAACCACCCATACTGTCATTAATAATCCTGTACAAAAGAAGCACATCTTACACCATCTACTTAAAAACTCACATCTACATTTTCTATCTCTAGTATCCTCCATTTTGTTTTATAACCTTATTTATTTATTTTCAAGAAAATTGTGTCACTACACCTCAGAAATGACTTATTAGCCACTCTGCACTCCAATGTTTTTGTTTTTGTTTGGTACCTTCTTTTAATTCTTTTCAGAATTCTTTCTTTGTCAAATCCAGTATTTTGTCAAATCCAGTATTTTGTCAAATCCGGTAGAAATTCGTCAGATCCAGTATTTTGTCAAGTCCGGTAGAAATTTGTTTAAATATCTTCAAGTTTGTTGCACTTCACCTTCACCCATTAGGTTTCTTTGTTCTGGGTTCTCGTGAGTGTTCTTTTCTTCTTTGATATCAGTTAAAGCAAGATACAACCATTCAGGTGATCTATACTTCGGATTTACCTTCTTTACTCTTTTCGTTTTCTGCAAATGTTTTCCACCTTGTTTTTCTTGCTCTTTCTGACTTGTTATTTCATTCACTTGTTCAGCACTTTCTCCATCTAACCTTATGATCCTGTATCTTAATTTTCTTACTTCGTTGGGCCAATTGTCTCCTTTTCTTGACCTTTTTGCCTCACTTCCTTTTTCCTCTCTTTCTGTTTTCCAAGTTCTTTTTCTTGACTCTAGTTTTTGGTTTCTTTCTTCTCCACTTTCTTCAGACTCTGTTTCATTTTTCTCTTTATTGTCTCTTATTTTGAATCTTATAATTTCATTTTCTTCCTCTACTTGTGGTTCTTTTCTTATCTTCCTTCGTTCACCTACTTCTGTCCCTCCTCGAGGTTCTTCCGAATTTGTGTCAATCTCTCTATCTGCTTTTAAATTTCCCTGTTCTTTTGTTTGGCTATCTGTCCCTATTGCTCCTCGGGGATCTTCCGATTTTTCTAACTTTCTGTTTGAAACTCTCCCTTCTTCATCTATTAATATTATCTCCGAAGGATTTTTACCACAACTTGTACTTGGTTGCTCACTGTTACTATCTTCGTGCTCAGTTTCTTCTCTTATGCTTTCAAATTTCCAATTTCTTTTCAGAATTTCCTCACAATCCGAATGATCTGTATCAGATTCTGAACTGGTATCTGATATTTCCAGATGTCGACTCACATGTCGATCTTCAGGTTCTGGAACTTCCGCTATTTCCTCCACTTCTTCTGTCGTTGCACTTGTAGTTGGGTCTTCCAGATGTCGACTTACAGGTCGATCTTCAGATTCTGGCACCCTATTCGGTTCTTCTTCCGTTTCTGATGCTGAACTGTTATCCAACACTTCCAGATGTCGACTCACATGTCGATCTTCAGGTTCTGGAACTCTGATGGTGTGACTGGCATGCACCCAGTGTTTCACTCCTGCACATTTGACTGCAGTGGTTGTCACCAGGATCACCTGTCGTGGTTCGTCCCAACGAGGAACCAAACAGTTTCTTCTCCTGTGGACTTTTATGCGGACCCAATCTCCTGGATTCAAGTCGTGAGCTGGTTTTCTTTCAAGAGTAGTAGCATCCGGTCCAACCTGATGAAACACAGAACGCACCACATCAGCCAATCCTTTGCAATAATCCAGCACCAGATCATCAGTTATAGTCAGTAGTTTGTTGACAGGTACATGTGCTTGTCTCATTGCTCGTCCCATAATTATCTCATGGGGACTGAGTCCAGTTTTCCTTTCCGGAATACTTCTGATTGTCATTAAAACTAATGGCAAGGCATCTGGCCATTTGAGTCCTGTGGCTTGACACATTATTCCTAACCTGTTCTTAATTGTTCCATTCACCTGCTCTACTATTCCAGAAGCCTCTGGTCTGTATGCACAATGCAGTTTCTGTTTAATACTAAGTGCTTCACAAATCAGTTTAATTAATTCGTTTTGGAAATGTGTTCCTCTATCTGTTTCAATCGTGACTGGAAAACCATACCTCGGAATGAATTCTCGCAGCATAAGTTTTGCTACCGTGATTCCATCATTCCTTCTGGTCGGGTATGCTTCCACCCAACGGGAAAACAAACAGACGACTACGAGGACATACCTTAGTCTGTTGCTCGGGGGCATTTCTATAAAATCCATTTGCATTCTAGTGAACGGACCTCCTTCTCGTCCTATTGTTCCTAGACTCACTACTGTCTTCCTTCCTGGATTTAACTGTTGACAAATAAGACATCTTTGACAAAGACTCTCAGCTATGGCTCTGAATTTTGGATTATACCATGTTTGTCTAAAAAGTCTGATCATTGAATCTCTCCCAATATGGGCTTGTCCATGGTACATCCGTGCCATGTCAGAAATCATGCTATCAGGCATAACTGGTCTTTCATCTCTGTAAACCCAAACATCATTTTCCTCATGTTTTCTACATCCTGCTTTTATCCATGTATCTTTTTCCTCATCATCTGCTGCTTCCTGTAACTGTCTCACCTCATCCCATGTCTCAACAGGGTTAGTAAAAAGCAAAGGACAAGAAATATGCTCTCTTTCTCGGTTCCTGTTCAAAGAAACCACATTCTTTGCACAGTACTGTGCAATCTCGTCAGCATACTTATTGCCGACAGTTATGTAGTCTTCCCCATTTTTATGTGCATTACACTTTACAACAGCAATCTGTTTAGGCAGCTGTATCGCCTCAAGCAACTTTTTCACAAAATCTCCATTTCTAATTGGCGTTCCTGCAGACGTCAAGAAACCTCTTTGTGACCAAATCTGACCAAAATCATGCACCACTCCAAAACCGTATTGGCTATCTGTCACAATCGTAACCCGTACATTTCTTCCCAACTTGCAGGCTTGAATCAGAGCTATCAGTTCTGCGACTTGGGCAGACCGTATCCCTTTCAGACAAGATGCTTCCATTACAGTTGCTACTGTGCAAACTGCATATGCTGCACTTAGAACTCCATCATTCGTTCTCAAACATGAGCCATCCACGAACAGAATATAATCTGATTCCTTTAAGGGCTCATCTCGTATATCTGATCTCGGTTTTGTACAATATTCAAGCACATTCAGACAATCGTGATCTACTTCATCCATTTCAATCACACTCTCTTCATCTGGCAATGATGTCGAAGGATTCACATTCATACATCTGTCAATGGTCACATTATCTGCACTCAAAATTACTTTTTCATACCTAGTCAGCCGACTATGTGTCATGTATTGTGTTTTCGTTCTTGTCAAGAGAATTTCCACAGAATGGGGAACATATACTCTCAGTGGATATCCCATCACTATGCCTTCACTCTGTTCCAGACTCACACAAGTAGCAGCAACTGCTTTCAAACATCCAGGCAATGCTTTTGCTACAGGGTCTAAAACAGCTGAAAAATATGCAATGGGTCTTTTCATGGTTCCATGTCTCTGTACCAAGACTGAAAACGCACATCCATCTCTTTCACTGCAATACAACTCAAAGTCTTTCTCATAGTCAGGCATTCCCAATGCTGGAGCTTCACACAATTTCTTTTTCAGCTCTCTGAATGCTTTCATTTCCTCATCATTCATTTCAAAAGGATCTTTAACATCCTTCTTTGTCAGTTTTTGCAACGGTTTGGCGATCAACGAAAAACCGCTTATCCATTGTCGACAATATCCAACCATTCCCAGAAACATTCTTACCTCTCTTTGCGTCATTGGAGCTCTCATTCCTTGAATCATCTTTATTCTTTCAGTCGTTACCTTTCGCACTCCTTTCTCAATTTTATGCCCTAAATATTGGACTTCTTGTTGACAAAACTGCAATTTTGATGGGGACACTTTATGTCCTCTTTTGGCTAAATGATTCAGCAAAGCAATTGTATCATTGACACATGCTTCCTTCGTTTTTGATGCCACCAGTAGGTCATCAATATACTGAACCATCACTGACTTTTCTGGCATTTTTAAATCTTCCAAGGATTTCTTTAGAATCTGATTAAAGATCGAAGGGCTTTCTGTGTACCCTTGAGGAATTCGGCACCATGCCAAAATACGCTCTCCAAACCTAAACGCAAATAATGGCTGGCTATCTGGATGCAATGGAATAGAGAAAAATGCATGACATAAATCAATTACTGTGTACCATTCTGCTTCACGTGGAATCTGGTATAGAATCACAGCAGGGTTCGGTACTATTGGGCAACAAGGCACTACAATTTTGTTTACCTTCCTCAAATCCTGTACAATTCTATATGTTCCGTTTGGCTTTTTCAGTCCCATTATTGGCGAATTACATGGACTGCTCATGATTTCTTTTAGAATCCCTTGTTCAACCATTTTATTTATTACTGGCGTTATTCCTTCAATTATTTCTGGTGTCAATTTATACTGGGGCGTATTTGGGTAACTCGTTCCCTCTTTTACGGAGATTTTAACGGGATCTACTTCTTTCATTAATCCTATATCTTCTCCTGTAAAGTCCCACACTTCTTCTTTCACTGTCTTTTTCAGTTCAATTGGGATTTTCTCTGCATCAAATACAGGAAACAAATCATTTACTTCTGGTTCTAAATTCACCAGTGTCATTTTATACAATACATCTTCATCTGGGGTCTGAAATGCAATTCCATCTGGAGTACAATAGATAGTGCAATTCATTTTGCACAATAGATCGCGTCCTAATAGGTTCACAGGACTACAATCGCATACCACAAATCGGTGCATTTCACTAAATGGACCAATCTTTACCTCCACTAATTTAGTAAGAGGCGTCTTAATTTGCTGATTTGATACTCCAACTACTTGGATATGTTCACCTGAGAGAGGAAGGTTTGGAATTTCCACTGACCTAACAGTAGAACGGGTAGCTCCAGTGTCCACAAGGAATGTTACATTTGCACCATTCACTTCTCCATCCACAAATGGACCAGACTGATCTACCTCTAGAGTTGCGCCAAGCACGCACTCTTCCCCTCTCCTAGGCACCGTCAGAAGCTTTCATCCGTTTCATCCTCATCCTGTCGTAACCAATATTGAGAAATGGCAGCTGCACGCGGCAACTGTGTTACCTGCTCTCCTCCGTAGAATCCTGTTTCTGCACTGAATTTCTGTTGGTTAACACTCTTGGGAAGTGGTGGTTGTGGCACCTGACTCTGTTGAGTAACTACCTCACTCTGCACCTGTGGATTTAATGATTGATTTTCCACATTAAGTTTTGGAGGAAATTTACACTCGTTTCTCCAATGCCCTAGCTTTCCGCAGTTGTGGCATGGCCACTTTTTCTTTGCCTCATCTATGCTCATTTGTCCTTTTCCTTTACCTATATTTGGTCGAAATCTAGCCTGTCCTGCTTCATTACCTGTATTACTCAATTGAGCTTCTTGTTTCTCTGCAACTTTCACCTGTGCCCACATGGCTTTTTCTTTCAATTTACGCTGTCTACTCTCAATATCATCACTGCAATACTTAGCATATCTCAAAACTTCATCGACTGTGCTATTCTGCCAACAAATCATATGCTGTTTAATCATCTCACTTATCTCTGGTTTCAACCCATATACAAATCTATATACAAAATGACTCATATCCTTCTCATTTAGTGTCTCATAACCACTATACTGTTTGAAAACTAACAACAGTCTTTCATAGTAAGCATGCACTGATTCTTTACTTTCCTGCGTGGTTCTGTCTATTTTTACCCAATCTGTTTCTTTAGGTGGAATCTTATTCTTCAAAAAGGTAATTACTTGATCGTACTTTCTCATCACTTCTGGTCCTGGCGCTCCTGTTTTAGCATCTCTTGGATATTCTACAGTTGGCCAATCAATAGTAATCTTACATTCTGTCCACAAATCAGCTGGCACTACTATATCAAACAATCCATCCAAGTCTATCCACAACACCTTTGAAACTTTAACAAATCTCTCCACTTGTCTGTACCATTCTACTGGCTTCTCTCTCAACTTGGGGAAATCATTTGTAAATGACAGTATATCCTGTCTAGTCCATGGCACATGCACATAACTACCTCCTGGAGTTTCTCTCATCGGGTACTCCCTTACAACTGGTTCCTTATCTGTCACTGCAAAAGCCAAAGATGCTTTATCTGTTACTTTCTCATTCTTTTTATCCATCTACTTCTCCATCTATCCACATCACCCCATTTTCTCAGTAAAACAATTAATTCTTTTATTTGGGTCAATCTTCCTGATGTGTTCAGATTCTCTATATCTTTCTCACAAAAGTCTACTCTATATGGTTTCTGCAACGTTCTCACTTTTGCAAATTCTACTCCCAGTTCACTTGCTGTCTCTTCTAATTTGTCATGTAAATTTCTAGCTCTCCATGTAAGACTTTTGCACAAAAACATAATCTCATCATCCTGATAATTTTTTAATTTTTCTGTACCAATCGTTCCTAAAATCAATTCTTCCATGTCTATTTTTAACCTAATTACATCTAATGGTTTTACTTCTGTTTCTTTCGTTTTTAGCGTTTTCATCCATTCATTTAACTCATCTGGAGTCGGACCTACAGGCGTACTATTTAATTCTATCCAATTGTTACTTCTTTCTGGTGTCCCTGATGCAGACTCCGTTACCATAGGTATTCTCCTGAACTCATTCTCATTTATCGTCAAATTAGTAGGTGGGCTTGGTCTATAGGTACTAACCAAATGGTGTGCACCTTCATTATCTAGTTCCATCCCTTCTCTTTTTCTTTGCAAATGTGAATTCATGGGAATCACTAAAGAACGTTCATCAATTTTCTGATTCTCAAAAATTGGCATTACTGGACCTATCGTTACTGGTACAGTTACAGCTTCCATATTCTTTGTCAATTCTCTTATTTTCTCAGTCAATTCTCTTGTGGTTTTTGCTAATTCAGTTGCATTGTCACTTTCTATCTCTTCATTTTGTGAAGTTTTTAATTGATCTTGTGACCTATTTATCTCATCTCTTCGTTCGGGAATTTTATTCCTCCCAGTTTCCATTAGTGGTGCATTAGGTGTCACCACCGCAGAAGTCTGTTGGTATGGAGGCGGGTTTCTGTTTAAAATATCTTCCAGCAATTCATCGTCCGTTTCACTACCACCATACCCATACTTTTCTATAACTACATGTTTCTTTTTCTCTGTACACTTTCTCTTTGCTTCTTCCTCAACTGTAAAAGCTGGAAACAAACCTCCTGTCATATTAGCACATCTCCAACGCTTTATTCTGTCCTCATGATTTACTCCCCATAACCTTCCAGGCACAAACTCATGATTCTTTAATCCTCTGAATCTCTCTCGTTCATACATCTCATCTTCCCATTCAGTTAAAGCTTCAAACTGTGTCGGTCTAGGTCTAGGTTCTAACATTGCCATCTTCTCTCTCAAATTCCGTAGTACAGCTACATTAAATGAACCATTCTCAGGGAAAGCCAATGCTCCATCATTCTTGGTATATTTTGTCCAATTTTCTAACCATATGCATGTATGATATCCATATTTCAGCATCATGTGCGAAGCTGGTGATTTCGAGCGGAGGAATTACTTGTCCCTCTCTAGTCACTACCTTTTTGTCTTTCTTAAAGAAGTTCTTAACTTTCAACATCCACAACGTTTTCTCTCTACCATATTCATAATACGACATGATTCACAATCGCTTTCTCTCCTCAAACAATCCACAATTCAACACTGTTCTTTATGCGTTATTCCAACCAATACTAGCGCGACTCACACCAACACTCCAATCATAAACTTCCACGTCACTATTCTATCCGTCCAATCTTAGCGCGACTCACACCAACACTCCAATCAGAGCGGTTTCTGTCTACAGCGCACTGTCCAATCCCAGCGTGGCTTTTGTCTACGTCAGTTCTGCTCCTGTCTCTGTATGACTAGCGCACTGTCCAATCCCAGCGCGGCTTTTGTCTACGTCAGTTCTGCTCTAGACCCCTCCTTTACAAAATTTATCGGCAATTTCTTTTTCAACAATTCTTCGTTAGTTACAACATTTAAAACACATTTCCATTGTCTGATTCACTAAACAAAAGAGATAGTTTTGTCCATTTACGCAAGAATTCTGTATTTTCCAGTAGGCAGCACTTACCTCTACCCTACCACAGAATTTTCCCGTTTCGCCGATAAAGTAGCACTTCCCTCTACCTTACCCTTCTTTCAAGCAAGCGGTAAACCCGTTTCTCTCGGGATAAAACACCTGTGGAGACTATACTGCTCCTGAGAATTAAGGCCAGAGTTTCACAAGAAAACCGATCACTATTTCACTTACACACCTTTTATGCGGAAAATGTCCCTATCATAACACAACCTGTGTTATTACCAATATGAACTCAGACAATGCACTATTCCATGTGACTTCTCTTGCCACACGTGTTCCACTTCCTACTTCCCGGAAGCGTGAAAACTTACATATAACATAACGCGACTCAACATAAAGTGTTAGACATGAACTTATCAATAATCAATAATCAATAATCACCAAACTAATCTATAGTAACCATAACTCTGCTACCAAGAAATCTGATCCAGCGCTAACAATAAAAATACTTCTCCTATATAACTCGGTCATCCAGGTACAACTATCTCTCCAATACACAGACTATATCCATATGACGGTGGGGCCCATTGACACCGCATATACATTCACTTACTCATTTATACCCTGGATTACCTCCGTCCTTAACCTAGGAGAAGAAAAACAGTATAACGATTCGCTGGAAGGAGACGGGATACCTCTTTTTAACACAACATAATGTTTCTCATTTGCTTTTAAGGTATTCCGCTCATTGGTCGATGGACCAACTAGTAGGAATCAGTTGATGGTGATTAAGACCAGCTCAATCACAATAAACTCTTTAACATTTTACCTTAATTATTGAGCTAAAGAATCACTGAGTCATTTGTTTAAAGATAATAAAGTTTATATAAAGTTTTTAGGAAAAAATGCATAAGTTTAAGTTTATCACTCAGATTATTACATTTATCATCATTATAAGAATAAATTGAAATTACAATGCATACCTATTGGATGGAAGATAAAGTTTGTCACAGCAAGAACTTCAAAAAGATCTATCTATCTGTCTTGGAAAAATCTAATAGCTCTAAATGAAAAATCTATCAGGAATAAAAAGGTTCTTAAAAAGCAGCATCTTATACCTAAGGAAAATAGCAGCAGCAGCTTCGATCATCCGTAGCAGCAACTCCGCACCCGCAACTCATCTATCAGCAATCTCAGCTCTCTCTTCTCCTAACAGTACGCTCGCTCATCATCAGCAATAAAAATATAATAATACTCATACCAACCAACCCCTCCCGGAGTAGGTCTTCTTATACCCTAATTCTCGCTTACTAAATAAAATGTTGCCTCTTTATGGCGTGATTCTCTCTCATTGGTCCATTCGAGTCCATATACATTTTTATCAAACTTCCTTGTCTTAACCAGTTCTTTGTGGAATGTCCATGCTTGCAACGTTTCCCACAGTTCATGACATTACTCATCAGTTTCGATCAGTCCAATTTGTATCATTTTCTGATACTTTTTAGGTTCAACAGTTCCGTTTGTCCATTTATTCATTTTGACTTCTCACGCTTCTTGCTGATCATCTTGGCACACATTTGCTCAGTAAGGTCACAATAGCCTTGACCATACTTCCATCCTAGGCTCTCAGCACGAACACGTGGTCATTCTTTTTCACAGCCTTTCTCCTTTTCCACACGGCTTCTTGCACATGCGTACTTCTAGCTCATGGCGGCCATTTTATATCGCTGCTCAACAGGCCTAAGCGCACTATTTTCAAAGATAAACAAAATATTGTTAAAATAAAGAATATAAACCCTTTCGTTTCCCTCCCGTCTTTCTACGTACCCCAATTAGGTATTACCTAGCAAAAAGCAACATATAAAGCCGTCCCTTACTTACCATCGCTTTATTTTGCCACCACACATTTTATTTTCAAAGCACAAATCATGCGTTTATTATTTTATTAGTACGCAAATATTAGATTATGTTAGCCACGTCAACAATTATAAGTAGATTCATTTGCACATAAAATAGCGTGTTACCTTTAACCCTTCACATGTAACATACATTGTTGGTTATTTACTTAAACGAACATGTTTATTAATTATTTTACATAAATTATTAGGAGGTTAATATTGCAGGATATGGCACTGGTCTGCTCCATCCCTGGACCTGGTGCACAGTCAGGCTGCCTAGTGCCACAAACACACACTTTGGCACCATAGTGCAAAGGTTTCTGCATTACGGCTAGCATAGGCTTTGTATTGGAAGGGTACCTTTCTAGTAGAAAATACTATGCCTAGACAAACACTAAAACTCTTCCAACTTTGGATGTGAATCTGTAGAGTGAAGCACAGATGTAAAGTCTAAAAAGTTAGAAGAAATAGAAAAAGTTCTCCTTTTTACAACTGTCTCAAAGAGGCATTATTTTTTGGTGCAAACCCCTGTTGTTAGTAGCTAGGGCTCTGCATCAAAATCATGTGCGGTTGAGTTGGAATGCCAATGTACCACTCATGGAAATCCCTGATGACCCAAAGAAATGCACAGCAGCACAAAGAACTGCTTTGCATTATTTGCAGGCAACGTTCCAGATGGAGAGTCAGTTCCAAATAAATGCTTTGATTCTTTATTTGTCACTTTTGCAATGCAAACTGGGTGCTAAATCTTAGTATCAGCCTCATGGAGTTGTCAGCAACCACTGACAGTGGATTATATAGAGATTGTCGAAGGTATATCAGATGTCTTAGTAGAAATAGTGAACTATCATAAAATTGACCAAAAACAAAAGTATTTCTTGTTGTAGATATCCATGCCTCTGAGGTGTAGGTAGAGTACATCAGTAAAAGAAGGTGAAATGCACCCCTGCAGTCTCTGTTGCTTGACGCTGCAACATTGAACTGCCATCGGGGTCCCCCCGGTCCGACCTGGGTGTCCGCGGCTTCACTGGACCCTTTAGATCATGGGGGCCTGGAGCGAGGCGGCCCTGCTGACGGAGCCGGCGATTTATGCAGTGAGCCTGGAGGCTGGAGGCTCCCTGCTGCTTGGGAGGTCTAGGAGGTCTGTGCCTGGGAGAGGCATTGCGTTGCAGCGGGCGATGCAAGGCTGTCGCTCCCTGCTGAGACAGCCTTTGCCTGGGAGCCAGTGCCGTGACCTGCTTCCCTTCTCCGTCCCCGAGCTGATTCCTCGCACCTTAATTGGGGATGTGGTTACACGGCTGGAGGCTGTGTTCAGCTTGAGGATCACGTGAGGAGACTCTGTGCAACCTTGGTGAGTTTACCTCTGCTCCCCCCGCTCCCTGCCCTGTCTGGTAGCACCCTCTTGCCTTTGTCTCTCCTGCGGCCCCGGATCTAATTGGGGCCGCCATCTTGGTTGGTTGGTTATGGGCCTCAGCCTGTGGGCAGCGACCCTGGACGGGCCTGGCGGAGACCCATTGCGAGTCTCCCACTGCTCCCTCTCACCCGCTCTGACAGCGCTCTCGGGCCTTGGTTCTCTCCTGCAGGCCCAGATCTGATCAGGGTCGCCATCTTGGTTGTTTCCATGCCTTAGCTTGTGGCCGGCGACCCTGGGATGGGCATGGTGTAGGTCCTAGGCTCCCGTTACCAGTCTTCCCTGTTCCCTCCTGCCTGGTCTTGCAGCACCCTCGGACCTTGGTCTCTCCTGCGGCCCTAGATCTGATTGGAGCAGCCAATTTGTTTGTATATCTGCTTGTGGTCGGCGACCCTGGGACGGGTGTGGTGGAGGTCCTGGTTTCCCTCCGCAAGTCTCCCCCTGCTCCCTCCTGCCCAGTCTGGCAGCCCCCTCTGGCCTGGGTCTCTCCTGCAACCCTGATGTGAAAGGGGCTGCTAACTTATCTGTCTGTTTTGTCTTAGCTTGTGATTGGCGACCCTGGGACGGATGAAGCGGAGTTCCTGGGCCTCGTTGCGGGCCTCCTCTGCACCCCTGTTATTCTCCACGTGGTCCCGTCCGCTTCTCCCTGGACTGGCAGTACCCTCAAACACCACTTGTTCTTGTCTGCGGCTCTGGCTCTAGTTGGGGTCACCTTCTTGACGTGAAGAGACACACCAGCGGCCAGATTATGACATGTTGCACGGGGTCCTCCTACCTGGACGTACTTCATTTTTTAGGTCTCGCCTACGCAGCGCGCATGCGCTGCATAGGAGGGGACCTTTTGGAATCGATCAACATTTTGGCAAAAAGCGTGCACGTTTTGCATTGCTTTCTATTGCAACACGTGCACGTTTGGCGTTTCCCTTGTGGGAGCGAGCTTTGGCACCATCTGTTTGTAATTATCTTGAAAACAGATGGTGCCCCTGCTCGCTCCCGCAAGGGAAACGCTGTGCGAGTCTCGCTCTTTTAACTTTGAAACTGAGCGCGGCGCCGCTTCACGGACACCGTGCTCGGTTTATTTATATATTTCTTAACTTTAGCACTGAGCGCAGCGCCCGCTTCAAGGACACCGCACTCAGTGTTGAAGTTAAGAAATATATAAAGAAACCGAGCGCGGTGTCCGTGAAGCGGCGCCGCGCTCAGTTTTAAACTTAAGCATTTGCAATGAAATCGGACCGATTACATTGCAAATGCTTGTTCTGATAGTACTTTCTGATTTTTTGTTTTTGTAGTGCTAGTTGCCTTCACCGATAATGCTTCATGGCGCTTGGGTGTCTTATGCCGGAGAGAGCAAAGACGGGATGGTGGTGCGGTTGGTTGTCTTCCAAGTGCTTGGGAAATTTCACATAGGAGAGGTTGAATTAAAAAATGGTAGTCTAGTTGCTCAAAAAACTTTGTTGGATATTGAGAGGGTGCCAAATGACAACGACAACGCTTCAAGGCTCTTGGTAGGATTTATTCAGAGAAGTGAGTTGTGAGAATTTTTACCGTGGTTATTCAGCTATGCAGTCTTTGCTTTGTTTGCATATCAGCTCCTGGCAGTTATGAGGTCGTTCCTGACGCTAGCGGTTGGGCAGGAGGCAATTCTTATTTGTTTTTTCTCCTTGGAAGTTAAGTAGCTAATCATTGCGGAATGAGATTGGGGGTGTGTGGAAGGACGCGGACATAAGACGAGCGTCTTAATGAGCAGAGCAAGTCCCATCTCCGTCTATATCTAAATTGACACCAATGCTCCATGCTCTTCAAAAGACGACAATGAATGCAACACGGCCTGGATTCATTTTTGTCTCTTGAAGAGCTGTTGTTTTTTTAAATGATCACTTTACATTTACGTTTCCGTATCCCAGTTGGCTGCCTTAACACCGCATCTACTTACTATTGTTTCGTTAACTTTTTTACATTTATTTTTACATAATATTTAGCAACAATTTACCTGCAGTTCTTGCAGGCTGCCTCGCTAGTAAAAATAACGGGGCATATTAGCAAGACCCACGTTAAAATTATCGCCGTTTTAGCGGCAGGAAACTGCCGCTAAAACGGCGATAATGGGCTTGCTAATATGCGTTATGGAATTCAATAGAAGCCCAGGTTAGATGTCCTGCACATCTAACCTGGGCTTCTATTGGAATTCTATAAAGCATATTAACAAGCCCATTATCGCCGCTTTAGCGGCAGTTTCCTGCCGCTAAACGGCGATAATTTTAACGTGGGTCTTTCTAATATGCCCCAACATTTTTCTGTACACCTGCTTATAATACTTAAACAAATATGGAATCCCCTTTTACGGACTCAAGGTAAGATGATTCTACTCGGCAAAAGGGCTTTGTAGATTTCCACCGGAGTGCAGTTGTTTTCTTTACTCAGCACGCCTTCCCTGCCTGCCACTATCTGCTTCGTTACAAACGCCGAATTGAACACGCACCTCCCCTTCCTACAGTACCCCCCCCCCCCACATACACACACACATTGTATTAGTTATGGTGCAATCCAGTTCAGGTAGGTCCAAAGAAATCACTGTATTAGTGTTTGTGTTTCTATGCAACGATGTACAACACAGATATGAATTTGTCTTAAGTTGGTAAAGTGGTGCTGTTGAAAACCCAACAAATAAAATTAAAAACAAAACACCAGGTTAACTGGGAAAAGGAGTCCACAGAATCAATTTTAATATCTGAAAAGTTGGGGCTAATGTTAAAATTGTTGACTCATGTTTAAACTAATCGACGATCTCGTTTTCAGTGAACAATAGTCACCCGCTTTTAAATTACTTATAACAAATTGCTTCACAATTGCTGATTGGCAGTGTATACTACGTACATATTTATGTGTGTGTGCCCCATCCTTCTAAATTAATTTCTGCCTTTGCAGTGTAATTAAACCCTCATTTTATAATGTATTGGGTGCGCGGCTTTTGTGGAGAAGCAGAGATTCGCATATTGTTTTTAATCTAAGTTTATACATGGTATTGGTATTGTGGTGCAGTTTATGTTACATTGGTCAGCAGATGGCATGGCTCCCATTACTGGCCGCTTGGCTGACAACTTTATCACACCAACATTAGAAACACAGAATACAACAGGTAGAACCCTAAACACACCTACGGGGAAAAAGAGATTTTTCATTAGCAGGTACCTTCAGCTGTGAAGTCACACATGCTGTGCGCGTGTCGACTACAGTGAATTGCCAGCTAGCAGTCTTCAAGGAACACTACATCCGGGTTCCAGCTGCTAGAAAGACAAGTCGTCAGGTCAAGGGACATGCGTCAGTTTTATGGGGAAGGAGGGAGGGCCCGTGGCAGTGAGCGTTGCAGAAATCAGTGGGAGGGCTTGTTTTCGGCCAGCGGGCCTGTCGACGCACTCAACCACGGCGTTTCGTTTCTGTGGAAGTCAAATCTGCCTTGCTCCTCTGTGCAGACCTTTGAATTACGGATGATGTGCGTTGGCCCTAAACCACGAGGAGAGCGTCTCAAAAGTAGCTTTTTTTCGAATGCGGCAAAAGCAAATCTTTTTTTTGCGGTCATGCTTTTACTTTGTAGTTACAGTGACCAGCCACAATCGATGTTGAGGCGTTACGCCTGTAAAACCATATTAGCACGATTATTCTTGCTTAAAAATGTACTGTTTGCTCTGCACTGCACTTATTTGGTCAATGTAAACCAGTGCTGGGCAGAGAAGAGCGAAATAAACAATAGTGTTCGCGTTCGACGATAAACCTTACCACACTGATGTTAAAGGCACTAGTTGTGTTTTTTACGTTGTGCACGTTTGATGGCCATTAGACAGACACTCGACCACATCTAGCTGAATAGGCCCTTCCGCTCCACCCCCTCCAACCACTGGAAACACAATTAATTGTCCCACTATCTTGTCAGCTGGAGAAACAAGCATTGGCATAGCCAATAGGTCTCGCCTTTGGGACCTTATAAGTGTTTAACCATGCAACAGTTAATGTTGTTGCACCAAGGATATTGTGCTGCATAACTAAATACTTATAAGGTCCCAAAGGCGAGACCTATTGGCTATGCCAATACTTGTTTATTTATGCACTGATTCTTCTGTATCTTTTGCTGGTGATTCCCCCCTGATGTTGTGACCTCCTACCAGGCCACATTGAGTGTGCGGTACAGACATAAGCATTAATGGTTTCCCCCAAAGACTCTCCCTGTGACCCCCCTTCCTTCACTGCCAAAGGTCAGCTGCAACAACGAGCCTCTCCCCGCAACTGATACACATCTTGCTCCGGAGGTACAGCTGCATCTTGTTTATTTATCTTTGCTCTCATCTTTATGCATCTCTGGCCTGTGATTCACCCCTGATGTTGTGGCCTCCTACCTAGGTACATTGACTGTGCGGTACCGACATAAGCGTTAATGGTTTTCTCAAAGACTCTCCCTGTGACCCGTCTTCCTATACTGCAGAAAGTCATCTGTAGCAACATGCCTCTTCCCGCAACTGATACACTTCTTGCCCCGGGGGCTCACTTACATCATTGTGCCTTTTCCTTCAACTGGTTCTCTACTCCTCGCCCTCCCCCTGCCACCTTCCAGAGCTATGTGCCATCTCCTCCTTCTGCTTCTACTTGCCGTCACTTCACTCGTGGCGCTCTCTTCTTCACCTTCACCAGCCTCATTTCACGCTTTCCATATTATAACTATGTCGACCAAACGAGTGAAGGTGGGCGCCAACTGCTTTAAGATCATTTCCCCCCACCCACAATTTGTCCAAAGGATCAGCAAAAAGGCTCAAACATAGCACCATTGAACAATCTCCCGATTCCCTCTTCGCTGACCAATACCATAGTGGCCGATTTGGGAGGCTCAAAACCAACCTCATTTTCTTCACCCTTAACATCTCATCCTGGACCACCATCTTTAATAACTCCTTCAACGTCACTTCTTGCTCCTCAATCCCACATGGGCACCAACTAAAAATCTCCCCTTCAGCTTGTTTCGATGGCTCACTCACTATCTCACTTTATAACAATGGCAAGGTCTTGATTCAAGCCAAAGACACTTGTCTCTCTCTTTTAGACCCCCTATTTCCATCCCTGCTCCATCCCTGGCTCTTCGATCCCCCCAGACTCTTCAACTTACTCCTCCCTTAATTCTCTCTCGCCTCCCCTTACCCACCAGGACACCAGAATGTGGCTCTCCCAAGACGCACAGACGTCCCCCTGGCAGTCCCATTCCCCCTTCACCCCTGCTTCCCCTCCCCTGAATCTCTCCTTCCCCAACTGGGACGTTACCCTCAACACTTCATCCAAGCCAATGGCCAGCACTCTCATTTACCCCTCTGTACCATCTTGGAATTCCGTAGAAACCTCCCCCCTCACCAGGTTAATCACCCCCCTATCCAATACATCTTTCCAACAGCCTCACTATCCAGCTAACATAGTGACTTTTCTGCCTTATGCTCTCCCTTATTATCCACCCCTCCCTTCTTCCCCCTCTCCCTCTCCCTTTAACCTGAAACCTGAGCAAACCCCTTACATTTCTCTTCACCCCCCCATTACTCCAGAGCTGCTGCTCGACCCAATATCCCCTTTTGGCAACTTCTACCTCTCCCCTCCCCCTTCTTCTAGCCTGCAGAACCCTACACTTTCTATAACTACCAGCTAGGGCAACCATCCTCATCTTACTTGTTTCCGGCCCCCATACACTCATTGCACCCAGCCTGCGTACCTTCTCCACCTCATCCTCTTTTCTCCTCCCCCAACCTCTGGCCTTTTTGTGACACCCTTCTATCCCCTCCCCCCTATGTCCTCCCACTACAGCCCCACCTTTCTCTTCCTCAGCTAGATGTAAATGCCTCTATTTTATTCAATGTTTGCCCAGAATATTTTCTCTCCACCACAGCGGCACCAACAATCACTACCAATCAACATCTCTTGACAAGTCTCCCTCCACTTTATATTCCCACACCCTAGCGCACCTTCCTCCCCCCCTCTCCTTGCTCTCCTTCTCAAGTTGAACTCCCTCCTGAGTCCATCGAACAACCCAACATTCTGTGTCCAGCTCTACTCTCCTTAGAAAATAAACTAGGATATCTCATCTCTTCTATCTCCCAGCTTGAAGCTACCATCTCCCACCTTAGTGCTAAAATTTCCACTTTACCCAACACCCTACTCCCCCTGGCAAACACTCACTTCCCCAAACTCCTGAGGAGTACCTTGCTCTTACGCCCCTAAAAAGCTTGACACAATCTGTCACCAACTGACATTTCCAACTTATTGGCTAGCTACAATTCTTCTAATTCCAACCCCCACACCTTCTCCTCTCTAGCTGACACTAATCACTACAATATACGGACCATCTCACTCGCCCGCACCAAACTTCAGTCGTTATCAATCCAGACACCAACTCCCAGGAACATTATCCCTATCACCCCCAAAAGCCCTGACACCCCCTTCACCAAAACAGTCATTTCAGAGGTGCGCTCTTTGCTCCACAGCTGTAGATCCGCAAATAAACACAAGCTGGAAATTTCAGACATCATTAATCTTTACAACCTGGATATACTTTTCCTCACTGAGACTTGGCTCAACGACACCTCTCATACTTCTTTCCATCTTCTGCTCCCCACCGACTATTCCATTTTCAGAAATGATAGAGAAGATAAAGTTGGGGAGATGTGGCAGTTTATTTAAAAAGGTTTTATATAGCGCTGGCTCGACTCGGGGTATCAGAGCGCTTTACAAGAGGATGGATATAGTACAGGAGTAAACAATTGTTCATAACGTAGAATTCAAACAGGGTAGAATACAAACAACAAATAGCATAATACAATTTACAAATGTCAGAGGGGCAAGAAAGAACTATCTACATAAATAAAATGGGTACATGTAATCGAATTATTAAACAGTAACAAGAGATGGAGGAAGGCTAGAAGGTAGGAGGATAGTGGGTGGTTTGGCATGAATAGGGGAGAAGAAAAATAGACTAAGGAAGGGAAGGAAGTAACTAAAGGGAGGGAGTATGGAAGGAGGTGGGAAAGAAAAAGGCGAAGGCGGGGAGTTATCTTCCGAAACTCCCATCATCTCAAAGCTTTTCCCAGAAGCTCTTTCCGCACCTTCGAATGCCTCTCTCTGGAGCTTCAAGTTCACCACAACTCCCCTTTCAAGTTTCATACCATTTATCACCTGCCTGGTGACAGCTCCACCTTCATGGAGGAATTAGCTGACTATGCTAGCGTCCAATACTCACAAAGTGTCAAACAGATTTTTCTTGGAGACTTTAATCTCCACTGGGGCACTCTGGAAGACTCAGTGGCCAACAGGCTTGCCACATTTTTCTTAGGAAATGATCTTGTTCAACATAACACAAAACCGACTCATTCTAAAAGCTCCATTCTTGACCTAGTTATCTCCAAAGTAGATATGCTAACTGCTGTTGATCCTATACCAGTAGACTGGTCTGACCACTTCCTCATCCCCTTCTCGCTGCACCTAACATAACATAACACATGTATTTGTAAAGAGCACTTATCACCCAAAGGTCTCAAGGCGCTGAATAACAGATGTTTATTGTTACCCAACGGTACTCATTTTATTGACCTCAGATGGATGAAAGGCTGAGTGGACCCGCCGGGATTTGAACCTGTGACCATGATGTCGAACTCAGGCCCCTGCAGTGGATGCATCAGTCTACTAAGCCAAGAGACCTATCTCATTCTGTAATCCTTGGCCAACCTAAAAGGACTACTACCTGGGTCCGTAACACAAAAAACATTGACCTTGACATTCTGTGCAACACAGCTATGAGCTCAGTTCCAATCTTAGACCCCAACTCTGATGTCGACATCCATCCCACCCAATGTCTGTCCAGTCTATCCGCGGTAATTGATAATGTTGCTCTGTAACAAAGTAAAAAGAAAAGGCCCACTTCCTCTGCAACTTGGTTCAATAAATCCCTCTACGAAGAAAGAAAGAACTTGAGGTACCTGGAGAAACAATGGAGACATTCTCCTTCCGCCACTAATCTCTCCAATCTCCGCTACGCAAGATCGCGCTACCACAAACACATCTTCCATGAAAAAGCAATGCACTTCAGAACACTCCTCGACTCCGCCACGAATAGACTTAAAAAGTTATTTGACCTTATCAAAAGTACCAACATCTCTCCCTCTTCCATCAAATTTGACGACCCCCCAAGAAAGCAGCAGAATTTGCACTATTATTTGATGAAAAAGTGAAATCGCTTGTGGATCAGGTCACTCATCCTACCCCCATTGAGGACCATAAATTCTTAGTCCCATGGCAGAACTTTGACATCATCACCGAAGCGGTCCGCCTCGAAAGCATTCTAAAAAGAAAATCCTCCAACTACTTCATCGATCCCATCCCTAGTGACATTGCCATTGACTTTTACACCCACACGCTCTCCTACTGAACCAGTCTGATAAACTTCTTCCTCAACCAAGGCTCCCTTCCTGCTTCCCTTAAAACAGGACAGGTTACCCCACTTCTTAAGAAACCCTCTGCAGATGTGAATGACCTCAACAATTTTCACCCTCTCGCCAACCTCCCTTAAAGCTGTGTAGCGAAGCAACTTTCCCAACATATCAAGGATAACGACCTTTTCGACAAATTCCAATCTGGTTTCATGCAAGGCTGCAGCACTGAAACAGCCCTGCTATAAGTGACCGATGATGCCCTGCGAGTACTTGACTCTGGTGAATCCTGTCTCCTGATCCTCCTTGACCTATCCGCAGCCTTTGACACTGTTAATCACAACACTCTTCTGAACACTTTAATGCTAAGAATGGGTTTCGAAGGCACAGTGCACAAATGGTTTGAATCATTCCTGGTGGGCAGGTCCCAGATGATCAAAATAGCAAATTGCCTCTCAACTTCAATGGCTGTTGGACAAGGCGTCCCTCAAGGCTCGATCAACGTGCCCACCCTGTTCAATTTTAACATAGAACCGCTGGGAAATCTCCTTAAAAAATCTGGGATCCATTATCACCTCTATGCTGATGACACCCAAATCTACCTAAAGGTGTCCTCCGCACATGACATTTCGATCCTCAACACCACTCTCAACTCCATCCAAGATTGGCTGTCAACACATCAACTAATTCGGAATCCTTCCAAAACAGAATTCCTTCTACTCTTGACCGCACTTTCTCCTCCTCCTGTCCAATCATGGTTGAACAATCTGAACATTCTCAACAACAAACCTACCATTGTTGACAGTGCCAAATCCCTAGGCGTCATCCTAGACAATAGGCTCAACTTACAGCCCCATATCAATACCATCGCCAAGAATGCACGTTACCAGCTGCGCCTTCTCTGGGGGCTTCGGAGCTTCTTTCCTGAGCAAGACCTAAAAACCTTGGTCCAATCATTGGTTCTTTCCAGATTGGACTACTACAACTCTCTCCTTGCTGGCCTCCCCAAAAACCCACCTTTCACCTTTAAAATCCATCCTCCATTCAGCGGCTCGCTTTGTTTACGGGCCTTAAAGAAATGATCACCCTTACTTTTTTCCTTTCAATGGCTACCCATAGAAGCTAGGTCAATTTACAAGACGGCTTGTATCACCCACAAAGCCCTGCACACTTCCACCCCTCGCTATCTGGCAAATAAACTCAAAATCGCAGGCGGCTATAGACCTTCGCGCAATGCGGAACACTTACTGCTCGAACCTCCTGCCTTCAAAAGGGAAAGATTTATGGCTCAATCTTTCTCAGGTAATGCGGTTAGAATTTGGAACTCACTTCCTCCATCCCTCCGAACCACCGCCTCTTTCTGGACTTTCAAAACAGATCTGAAAACTCTTCTCCTCCAAAGGCACTTCCAGGAATAACTGAACCCATTTCATGACCCTCACGGTCGCCTGGCACTCACATGAGCTCAACTTTGTAAATATGTATTCTATACCTGTATTAACCTAATGCTGGATAATCCTGATTGTATATTTAACTTGTTAGTGTTTCTATCATTTGTACCTTCTGTAACTTACCTGGTTCTTTTGTAAAGAGCTCTGTCACCTTTGGGTAAAGTTTGCACTATATAAAATTGCAATAAATAAATACAGATAACACTGTTTTCTATACCTAGAAGTACAGAAAATGTTTTTCATACTTTCAAGTTGGCCAGCCACCATGCTGCGTGACGCAAGACAGGGTGGGGGGGGTTTGTGGAGCAGGGCAGACTGAAGCTCATTCTCAGACAAGCAGAGGCAGAAACAGGACATGCAGTGATATCAAGTGCTAAATAAGAAAATAAATGTGGGTGAAAAAAAGAAAAGTAATTCCATGACGTCAGCAGCGGAAGGATGCACTTTATCCAATGATAAGCATGGGTAAAAACGTGCTTCGACAGCAAGACGAACACAGAATAGGGAGCTAAGTCATTCAATAAAGAGCAGGGAAATGATGTAGACAAGAAATGCATCCAATTATGAGAAAGGGGGGTGACCGGTGACCCAGAGCACCGTCTTCGTAACACTGTATACAGTGCTATCTGCGACAGCTCTGAGTGATAGCGCAAAAACACTTCGACAGGGAATAAACCTGCATTTAAGTGTCTACAAACATTTTATGGTCTCCATTTTAAAGACTGAGAATAAAATATCCCGAAATCAAAATCTTCTCTGAACACTACTAATAAATGTTTGTAACTCTATGCTATATAAACAGCCCTATGTTCACTTCTGTTAGCTCTAACTGTCCAATATACCGATCGTAGTCCTTTGCTGCCACCCACTGGATACCAGAAGTCAGTACCTGGGTATTTGACCACAGAAAACATTGCAGCGTCGTTAGTCGTGCATTAGTGAAGCGAAGCAACCTAATAATTTAGGAAATTGAGCACTTAAGTCAGTTCGTCTTGAATTATGCGCCATCTGCCGTATTGAAACGAACATTATCGCAACAAAGTTATTCAGATGCATTACTTATATACAAATTCTAAGCACACAGACAGTGGAGGAGCGTAATTTTAGCTCCACCCTTTTGTTTGATCAGGCCACATATATATATTTATGTATGGCCTCATGTATTCGTGTGATTTATTATTAATGTAGTGCAATTGAACAGATACATAAAGTGCATTTACTGTGTAATCTTGACATATATATATATGTGTTTTCATGTTAACATTTTCTTTACAGTAACTACAAATTGCAGTTCTCACACCTGCATTTGTGTGGTTTGAATAATATTGTTAATTCTTATATATTTGCATACTCATTTGAATAATACTCGGCATTTATTTTATAACTGGAAATGTATCCATTTGAATAGTACTCTACATTTATGTTACAGCCGTATATGTATCTGTGATTATGCATTTAAACATGTATTGAGATGCTTGCCACACTAACTTGTCCAAATGCCTTAAGCAAGTTTAACCTTCAATGTCAATGTTTGCTTTGCATGGAATGTTTTTCTCTCCTCTGCAGATGCAGTTGTGTGATCTAACGAATAGAAAAAGGCACATTGTGTGAGAAAGATAGTGAGGCTCGAAAGGAGTATCTTTTGGCAAGGACGAAAAGCCTTAACGAACAAGGGAGGACTACTGTTTGAACGGAATTGGGAGAAGGGAGGAATCGAAGTACATTTTGATGCGTGGGGGCCAGAGGAAAGAAGTTTCAAGTGTAGTTGCCAAGTTTTACTGTTTGAAAGTGGAAAATAATGAGATATGTGACATGGGATTCTTGAAGGTTCTTTGTGGGATAATTGATGATCACACTTCAGTTGATTTGGATTCCTTTTCAGACTTGAAGAGGTACACAACTCTTTGGGACATCTCTGTTGACATCTCATGCTCTACAATATTCTTCCTTTATAGAACTTCTACAGAGGTTCTGCTATGCTAACACCTTTCTCCTTTAACAGATTTAATTAGGGTTTCCCCATCCAGCACCATTTGGAGATGGCTTAGTTCAGGAGATTTAGATTATCCTCAGGCATAACAGGTAAGAGGACCAAAAACCTTATACGGTCATCAGATCCTCTTTTTAGTATTGTGCATTGCGATCACCAAATTTATTGTATGTTTCATGTTGCTGAGGCTAAACTTTATTTGTTGTTTTGGCCTGCCTGTAATAATCCTGTATTGCTACAATATATTCCTGAGACTTGTGTATATCAGTCTGGCTTTGAATTTGTAATAAATCTATGCTTAATCCCATTTATCATCTCAGAGTTTTACTGTGTGGCCAAATGGGTTACACTGTAATTGTTAGATTGTAGTTGACCCTTACTCCTTTTATTCCTCAGGCACCAAGGAAAGTCCCATTGCAGGGAGAAAGGAAAAAGGGGCCCACATACGGTGCATTAGCAACACCAAGATGTCTCATTGAGTTAACGCTCACCTCTGATATCTGTAGCCACCTGAAGGCTGTGGCTTCGAATCTAAGCAATGGAAACTCAGCCTTCCCTCCAAGTTCGGCAAACTAAGTACTAATACATCGGGTACTAGTGACATAATGTATTCCACATACGACAGAAGGCCAGTATGATGCCACAAAATAAAAATACCTTTTGTTTTTTGGAAAGTGACATTACCAAGTATGCATTTTACTTCCATGATCCCGCTGCAGGAATCTCTGACTGCTGCCAAAATACTGTGCGATCGCTATTGTTATGACAGTGTTGCTCGCTGGTGACTGGTGCTGATCCTGTTGCTGCAGCTGACCCTCTGGTCAGGCATTGGCGGCCCTCCTCCACCGGCCTGCGCCTCATCCCTGGTGGTCTAGTGGTAGAGCGTCACTGCTCTGGTGCTGGGCTGCCCTCTGTCTCTCTTTTTCAGAATTTTTCTGCCTTTTTGATGATGCCTTTTTCTGCCTTTTCTGATTCTTTTTCTGTTCCATTTTGCACTTCTCTTTTCTCCTTTTGCTTTTGCCGCTCTTGCCCCTGCGATCCCCCACGGCCCTGCCCCCCTCCAGTGACACTTTCCCGCTACCCACATTTCCCGCCTCCCAGCTGACTAGTCCACCCTGCACACTACTTAATGGTGGCTGCTGCTTCTTCTTCTTCTTTTTCTTCTTCTTGAGACTTCCCCCTTTCCCCCTTTCTTCTCCTTTCTTCTCTTTTCTGTGGTGATCATTTTTGAAAGCAATGAGACACAGGACAATAGTTAAGATAGTCACTACGGTTGGCCACCTGAGGGAGGAATTTGAGTATAGCAATGCGTGAATATCTGCAACGCATAGAGTTTGGTCATGGCCCATTCAGGGCATTATAAAAGGAGGCACTCACCATCTGTGAGGAAGTAGTGTTCAAGACATGTTACACAATACGTGGGGAGATTACCCATACAGGGTGAGATATTGTATAATTTAACAATATGAATTGTTAGAATTTGCCCACACAAGGAAGTGCAATTACTGGATATATCAATAATATGTAAATTTTGTAAACGTATTTACGTGATAAATTGCACGAGTTTCAAAATTGTAGATGTAATCATGTGAAAAACAAGAATCATGTAGATTTATGAAATTAATGAAATGTATTAACATGATGAACTGCACGTGATGATGGGGGGACACAACATGTACCACTCGAAAAGAAAGGACATTGGTGAACTGTATCTACACAGTGTTAAAATGGCGTTACTATTTGTTTTCACATTTGTGAGGACTATAGTGGTCCCTTGTTTGTGTTGCCGATTGTAGATCGCATTGAGTATTTAAAAAATGGTGGCCAAAGCGCGTCCGACAAACATCAATAAAGCGGTCTGCCGAAACGCGTCTGTTTGGCCGGAGTCCATACAATAAATCACGGTGGACTCACCCCGCGAGTGCTGTCTCATTATTGAGTACGATTACTCTAGAGATTTGGAAGATGGAATATATATATATACACACACATGCACACAGATATATATACACACATATATATATATATAAATATTTCTCTGGGGCCATGGAATTAGGCAAGTACTGCCAAATGATGGGGCTGTCGCATACCAATACTGCATAATTTTTATATTTTCTTTGTAGTTTTATATAGTGCAAACTTGACCTGAAGGTATTGGAGTGCTTTTCATGAACATCAGTTACATTACACAAGGACACTTTCATTTTTTGTAAGCACACAGAAAATAAGTGAATTGCCTGGAATCACAGGTTGATGAGCTAACTCAGAGACTCAAAGCTGGTTCCCCAGTTACAAAGTCTTCAGCTCGGTCCATTAGGCCACATTCTCTCCCCAATCTGATTCTATCTCATCTTCCACCACTCTACACTTCCTGTCTCTACCTCACTCCTGCAGGATCTTTTACATTCCTTCTCTGGCTCTTTGTCACTGTTCCCTAGCTTTCTCTCCCCTCCTTTTTCCCTTTCTGTGTATCTCTCTTTTGCTCTGTGTCAAAATCTAATCACGGAAAATAAGTTTCCGTCTCCAAAAAATGAGTGCGTCTGCCCTCCACCTTCAGACACTTGCATGCATTGACTTCTGCAGTAGAATCTTTCAGGGTTTCCAAGCAAATAAGTAGTGTTCAATGACCAGAAAAGTTTGCTGCCTGTTTTCTTCAGGCCTAAGAAGTTCTAGCCACGTATCTTTCAACTGAATGTTGCCCCAATCACTAACAGTCAGTACGAACAGTCACAATCTAAAGGTGGACAGGCCTGCAACAAGAGTTCTGGCTTATCTAAGAACAGTAACATGAGCTGAGCCATCAACATACTTAGGGGTATATTTACAAGGAATTGGCATAGAGCAGCATCGCAAATGTTTTTGCTGTGCTGCCCTATGCCACTTCGAAAGGACAGGAATGCACTATATTTACAAGATCCTGTGCATTCCTGTCCTTTCAGCCAGTGCACATTTTGCAGCTGTGCGCCAACGCAGGCACCCTTGCACCATGGTGCAAGGGTGTCTGTGTTGTTGGCAAGATTGTTTATGTGCAGGAAGGGGCACCTTCCTGCACAAAAACAATCATGAGAGGCATTTTCCTCTTTCTATGTGTGCTGCAGAATTCAGCACATGTGGAAGGAGGAAAAAAGAGGAGAAATGTAAACATTTCTCCTTGTTATGCCTGCTCTAGTGAGGTGCAAGTAGTTTTTGGCGCTGCTGCAGGTTTACCTGATGTTGTAAATCTGGGGCATCGTCAAATTCCATGGGTGTTGAGTGGGAACACCCACAGCAACACCCATGGAACACCTCTTTCACGCAGAGTAAGACAAGGCAGCAACTTGTGCTGCTTTGCCTTACTCCATATCTACAAGGTCATGAAAAGCCACGCAGGGTGGCTTTACGTAGCTTTGTAGATATGGCTAAGTTCCGTGTGCCACCGGAACATCACAAAAAGTAATGTTCCGGATCGTACACGGCTTGTAAATATGCCCCTTGGTATGTAAATCATATAACAAACGTCATTTAAAAATATTATAAAGACTCTAGGCCTGGGTGGAGTTCGCGGAGTCGCGCTACACAGATCTCCTCAATGTGGCAAAAAAACTTAGCCACGCTACACTGAGTTCAGCGAGCAGCAGAGTCCGGTACACCGTGCTCGTCACACTGATTTTTAGCGCCAAGAGTTTCTCCTGTGCTGTAAAGTCAGCCCGAACTGCATCCTGTGGAGTGAAAGTGGGTAGGAATGCACTGCTTGCATATAACAGCGCCATTACCCCATAGCGTCTTGGTAGTTGTAGTTCAGCTTTTCACACATATTTCATAATATTTTTCAGCTACTGCCTTCTTTCGAAATCGTATCTCTAGACACCAGTGTTTCGGGACTCCTCCCTCATCAGTAGAGAATATTTGTGGGTTGCTGGACATGCTGCCAATTTTCTTAGGTATAATCCCACTCATGACGTGCAGGGGTTCCAAAGCTCGTCAGCTTGGGGGCGGCTCTCACGAGAGCCTTTTATCAGTGAAAGTGGGTAGGAACACACTGCTTGCATATAACAGCACCATTACCCCATCTTGTCTTGGTAGTTGTAGTTCAGCTTTTCACACAAAGTTCATATTATTTTTCAGCTAATGCCGTCTTTCAAAATCGTATCTCTAGACACCAGTGTTTCGGGATTCCTCCCTCATCAGTAAAGAATATTTGCGGGTTGCTGGACGTGCTGCCAGTTTTCTCAGGTATAATCCCACTCATGACGTGCAGGGGTTCCAAAGCTCGTCAGCGTGCGGGTTGCTCTCACGAGAGCCTTTTATCAGTGAACGTGGGTAAGAATGCACTGCTTGCATATAACAGCGCCATTACCCCTTAGCCTCTTGGTAGTTGTAGTTCAGCTTTTCACATAAAGTTCATATTATTTTTCAGCTAATGCTGTCTTTCGAAATCGTATCTCTAGACACCAGTGTTTCAGGATTCCTCCCTCATCAGTAGAGAATATTTGTGGGTTGCTGGACATGCTGCCAATTTTCTTAGGTATAATCCCACTCATGACGTGCAGGGGTTCCAAAGCTCGTCAGCTTGGGGGCGGCTCACGAGACCCTTTTATCAGTGAAAGTGGGTAGGAACGCACTGCCAGAGGGCGCTGCTTCTTTCTGCCGTGGTAGCGACCTGCTGCGACAGTCCGCGTTCGGAAATCTCACCAGGTGGTGTTCTAGCACGCGATTTCTCTCGCTCACGCTCACCAACTTAACGTTGGGGAGCAGCGCAAGAGAAATAACTGCACTCTGCATCGCTTTGCATATTTTTTTCGGAACTCTGCGCAGAGTGGGCAGAACTCTGTGAACTCTGCCGGCGGAGCAGAATTCTTCACCCATCCCTAAAAGACTCTTCACATGCAAAACAGTGCATTAACATGTGGGAGTGTTTCACTTTGCGACTTTATATTGAATCACTGCTTTGAGAGGCATTTATTAGAAGTGATAGTTACAAAATATGAACTTAGAAATATTTTACCCTTGGTCCCACTCCCCTGACAAGGATACTATCACTTTACCAAGGGACAAGCAAGTTGTTATGTGCACACTATATGCTGATTTGGTAGTCATTACAGGTCGTGCAACATCATGAATCCATATACAGGAGAAGTATTTGCACAGCACACAGTCTGAATGTATGGATTTTAAGGTGCTCTCAAATGTGATGATTAGGGAAAAGGAGGCACAATGAATAGGTAGATCCCAGGTTTCCTGGTTTCACTTTGTGCAGTTCAGCCACTAGATGGATATCCCCTTGACTCTCCAATTTTACAACAAAGGGCAATGCTTTCCCTTTAATTCTTTGAGGAGCAACATCAGTACACTGTGTTAAATAAACACACGCATCACATATGTCAGATGTCACATATGTCAGACGTCTTTGCAGAAATATGCAAACTTATTGGAAGACATGTACCTCTTCGTTAATGTTGATATTATGCTTCTCTGACTTAACAAAGTACTGATTTCAGGAATATGCAGAGTTCAATAAAAGTGCTTAGAGAAATAGTCATTAGCACAATACCCCTCTCTGAGCTCTTTTATAGCACTCTGCAGGGTCTTCACTAACAGCTCATCTGCAAAATTACCACAGCACAGCATTGGGCACCACCTACTCTGCTGTAGGAGTGACAGGGGCTTAGCAATTGAGGTAAGATGGTGGGTGACAGAAGCCACACAAAGGCTCGACTGCTATTTGGCTCAACCAATCAATCAAATATTTATATTGCGCTGCAAATCACCAATGAGGGTCTCAGGGCACTGGAGATGCTGGCTGCAGTGCAGTGGTTTGTTCATTCAAACATCCAGGTCTTGAGTTTGAGAGTCCAAGAGGATCTTGCGGATCTTGCGCTGTGTCAGAGCCAGGCACCTGACTCAAGCCTGGCTCGAACCTTCAGTGGCACACACCCCTCTCAAAATCGCCTACCTTGTTCACATGGTGGCGCAGTGGGGACCTATCCAAATAGCTGAACTCTTCTATACACCTAAGCTTGACCTCCGAGAGTTGGCTCTGGATTATCTTGTGAAAGTGCAAACTGGTTGAGGAAAGGTCCAGGCACTGTGTCCATCCTTGGCATAGAGAGGACTGGTCAAGGTTCCTGACCTCTTCTTATTCGCTGAGGGAAGGTCTGAAGCCCCTAGCCTTCTTCCAGAGATACTATCAGCCCCAGGAATGTGGCTGCCTGCGGGCGAGGTAGACAGCTACCATGAGGCGCCAATCCACTCATTATCTTGAGTGCCTCCTCGTGGAAGCAGAAATGGGTTGAAATGGTTTCCAATTGGCGTGAAGGGCCTGAAAGTGATAGCTTGTCCCCCTTTTTTTTTTTTTTTAATTCAAGGCATGTGATTCACCAAGGTAAACATACATTTTTTTTTGTTAGTTTATTTTTTTTTAGTATTCACAAACTACGAGTTAATAGTAAGTTTATGACTGCAAAGACTCCGCAGTTGGGGCAGAGAACTCCGCATATGAAAAGATTGGCCTGTCCTATCATTTCAAGTGCAGAGTTCTCCACCACAACTGCGGAGTCTCTGCAGTCATAAACTCACTATTATCTCGGAGGTTTGTAAATACAAAATAAAGTGTATAGACTTACACAAAATTGTAAGTTTACCTTTGTGAATCACGCCCCAAGAGCTTTGCATAATTCATAAATCAAACAAAGTTTTTTTTAAAACAGCAAAGTTGTGAGTCATGCAACTTTGTCAGTTTGTACGCTACGCACTTCTTGATTGTTTTCAGATAGGCAACATTCATCCATAGTTGATGCTCTCCATGGCTTTGTGGTTCGCCAACCTTTCAGCAAATTCAACGAAACTAGACGCACTTTTATCTGTGATCGGGCATGAAAGGGTGCCAAAATGTCACCTAACGCAGCACAGCAGTCAAAAATGCTGCACTGCGCTGTGTTGCGTGACAGGGAGAGAGCAGGAGAGCTCCATATCTACAGAGATGTGGCCCTCTCCTCCCCTCTCCCTAGCGCCGGTGAATAATTTTGCTGCTGAGCGCCATGCACACACCTTTGCACCATAGTGCAAGGAGATTATGTGCATGTCTAGCATAGGTTTTGGGCTGGAAGGGTACCATTCTAGTACAAAATAGTATGCCTACACAACTGTTAAAATGTTTCCTACTTTGTGTATGTGTTGTACAGTGCAGCACACATGCAAAGTTGGAAAACAAAGAAGAAATTAAAACATTGATTTCAAATGGCGTTAATTTTTTATGCAAAACCCTGTCTCAAATTTTGGTAAGTAGGGTTTTGCATCTAAACCCCTAGGTGGTTGCAAGGGAACGCCCATGCACCAGCCATGGAATGCCCCCTTAACTCTAAGTAACACAAAGCAGTGTTTTGTGCTTGTTTGCGTTAGTTTCAGACTACTTACCAGTGCTAAACAAGTTTGGCACTGGAAAGAACATTACCCTAGAAAAAATATTTTGTGCTTTACAGCGCAAAATGTTTTTTCACACTGAAAAGTTGCCTACAAGTAATGTAACGTAGCATTTTCCTTTAGTTTGCATTACTTTGCATCAAGGGGGTGTCCCATGGGTGGGTACGTGAGTGTTCCGAAGCTTCTACCATTTTTTTTTTTTTTACACAAAACCATCTACCCTATCTGCTTATAATGGCACACAGGATTTTGTGCCAAAAAAATGCTTCCTTGAGGCAAGCTTTACGTAGGAAAAATCTTAAACACTGCGTATGTGCTGCACTATATAGCACACATCTAAAATGTGAAAAGTTTCAAACTTTATATCTGCATAGTATTTTTTAGCAGAGGGGTATCCTTTCAGTACAAAGCCAATGCTAGACATCAAGCACCACAAAAACTATGGTGCAAAGGTGTGTGTGTGGAGCTAGGCAGCCTAATTGTGCTCCAGCCCTGGGGACGGCAGCAGCAGCACCATATTCTTGTAGACAAAACTCTTGGATGCTCCATCCCTGCAGCGCGACACAGTGCAGCAACTTTGGGAAATTAGTAAATGTGCTCCACAGTGTGCTAAGATCGCTAACCATCTTACGAAGCTACTGGCTTGCCCATCGGTGCTCTTTACTGCGTATATGTTGTACTGAAGGTAACAGACCACCAAGATTTATCAATGAGTTGCGTCAGCTGTGCGACACGCAAGGGGGTATAAGGGTGTTGCAACTACTCAGTCAGATTTATCATGCCATGCAAGGCCACCTTGCATGACCCTGAGTGGCTTGAGAAATCTAGAGTCACGCAACTCAAAGCAAAATGAAGCAAGGAGGTATTCCATGGGTGGAGCGTCGGTGTTCCCACGCATCCACCCATGAATTTTGGCGCATCCCCAGATTTACCATTACAGGTAGACCTGGGAATGCGTCAAAATGCTACGCTTCCCAGGGTGAGGTGTAACCAGGAGAAAGATATTTACTTCTCCTTGTTACTTCCTCTTTGTCTGTGTACTATATTTGCACCATGGTGAAAGAATGGCTGCATTGATGCAAGGCAGCATATTGTGCGCCAGCGCTACCAGAAGAGAGGAATGCAGCGTATAATGTTGAATGCGGAGCATTCCTGCTCTTTTCCTTTCACACGGTGCTGCTTAGCAAGGTGGCTTGCTTCTTTGCGCTGTGTAAATTCTTGATAAATCTGCCCAGTAGTGTAGAGATGGACAAATGTGAGCAGCAAAGGTTCTGTTCCTGGTTCTCTGCTGCCACCTAATGGAAAATAGCTATTACTACTTGGATTGCTACTGAAAACGAGATTCAGTGTGTTTTGGCTTGAATAAATAGGAAAAAGCTATTAATTGTTTTTTAACTAATTTTGTCCGTTGCATCTTTCCAGAAACATATGCCCTGTCCTCTACACACTAGCAGGACCCAGAGTAGCAGCATTGCTGGAATATACTTTTCACATACAACTTATGTATTTAGTAATATGTATGTATGTTCACCATTTATGAAACTCATAAGCTGTCATGTGTGTCTATTTTTTAGTAATCCATGCATTTAAGGTAGTACTTGCTTCTATTGCTAATAATATATTAAAGCTGCAGGGTGGCTGTGAAGGCAGGTTGGTGAAATGTATCTACACATCACTTTGACTGATGCTTCCGTGGCAATTATGGCGGAGATCTGTATCAGCCACAGAGACGGAGTGGGTTGGTCATGGTTTGCGACGAGAACTTTGTTGCCTATGCTCAGGAAATCACAGACGCAGAGGCTCTCGAAGGCAGGAGTAACCTGGCTGGATGTAGCATCTTTAGGCCAGGTCGCCAAGGCATGAGCGTCTTGTCATACGCCTGTTCCCCGCTTCGCATGAGGGTTGAGTGGTGAGTGGTGACCTCCTCTGAACACTCTCCACTGGCGTAACAATAGTCCCAGCAGCCCCTGCGGTGCGGTGCGGGGTGGGGGGCGAGCTCATAGGAGCCCCCCTCTGGCACTGTGCATGGGTGGCAGGCCCCTGGTGTGAGAGCTCCTGCCAGGATCCGGAGCATGGGGGTTCCCCCTCTATGTACTTTGCAGGGATGCCCGCTCAAGTTTCGTTATGCCACTGGCACTCTCGAAGTGGTTGGGTCGCTGAAAGTTGAAACAAACTTTGCCCTTGGCTGGGCACTCCTGCAGGAGGTGTGAGTTGCATCCCCAGTGTCCACAGGACCTGTGTGGTAAAGTTGCTACAGCTATCGGCATAAGTGTGGCACGACTGGTAGAAACTGCAACACTACTTCTGTTTCGAAAGGACGGGTGTTGCTTGACTCCAGTTAGGGAGAGAGTGTGGAGAATGCCATTCCCATTTGCCCTGCTTGATCATTGGACAGCTCATGGGACTGAGCAAACAGGAGGATTTCCTCGAATTTAAAGCCTGGTTGTTATAAAATTTGACATTTGAGGCCACCAGGTTTACATCCCTGTATAAGCTGGGCTTTTACCTCATTCTGGGCAGTGCTTAATTTGAGCAGGTGGTTTTCCTGTGCTCGGCACTAACACTTAATTGTCAACACTGGCACGTATGACAGTCTGCCACATGGCGGCACTGTTTGTCTAATTTACAGGAGCACAGCAACAGTTGTTTATTAATTTAATATACATGAAAAATTACCACCACCTGCAGCTCAAGCCATTATTATAGCTTTGGGGGCCTGGAATAGTCTGAGTTGTAAAAATTGTAAGAGTTTGGAAGTTAGTAGTTGTGCTGGTACTGACATTAGCAGCCCTAGCAGGGGCACTGGATGGTACAACCTGCAGTGGCCTCCTGACAAGGGCCCTGGCAGGTATTTTTTTTTTTTTTTTTTAGAAATTAAGCAATACTTCTGAGCAGTGGCGGCTGGTGAACTTGGAAAGTGGTGAGGGCGAAAGAAAATGCCTTTGATCCCAGTTAGTAAGTGAAGTGATTGAGCCCCATGTCCTTGAAAGGGATTCAGTGGGTCTCTCTTCTAGAAAAAAAATCTGAGACAATAATTGCATTTTATAGCATCATTTGCACATAAATCAGCCCAAAAGTCAGGTGTTCTGCAGGGATACTAATAGAGGCTGCTGCTAGGCGGGGAGAGTCAGTAAATTAATAGGGACAGCCGAGCCCAAGTCAAATCAGAGGTCTGACTTTGTCCTATGTGCAAAAACACAAGCTGAGGCATCACAATAACCAAGAGGCAAAATATACAATAAATGGCGTGTAAAACATGATAAATATGTAAACATTGAGTGCATTTTTAGTACATTAGGGCCCAGGTGTACAAAGAATCAGTGTGAATACCTTTGTGGGATGCATCACAAGTAATACAAAACCATTCTAACGCGCTTAACATTTTAACCTGAATTAGAAATATTTCAATTCCACGCGCCCCTGTATGTACATCTCCACTGGCAAATACATTTAAAAATACATAAAAGGGACAAGCATTGCACTTAATTCGTTGAAGGACAGACACCATGTTTTTGAGCACATAGTAATGTTTGATGCATGCTTTTCAATGAGGTCTGCGTCTACAGCCATCTGCATTGATTGAACTGATCACAGGGTGCATTTGGGAATCAACCTTCTCTGTCAGAAGAGTGATACCACTATGAATCCATAAGGGTGGGGGCCCGATTACCCTCTGTGTCCGGAGGAACTGCGTGAAGCAGGAGGCTTCACTAAATCTGTAACTGTGTGCAATAAATTCACAGCCACAACAGGAACGGAAGAGCGTTTATTTCACAGTCACACAAAGAGATACAGGTAAGTCGCTCCGAGCAGTGAGTGCCGGTTAACGTCCCACTCCAGTCTTATATACACCATCAACCGCCCCTCACCCCCCCACCCCCCGCACGGTCCGTCGCTCAAAGACAAACACCCCCATCCAAAGGCACACAGAGCGGTTGCAAAGAGCATTTCTCAATCTCCTGCACGAGGGCACCACGACCAGTGCCAAAGGTGTGCTGGCAGACTCCCCATTTCTTTTTTAAATATCGCAAACACAATAAAGTGAGCATGAGAACATACCAGATGTCACCGCCTTGCACTACACCCAACAAACTGTACCTTCGAAGTGTGCCGCGTGTCTGTCTATAGCACGTGAAGTGCGTCGAGCTAATATATAGCGCTGCGAGAAACGGCGATCAGGGGTTATTACTCTATGACTGAGGAAGGAAGAACCGTCTCATCTCACAGCGTGTGAATGAGACTCCCTAATTAGCAAACAGGTCGCCTGCCTACCTGAAAGTTAGAACACTGACCGAGAATCAAACTGCTCGCCCTCAACATGTCGCGGCCGCAGGGCTTTAAGTGGGATGAAAAAACTGGGGGGTCTCTCAAAGGGGCGTGGCCAATGTAATTAAGGGCGTGGCTTAAATATGTAAGCTAAAAATCTGCGCTTAGCATAGTGTGCCACCCAACTTGTATTTTGCTGTTTCTGTCATTGCATCCAGATATATGATACAACAAGTAACATGGCACCTACAGCAAGTCAGGACTATTGGCTTTGTCAATGGTTGTTAGTTGTATAAGATAAATAAGCAGCAACTATGGCTAGTATATAATATTGAAAAAGCTTTCACTTAAAGCCCTACTGACACCAACACAATGTTGCTGCTCCTGAGCTTCAAAAACAGAAGGGAGATCCAGAGAGAAAATGACTCTCTTTAAAGGATTTCCCTTCCACTACCACGCTCACCTGGCATGACGTCATGCTGTAACCTCTACTAGTGACAAGTGAGCAGTGTGAGCACGCGCACATCGATGTGCCTGCTGTCACTGCAGTCCGGAAAAAAACAGACCGCCTGTGCCAGGGCACAAAACAGAGCCCGATAGAGACCCGTTTCGAGGCCCCCTTTGAAAAACTGCCGGTGCTCAGCACCGGTGCGACCCGACCCACTTAAAGCCCTGCGCGGCCAGCATGACTCGTGGGTGGGGGGGTCGTGCGGGGGTTCACAGGTTTATAAAAAATCAAAAATAAACTTACCATACCGGGTCCCGCGCCGCCTCCGCTCCTGGCCGGGTCCTGCATTTTCCTGCTGCTTTCCTGCTCTTCTGCCTCCGGCAGGAACAGGAAGCAGGCAGCCTCCCTCCCCTCCCATAAGCCAATCACTACGCTGCAATGGCAGCGTTGTGATTGGTGGGGACGGCACCCAGCCGGGCGCCTATGGGGAGGGCATTTTCTCTAGGCTGCATGCAGCCTACATAGAGAAAAGGGAGAGTATGCATGACTGCTTTGGCCCGGAGGGCCGACCAAACAGTCAGGGCCCACAGCATTGGGCAAGCCACTCCTCCCCGACCCGCCCACCCACCCACCTGCCCCCAACCAGGCATACCCTTCTGCTTTCTCGCAGTGCGAGAAGCAGAAACATAAAATGGTAGTTTTACCATTTTATGTTTCTGCTTCTCGCACTGCAAGAAAGCAGTGGGGCGACGATCCTCCGCCCTAATGGAGGAGCCACCCCTTCTTCTGAGGGTTGTCTGAGCACATGCTGGTGAGTCCAGATTCATCTGCGGGTCGAAGTGTCTATGTTGTGCTGCTATGGAACTGTTGTAATCGGCATCATCTCCTTTGTTAGGGATATTTATAACAAGTGGAAGATCTCTTCACTTGCATAATGTATCTTTCTGTTCCCCGTCAGTTCCTTTTGTAGCCCTGAAGTAATAATGTAACCTGACCACCCAGAAGTGCCATCTGGAGACTGTTGCTGCTGAATCACAGAGTTTGCTGAAGGGTGATAGGGGGGTTGCTGGTAATGCCTATCGGGTGTGACATATGCCCCCTCCTTTGGGGCTCATGGGGAGCCAAACCAGGGGCTTGTGTCGGAATGTTGGCCTTGGTGATGGCACCATCTCCTAGATGGGCTTGGCTCATCATGCTGGTGTTTTGGCCAACGGGTGTTAGTCTAGCTTGGTGGCCTGATGGTGTGAGTGACAGTCTGCACTTTGAACGTTTACGTCATCAGAGTGGTTCCTTTATTGGCACCCTTAACGGAAGTGCTGTGTCCTTTATTGGCGTGTCGCCAATAGTCGCCACTGAACGCAGAAAAAGTTCTTAAGGTGGCTAGAATTGTTAAAGACAAGTTTGATGGTTACTTTCCTACCTGAGAGACAGGTCTGCCACATGTGAACTTGCTTATCACTGTCACGTGGTTTGCACACGGCGTTGACGGCATCTTTATGGGCTCACAATGGTAGTGGATTGTGTTTTGCACGTGTGGGCTGGGTCTTTTGCATGTGGTGACACTAATGTCTGCTTTTGGAAGGTCGTTCGGGACAGAAGCCTCCCATGGGGGTATTTGTGGCTAGGGGGGTCATGACTAACCCTGGCCGTAGTTCGCGTAGTCGCGCTATGCGAAGACGTCGGAGCGCTACGCGAGCGTGCGTAGCTGCTTGTCGCGCCCGTTCGCGAAGCGTTTTTCTTCTTCGGGAACGCGTTGTGCGTGTTCGGGACGCTGTTTGCGTGCTCGGGGTATAGTATCTCGCGAACTTACCCATGCGGTCGCCTATGGGCGCGGCCATCTTGTTTTTCACTTGTCCCCCCCGTTCGCGATCCCTTATTTCCTGTTCCGGGTCGCGTATAGCGTGCTCGCGATGCGCATTTCATGTTCGGGAACGCGTCGTACGTGTTCGCGATGTTTTTTGCGTGCTCGGGGAGAAATATCGCGCGAACTTACCCACGTGGTCGCGATGGGCGTGGCCATCTTGTTTTTCACTCTATGCTATGGTTCTGGGCCTGCTTTTCTATCCTCCCTCAATCTTTGCAATCCTTAATTTTTTACACTGTTTTTCAATTTTTCTTTATTTCTTATCTATCTCTCTCTCTGCCTAAGTCTATATTTTGCATCTTTTTCTACTTTTTACTGTGTTTTTTTAACTTTTCGACTGTTTTATATAACTTTCTTCTTTAAGCTCCTACTTCTTCCCCTAACTTTATTTTTCCCTTCTAACTTTTCTTTTCCGCCTCGTCCTCCCACCCCAGAACCATGGCGAAGGGTAGCAGCATTAACGGCTCGAAGGGCAAGGCGCGTGCGCCCAAGAGCCGCCTGCCTTGCGGCAGACTGCGCCCTGCAGGGGTGCAAGCCCGCCAGCTTTTTAGTGAGGCGGAGGTGGCCGCCCTTGTTTTTTTTGTTCAGCGCCACCTCCCCTTGACCTTGGCAGCAGGCGGCAGGCCATGCTCCGGGTACCCTACCCAGGAGCGTCACCGCCGGTGGGCGAAGGTGCGCCGGGCAGTGTTTCGCTGCTCAGGGGTCCGGCGCACCCATAACCAGCTGGCACACCGGTGGTCAGACATCCTGGACCGGGAGCAGGACCTGTTGGACCTGCTAGGTGTCGAGGTCGTGGGGCTTGGTGAGTAGCTAATATATATAGTAGTATAAGTATTGTGATTTGTGTATAATTTTTTACAAATAACAAGAATACTGCTGCTTACATTGCAGGTAAATTACGTTTCAAATTCTTCTGTGTTTGTAGGACACAGGTGCTGGGCACTACTCTTACTTGTTTGCAACTTTGCGCTCGCTTGTCCTTATTATTATGTAAGAGTTTACTTTAGAGAACTTCAGTTAGGTAATGCTATTGCTAGAGAGACTCTAGTCCTTCCTTTGTCCTCCTGTCAAATAGTGGTGGATGGAATTTGATACTAGTTCCTATTAGTTGATAATTTTTGAGCGGTCTGCGTGACGCATCCTCTGTCACTGAGTGCTGCTTACCCCAGTCCTTAGTAGAACCTTTTGTAGTTTGTTTAGTGAGTGGTAGGCTTAGCAGTGTCAGTCAGCTGCAGAACATCAGACGCAACCAACCAACAATTTGGTGTATTCATTATGCACCAATTTATGCATGTGTCCTCCTTCTCATCTATGCATTTTTGAATGATAAAAAAAATGGAAATGCAGACTTGATGAACAATTGGCCCGCCTGGAATAGGTGGGCTAGGTCAGGTGGTACTTAGACTTAGTTAGTGTTCCTAAATAAGTAGACTGTCCGTGAATCCCACAAGCCAGTAGTCGATCGGATTAGATAGGTCAATTTTATTTCAATTTTTGTTTCCTAAAACGTTTTTTGAGCGTTTTTTACATAATTTATTTGTTTCACAGCAATCATTAATGTTTGTGTCTTTCTTTATTATATCTTACATGATCACTGATCTGCAACACCCAGGGGCAAGAAGACGGGGTCTGAGTCGGCGGGACAACCACCAGAGGACCGCTCCTCTACCGAGGGCCCTGCTGCTGGTCCCAGTAAGTCCTCCAGTGGTTAATATTAACAATAATATTGCCCTAACTTTTACTGCACCTTATTTTTTCCGAACTATTAATTCTGGTTCCACTCCCTAATTCTATTTTTTACAAAAGATTCTTTGATCTTGAATTGACTATCTGTTTCTAAATCCTGGTTATCCCTGCCTCTAAGTTCTAACTGCCTCTGCTATGAATGTCTGTACTACTACTATTAGTCTGTCGCTAAGCTTGCCCAGTTTGCATTGCCACTCTTTATTTTACGGTTTTGAATAAAACTCAGATTGACCAATAGCTCTAGCCACTGAGTCCAGTCCTTTCGGTTGTCCTCTTCTAGGCTTCTTAATCTTGAGGCTTTGACAATTACCACAAACAAAATGCCCAACCAGATATTTGACTATTTTTGATAGGATATAGTACATACTACTACTGATGTGGGGATTCTACACAGCCCCATGCAGAACTATGCACAAGAAAATAGGATGTTGGTGATGGGAGTTTGGAACTTGGACCTTCCTCACACCTCAGTCAGAAGTGAACCCACAATCCCCTGAACGACTAGCTATAGTGTCTCATTAGGTCCCCGAACCCCCACCCGAAGATACCCAATGATTACACAACCCAGAACAGATAACACCCTTTCGCTCACTCACTCGTGTAAGTCCACCACCACACCAAATACCACAGAGTCTATGTGTAAGTTCAAAAGGTTTATTTTCAACTAACAAGCTCTGTATGTTGTTCTATAAAATTCAGTGTACTCCAGCCAGCTCCAACAGCAAAATGCATAAGATTAAAAAAATAAACATTGTTACAACAAGTGCATGATGATAGAAGACAAAAGATCTGTGCGAATTCTGGGAGACTCCTCACCGTAGAACCTAGAATTACTGGTTACATGCATCATTCATAAGCTCTGCAAATCTCTGGTTCGTAGAAGGGAATCTTCTGCCTGAGAAAAATGGTGCGCGTTAGATAGTATAATGCAAGCATTTCTCAGTCCTGCCAAAAAAGTGTAACATGTTACTTATGGCTAAGCAATACGGACTAACCGAACCGCATAACAAAGTGGCTTGTTTTTCGACCTCTTGTACGCAACGCTCACACAGTAGCTGTATGTGCTCATGTGGGCTCAAAAAGGCGTCTTACTGTTACTGCACAACAAGCTGCGAGGTAACATGCGCAAAAGACATGAAGCGAAAAATGGTTGCATGGCTCAGGCTAACTTTGCAAAGAGTAGAGTATAGTATAAAAATGACCCTAGGGACCATAACACTACTAGTGTCTACTGACTCTACTCTAGTACCCGATTTGGACTAGTGAATGTGATGTATAATAATATGTATGTATTAACTTTTTTTTCAATCTTGCTAGTGAAAACGAATAAATAGGGGGAGGTGTACAGGCATCTAAAAATGTGTCATGTTTTTATCTAGGCGTACTAGCGACCACCAGTGCCGGCGGGGCCAGCGGCGATTCTAGCATTCCGGAGGGGGCAGGAGAAGATGCGGCACCTGCAGGAGCTACAGGGGGTGAGCCAGCAGCAGTGGCGGGCGGTGGTAAGTTATATTCATTACTTATTGACATTGCACTAGCTGGAAGGGTGTTGACTTCACTCACTGTACTGTAGTTGAGACTTATTAGGTATGAAGTTGTAGTGAACATTATACAACGGTTAAAGAAGACACCCTTTACTTAGCATTAGCAATGCAGTAGCAATAGCATTACCAGCGTGACTTGATTAACCAATGGCCTCTTATATCTGACTCCAACTCAGCTGTGAAAGTTTTATGGAGGAGACTAAAAGTCAGACCAGATGACCTTGATGGATGTGTTGAACAAAAAGGGAAAGAAGGGTGGAAGGAGGAAGGACGGGCGAGATTTAATATGATGACTGGCAGAGAAGGATACGTTGGAAGCATGGATAGGTGGCTGATAGGAATCAGATGCATGTGTTGTTGAAGGATGGGTGGAAGGTGAAAGAAGAATGGATGCCTGCCTGGGTGGGCGACACAGTATGGGTGGATACTGTGGATAGCAAGAATCATCAGCGGTGTTTGGGTGAAACTCAAAGCCAAGGCAAGCAACGGAGTGAGTGGACGCATGGGTTGTTGTTGGTGAAACAAAGTAAGGTTTGTGGAGAGATTAAGAAGAATGATTGACATTTACTTAGAATGGATGGATGCCTGTATGTATTCATCATAGACAGCATTGGTGGAGACTGTCACAGGATGCACAGTTTTAGTTTTAAGGGAATATAAAAGAAACCGTGCCAGAGTAGCAAAGCCGATGTGGGGAGGGGCAGGGTGGGGGGGGGTAGTAGTAAACAATGTATTACGCGGCCAAATACAGGTAACTTTACTGTAAACATACAAATAAATAAAGCGAATTTCATTGTGCGCACTGCACCGCCAAATGCGATGCAGTGCGCGCAACAAAATTAGTTTTATTTATTTATATGTTTACTTACCTGTAATTGGCCGTAATCCATAGTTTACTACCCCCACCCTGCCCCTCCCCACGTCACCGCCCGGCAGCACTCCCCGAGTCCCACCACCGACCGCTACTGACCTTATGTCATCGTCCCATATAAAAGCAATGATCATTGGATCAGATATATAATCTGCCTTTTTGTAGTAGCCAGGGCACTGTGAAATTGACCAATTGCCCTCCATGTAACAGAGAGAGTATGGCCAGTGCCACCCGTAATAGAAAAATACGAGCTTCCACACCTGCAGACAGTAGTAAATCAAACTAACGTGAGTCTGCGTCATGACTCGTATGTTTGTCTTGGGTGCGAGCATAGATGACCGAGCTGGCATGCCGGCTACAACCAGGTTATGTCATTTCGCTAAACTAGAGATAAGAAGAAGACTGGTGTACTGTGTACTGGTTGGAGTCCATAGTGCTAGTATAATGCCTGAAACTCCCACAAATGTTAGAGGCCGAGGAAGTGGGAGGATAGATAGATTATTACCACAAATGTTATGTACTGTGCTTCTTGCTAGTGCTACTGTGCCATTATGTGTTGAATTAATTTTGTGTTACTGTTTTGCTAAGAGTACTGGTTACAACAATATTCTTTTTCTTTCTTGATATAGATAGTACTCCTTCCCAAGAAAAACCATCCCGGAAGGAGTTGGCAGCCAGGGCCCGGCGCCGGAAACTGGAGGCCATATGTGAGGAGTACCGGCGGCTGGTGGCTCAGGCGGAGGAGGAGGAGGAGGCGGCAGCAGCTGCAGCCTCGTCCGATGCCCCGGGCCCCAGCCAGGCCCCAACTCCAGTGGTACGGCGCCGCGGTCTGGCAGCCGCCCGCCGCCGCAATTCGCTAGCAGCCAGCACTGCTGTCCCCCACCCTGGATGCCACTGCAGGGCATTTCGCCGCAAGATTCTCCTCCGGGTGTCACGGCTAGAGGAGCAACTAGAGGAGCGGGTCAAAATACTGGTGGACAAACACCTCAAAGCCCGCCGAATATAACATCTATAATAGGACCCTGTTGCATTGCCCCTTTTTATTCCTTTTGTTGGTGGGTGGGAATTGGGCGTTGGGGTTTCTGGACATTCTTTGGACTTTTTTCGTTTTGGACATTGGTTGGGGTTAGGGAGAGGGGTGGGTCAGGTGTGGGATAGTTTATTTTTGTTAGGGTAATAAATTATATTTATACTTAAACATACAATGTTAATGTTTTGTGAGGGGTTACTGTTTTACGAATTAACGTCACATGGTTTCCTTGCTGCTGCAGGGCCGCAGCCAGTGTTTGATTTAAATAATCTGCCGATGATGTAACACAAACAGATAGATGCGGTACCCCTCACTGAGTTATTTGTCCTACTAGTACTGTCAGTCTCTCCTCCTAGTCCATTATACCTCCCACCAAACTTATCTTACCTGTGATTGATGATGATTACGTTCGGCACAGCGATGGCTGCATGGTTTCCCAAGAGAATGGAGAAGATGCCATGGTTGTGGTGGTAGTAGTAGAGTAGACACTGGCAGTAGCATTTGCTAAAAAAATAAAAAAGAGACAGTCACTTGCCTGAGAGCGACTGTGGGAGGAGTAGTAGAACGAAGTAAAATACAGTACAGAAGAAGACTGCCAAACAAACAATATTGCATTTGCAACTGCTAAAGTCAAATAAAACATAATGGTGGCGGGGACAGCCTAGTACAAGAAGTTACAAACTGTAGTTGTGTCGAGTGAGTCACTTAACTTAACACAATCGTAATTCGTAACCTTTACTGCTGTGTGGTAGGAGTTTGATGATGAATCCAATCAATGCCGGCAATTAATTATGATGTACTATTAGCCGGTGACGGCTTGCACATAGACTGAGCATGGGTGGGCAAGCAGAAGAAGCTCCTCGCCCTGCCTTGAAATTGAATTAGTGTTGCTTTCACCACATCTGCCCCAGCAAGCGTGTGATCAATTGGTGTACATTTTATGTAGTCACATCACACCTCAATATAAATCACAGCCCGGGGGAAGAGGGTTAGGGTTTGATGAATGGATGGGAAGGGGGTTTGGGGAAAGGTTTGAGAAAGAAAAACAGTACGCATGGACAACAAAAGCAAAGCGCAATCTTGGCAGACGACCATGATCTTATCCAAAAAATCTATAAAGGGAGAAAAGGAAATGCATGCATGATGATGAAGATAACTTGATGGTTAATGAGTAGTACTTACTAACTCCTACTAGACAATTAGACAGTACAGGGCAGCAGTATATTCTATGCAATTTGCCTTGCCTGTAATATGCCCTCAGAGACCCAAATTCCATGTTGTACTGGGCTTACTTTTAAAGATAGCAAAGAAAATTAAAAAATAGTTGTAGGGATCAATTAGCAAACAAACAACAACACACAACACACAGTCGTAATGATTGAAGAGAAAAAAGGATTCCAATTAATTAAAAGATGAATGATGAATGATACTAAATTTACTGTATTATCCTGGTCAAATTGTGGAGTTGAATCTCGTCCTTCCTCTTGGTCCTATCTTCCATGGACGCTCCGCACATCAATCTTGGTGGCCTTCCTGATGCGGATTGGTAAGGTAAATGTGAGTTGTGTCTCCCAGTATAGCACAGGGTAAAGGCCGGCCTGTAACGTCTAGATGGAAAAACAAAAGGGGTATTGAAAAATCAATGAATAAAAAAAAACATCAATTACGGTGGAGTCCAAGAAGAGAAGAGAGAACACTTTCAGACTGAGGCGGCTTGGATATATCGTGTATATTCTGTTTACAGCATTAAGCTACAACAACAACAGGACAGAACAGGCCCACCACAGCACCAGCCCGTGACCCAACCTCCATTTACCTTAATTTTTGACAGAGCCAGACAAAAGGCATATACAGCAACTTAGCATTTTCAAAATTAAGTGACAAAATCAATGCGCCGCTGTCAGTCATGACTACACTCGACTACACCACTACATGGACATGTAGGTCTGCTGTGTTTACTTTCTTGTTGAATTGTTGTGTTTATGTTTACCTTATGCCACTTCATGAAACGCAGTTATTCCTTCAATCATCTCCGATCCAAGTGACTGACTGCGTGCAAAGATAGTATGGTCATCATCATGGTGTGGTACGTGTTGTCCAACTCCAACTCAGTCTGTAGTGACTCCGATTAAGTCCATATTCCATATTAAAAAATTGCAACAGATATTGGCCTGCACCTGCAGTAGTAGGAGTACAATTTGGTTATTAAACAAGAAGGGAAACATTGACTGTCACTTGAGTCACTTTGTAGATTAACTTGTAGAGTAGAGTTCGACTTCATGCACAACATCAACACAACAAACAACAGCAATCGCTCAGAGTCTGCAAGCATCCAATGCATTCCATCATTACCTGTCTTGCTCTTCTCTTTGGCTGTCAGATCATCAGATGCCTAGTTCTGACAGGTGTGTGGTTTTTTTTTAACGGGGCAGTGGCCTCATCATTACTCCAGTCCACATTCATTTTGAGTGTTAGTCGCTGTTTCGGTTTTCGTCTTATTCATCTGTGGCACTTTGTCACAGTTTAAGTTGCTTCACATGGTCAGCACTGTGATGATGGGCCGCGGCCTGGGTAGCGCTCATTGCTGGTCAATTGAGTTTGCACAAATGTCAGCAAGTTTCTTCGAAGAGTCTTGTCTTTCTCTGCCAAGTACCTTCTGTCCTGACAGTGAGGAGCTTTGGATGCCTGCCGAGGCTGTAGCCGTCGGACAGTGATGAGTTTACTTTTGGATGCCTGCCCAAGTTCTGACAGTGAAGAGTTGTGGATGCCTGCAGAGGCGGTAGCCTTCGGACACTGATGAGTTTCGGCTCGGAAACAAAACGGAGGATAGCTATAGTCACGTTTCACTTCTTATGGAGGGACTGTTAAAGGCAACATTTCTTGTACTCCAATGTCTGGCTTGATGGAAATGTACTAGGGCGAGACAGGAAGATGAAGCAGGACTCTGAAGAGTGGACAGTTAAATGCACAGACGTGCAACTCCAATAGGGAAATAAAAAGAGAAGACGGTGGTGATGGATTTGGTGTGATTTGATTTGAACCAGAAAGACAGATACACAGACAAATAAAGGAAGGAAGAAAGTAACAATTTGAAAGCCTAGTTGTCAGGGAAGAGGAGCTCGTCCTCAAACTCTGGTGGTTCGGACAGAAGTAGGTCCTGTAACGCACTACTTACGTCATCCAAGTCGCTCTCCTCTTCCTGCTGTGATTCACGTATTTTGTAATCCGGTGGTATAAAGTGCTGATTCATTTTGATCATGGTTAACCTCTCCACGCTTTTGGGCGAGAGACTGGTCCTTTTCGAAGTTACAATGGCACCAGCAGCACTGAAAACACGCTCAGAGGAGACACTTGCGACAGGGGAAGCCAGATACTTTATCGCCAGCCTGCTGAGCACTGTCCATTGGCTTCTTTTCCCATACCAATACACCAATGGGTTTCGATCCATGAAGACCTCTGTTGGGTCATCCAGATAGGCCTGGACCGTCCGCTCAATGTTCAGGGGTGCTCCGATGTGCTCGGCCTCTTTTGCCTTTGCATCAGCACTGGACTTACCATACCACTGCCGTAGAAACCAATCAGTTGCCGATTGTACTGTGGATGATCCTGTTCTTGCTGTTGTTGATGTTATTGTTGGTGTAGGTGACTGCTGGGAGGCAAACGCACTGCCCTCAGGCTCCGAAGTAGAACTTGACTCTGGATGCCCTGTAGTACTTGTTATGGCCTGGGGTGGGGGGCCTGTAATTAACAGCCGTTCGTTTTCGAAAATAGTGGCTTCCTTAACTATCAATGTTTTGTAGTTGGCAACATCCACTTCCGAAAAAGGAATTACTGCCTTGCTGTTCAGAAATACTTTGTACCGTGGATCCAAAATTGTGGCAGTAATGTAATGTTGGTGTGACAAAATGTTATTTTGAATCCTTGTATTTTCAGATAAGCGAGCGGCTAAGGTCTCCGCCACATGATATGCGTCTTGTTTGTCATCCACACCTGCGTACGTTTCAGACACCTCCTTCAGCTGTTGCTCTAGCATGTGCAACAATGGGATAGCTTGGCCCATAGTACAGTCCTCCCTGCTGACTTCACGTGTGAAGATCTCAAAAGGAAGTAGCATCTCAGTCAGGCATTTAATGAGGTCCCATTGACCCATCTCAACGGTCATGCCTCTCACAGTAGGTTCCCCTAATCTTTGCATGACATAAGCATTGAGTGGTATGTACAGTTCAAACAGACGATCAAGCATGTAATAAGTTGAGTTCCAACGTGTTGGCACCTCCTGGATGAGCGCTTTGACTGGCATTTTATGCTCACGTTGAATGACCATCAGCTGCTTCCGGGCTTTAAAAGAATGGCTGAAATGTGTGCATATTCTTCTGCAGGTGGTCAGTAAGTTGCTGACTTTGGATTCATTTTTCAAAAAGTCTTGAACAACAATGTTAATGCAGTGTGCCAAACACGGGACCCTGAAATAGCCACCATCGCCCATGGCCTTAACTACATTATTGCCATTGTCCGTGGCAACAAAACCAATCTTAAGCCCTCTTGGGCGCAGCCACTCAAAGACCTTGGTGTTAAACTCTTCCAAAATGTTTGCAGCAGTATGAGATTTCTCCATGGCAAACATGGCTACAGTTGCATGTTTGCGAGTGGAATGAAAAATCTCAGCAGCGTCAACACCAGCAGATATCTGTTCTCTAACCCCCGCAAAAGAGATCCAGTGTGCAGTGATGCACATGTAATCTGTGGCTTGGCAACTGGTCCACATGTCTGTTGTCAGGTGGATACTGTGAACAGCACTCTGCTTCAAGGCTTTTCCAAGCAATTCCAGCACGTCGTGATGTAGTGCTGGAACAGCAACTCTGGCAAAATAGTAGCAGCTGGGAACATGCCATTTTGGGCAGATGGTTGACACAAATTCCAGAAAACCCACCCCTTCAACAAAAGAAAAAGGGAGAAGGTCCAGTGCTAACATTTTAGCCAGCTTCGCATTGTACAAACGTGCTATTGGGTGGTTGCGTTCGTACTGCCCCTCCCCCCCAAACATGCTGATAATGGTAGGCTGCATGGTTTTCCTTTCTCTTAGGCTCAACAACGCACTTTTTTTGATTGCGGTACTCCTTGGTGTCTCAGGCTGACTCTTACTCTTGTGCCACTGAGATGTTGCTGAAGATGTGGGCGACGTTAACACTGCACTGCTGGGGTCAGGGACACCTTGTGTACCACTACCAGAGAGAATGTCTCCCTGTCCTTCCTCTTCCACCGTGATCGGATCTTCTACTCCTTTATCCCCACCAACACCAATGGTTGCAGTTTTTTTTATGTCGCGAAGGTGGTCCTCCCAGCTGATCAAGTGGTGTTTTTTCAGATGGGTCATTTGGCCTCCGGTACCATAGTTTGTACCAAGCTTACCACCACTAACAGAGGTATTACAAATGGAGCATATAGCAATGCTCTCCTCCTTTTTGCTAACCGTAAAGAAGTCCCAAACTGGGGAGCTTAACTTTGGCCTCCTGCTGGAGGTGCCACTTCCAATGCCGGATGAACTGGAGGGTGTGTGTTGAATTTGACTCTGTGCTGCTGTACCACTACCTACTTCTACTGAGGTGGTGGTTGTGCTGGATGTAGGTCGCTGCCGGGCCTTTGCTAATGCAAATATGGAAGCTGTAGGTCGTGTTGGTGGTGTTACCTGTGGAGGTATGCGTGCCACATCCCTCGCAGCGATTTTGGATAGGGTAATAATGTTGGTCTCCATCTCCTCGGGGCCGGGAGTGATGTTCGAGATGACTGGCTCATCATCATCATCCTGCTGTTCTACATCGACCTCCATAAGTGTAAGGCTTTCTGGAACCTTCCTTTTCCCTAGCTTGGTCTTGGGACGTGGCTCCCTCTCAGACTCAGTTTGTGGCTTCCAAGTGGCATCTAGATCATCAGAAGGGGGGCTTGGCGAAGAACTTGATGGACTACCCCTCCTTTTCCTTGCTTGAGATTTGGAAGACAATGGATCTTCTGAATGAGTGGCTTCTTCTTCTACCTCTGCATGAGGCTCAATTTCCTGAAATGCCCCTACTTCGGGAGGAACAACAACTACTATTGTGGGCGGTGGTTGCGGCTGTTGTTGTTGACCACTTATCTGCTGTGTTTCCTCCTGTGTTGATTGGGTACTACTTTGAGATAGCGATAAATTTATCTCAGGCTCAGCATCACTGCTTTCCACCATTAGGCTGGCTACCTCTTCCACACTCATGTGCTTGGGCCTGGGTTGGTGGGTTGGGCCCACTGATGTGGAGGTGCTGCCCCCAGCTTGCCCCCCGGACACCGTTGCTGCAGGCGTAATTTTGTTTTCCCCAAAAAAGGTACTGGGCGGCACACCAGACTTAAGTGTCACTTCCTTCTTCTGTTCCTTCTTCTCAATAGCAACTTTCTTGGTACTGGAGGACCTGGTACCTGCTTTCTTTGGGCCCATCTTCTTCAGATGTCAGCAGCCCTCAGTTGCAGAGATGTCTGGTCAGGTCACACGTCACGTTGTGTACAGCAGCAGGATGTCTGTCTGGCAGTGCAACGGGCAATGATGACACACCTCCTCCTCAGTCTTTGTGCACCTAAAAGCAAAAAAGCCAGAACAACATCAGTCAAACGATAGCACAAATCAAACAAATATAATATAGAACTTAGTGTGTGGTGGTGGCCTCAATTATTAAATTTTAGAAACTCAGTGAACAACAACACACAGTGTAGCCATTTATGAGACTTTGACAACAAGGCCAGGGCTTTCCTGGCTACTGTGTAGTGTGTAGACTCTGGAAGAATAAGAATAGTAAAGAACAAAAACTAAAATGTAGTGGAGCATGTTTGGCCTAAATTTGTGCATCACGTGGGATGTATGCAGCATCAGGGAGCTGCAGCTGGCAATGGGGATGGATTTGGAAGCAGTAAGACAAGAGGAACAATGGAAAGAGTGACACGCAGGCCTATGTGGCAAAAACAGCACACTACTAACTACCACCACAAAATGGCCCCCAGCAACATGGTGACTCACAGGCACAAGGCACGGCAAACAATGAACTCAAGCAGGCCTATATATGGGCAGACAAAGGATGCCTGATAAAACACACACAGCTTTAATGCAAAAACTAAAATCCACATGGCTAAAAACAGTTTGGAAAGTTAGACAGCCACTACAACAACACATAATTATAATTACACACGCAAAAAAGGCATTTATTTAACACACCCAAAAAGTGAAATAGACCCTCCCAAAAAACCCACATTTTGCAATTAAATTCAATGCCATCCATGGCCTAAATGATGTCAAAATTCCACAGACAACACAGAAACAGTTTTTATGCACCCTTGATGACTACCTCTGGGCCTACTTTACTGGCAGACTAGGCCGCAAGCTTGGAGGCCTATGGCAAAAGCACAGTGGCTGGTCCCACAAAATGGCCGCCACCACATGGCCATGCCACCCAACAACTTCCTTCCTCGTGAAAAAAATTGTAAAACAAAAAAAAAGTGACTCCTTGCTCACCAAACTACATCTAAATGACAACCTGAGGAGTTTTTTGTGCAAAATGAACTAAATCATCATTTTCGAGAAGGTTTTATGCTGCTCGAGAGATATTCTTCGCCAGATTGTAAATTCTGCGTGGTCGGCATCGCGATCGTCACAAAAAGTCGTTATCGCGCGCGCGAAAACGTATATTGAGCGCGCGAAGAAGATAAAGAGTGTAAGTCCGCGTTGTCGCGCAGTGCGGAGTTGCCCAAAGTCCGCGAGCTGAATGGCCAGGGTTACCTAGTGGCTGAAAAGGCCTATTTATTTAACACACACCCAAAAACTGAAATACCACCCCAAAACCCACATTTTGCAATTAAATCCAATGCCATCCATGGCCTAAATGATGTTACAAATTCAACAGACAACACAGAAACAGTTTGTATGCACCCATGAGGATGACTACCTCCGGGCCTACTGGCAGACTAGGCCGCAAGCTTGGAGGCCTATGGCAAAAGCACAGTGGCTGGTCCCACAAAATGGCCACCACCACATGACCAGGCCACCCACAACAACAAGAAAAGGAACACAAGACAGACAATGCAGGCCTATGGCAAAAACACAATGCCTGGCTTTACAAAATGGCCGCCACCCACATGGCCAGGCCACCCAAAATAACAAGAAAGTGAAGACAAAGGACAGGACCAGGCAGTTGGAGACTCTGGGCAACTTCCTTCCTCGTGAAAAAAATTGTAAAACAAAAAAAAGTGACTCCTTGCTCACCAAACTACATCTAAATGACAACCTGAGGAGTTTTTTGTGCAAAATGAACTAAATCATCATTTTCGAGAAGGTTTTATGCTGCTAAAGAGATATTCTTCGCCAGATTGTAAATTCTGCGTGTTCGGCATCGCGATCGTCACAAAAAGTCGTTATCGCGCGCGCGGAAACGTATATTGAGCGCGCAAAGAAGAGAAAAAGTGTAAGTCCGCGTTGTCGCGCAGTGCGGAGTTGCCCAAAGTCCGCGAGCTGAACGCCCAGGGTTACCTACTGGCTGAAAAGGCCTATTTATTTAACACACACCCAAAAAACTGAAATACCACCCCAAAACCCACATTTTGCAATTCAATCCAATGCCATCCATGGCCAAAATGATGTTACAATTCAACAGACAACACAGAAACAGTTTTTATGCACCCATGAGGATGACTACCTCTGGGCCTACTGGCAGACTAGGCCGCAAGCTTGGAGGCCTATGGCAAAAGCACAGTGGCTGGTCCCACAAAATGGCCGCTACCACATGGCCAGGCCACCCACAAGTTCACAACAAGCATAAGCCAAGAGGAACAAAGAAAAGACATGCAGGCCTATATGGAAAAAGCAGCACACTACTAAACTACCACCACAAAATGGCCCCAAGCCACGTGGTCACTCACAGTCACAACAGGCCATGGAAAACAATGAACTCAAGCAGGCCTATAATAATATGACCAGACAAAGGAGGCCTGCAGTGCTAAACAACACAGCTTTAATACAAAAATGCAAAAACGAAAATCCACAGGGCTACGAAAGGTTGGAAAGTTACACAACAAGCACACACACATCCAACAAAGGTATATATATTACACCCAAAAAGTGAAATACACCCCAAAAACCACATTTAACAATTCAATCCAATGCCATCCATGCATGCCCTACATGATGTTTAAATTCAACAGACACCACAGAAACATGCACCCAGGGGTACCTCTGGCTCTAGTCTGGGCCTACTGGCTGAAATTCCAATCAAAGAAAAACAACTAGGCCCCCACCGAAACTAGAGGCCACAACAATAAATTTTAAAAACGATGGAAATCCCCAAAAAAATGTAGGTACAAACAAGCCCCAATCAAACAAACAAGTACACCAATTCTCCAACTTACTTGTAAAATCTCAAATCCAAAAGTCCTCAAATCCAATCCAATGATATGATGCAGCAGACAAACACAAAAGGTGATCCTTCCAGCTCCAAATCCAAATGAAAATGAACAGCACATGGACAAAGCACTGGGAGGAGCCTGCTGGACAGGAACAGGAAGTTTGAGAATCAGGGGCACTTCCTTCCTCTTGGAAAAAAAGTAAAAAAGAAAAAGGACTCCTTGCACAAAAAACTACAGCCAAATCACAATCTGAGGAGTTTTTTGGAGCAAAATCATCATTTTCGAGAAGGTTTTATGATGCTCGAGAGATATTCTTCGCCAGATTGTAGTTTCTTCGTGTTCGGGATCGCGATCTTACCAACACTGCCGCCGGAAGTCAGATCGCTTGTCCGAATGACGTGTTCGCGTTCGCACACTCTCGCGGGATCGTGCGGCCGGATTCCAAATCTCGTGGCGCCCGCGAACGGATAGGAAGTCACGTCGGCGAACGCAGAATCACGGTAGGTCGTTACCGCGCACGCGAGAACGTATATTGAGCGCGCGAAGAAGAAAAACAGCTACGCTACGCCGCAAATTGCGTAGTGCACGGTAACTTCGCTTTCTACGCGAAGCGCGAAGTTACCGAAACTACGCAAGCTCCGCGAGCGTAGCGTAGTTCACCGCCCAGGCTTAGTCATGACACTCATCCTGAGTCTCCTCCCAAATGCGTAGATATCCTGGAAAGGTGATAATTGAGGAACCTTGGCACAAGAGGGGAGCACTTTCTCAGAAGGACTTCCACCATCATTCCAGTCTTCTCTTTATTACCTTATCAGCCTTTAGTCCTACTTCTATGTCTGGCCTGTCCCTGTTTTTGCTTTTCAAAATGTGGTCACCCTACCCAAAGTACACCAGGAGCATGGGGTTTCCAATAGACTGTCGCTTCTACGATGAAATGATCTATCTCTGGAGTGAAAATCAGTTGTCCTATTTTTGGCACTACTATCCTCCTGATGTCATTATTTTGTCTTTCCCTATGTAAAAGTCTGAATGTCCTTATGTTACTAGTAAATGTGAACTAGTAACATTCCTCATGTAGACTGCTTGCACTCAGTGAAAACTGACCTTATGTAAAGCACTCTGATGCCTCTAAGTCTATTTTGTGCTATTTAAAACTACAGAAACACTTTAAAGAAAAGCTATAAGAATGTATTTTCGTTAGATCCTTCAAATGCTATAATAAAAGCGCTGCTATGGTCCAACTCAGGCTCTCATCTAGAGTTTGTCAAGTGTGTAAAAATCACACTAAATGTGCAGAGAGTGAATTTCACTGAATTTATTATGATTTTTTATTTACAGAAATGTGGTGATTGTTAGCAGCTTTCACTGTGTGAGGACTCAGCGTTACATAGTGCCTGATAAAAGCGGGTGCTGATTTTGCACCTATAAAAACAGAAAAAACTACAGAAACTGTTGCATCCTCCCCAGCCCAGGAGCATGCACAATGAATACACCACACACTGAGCTCTAGAGTAGTCCTCTTTATACCTCAGCATACAATCTCACTCTGCTCTCACACATTACGTCATGAGCGTTAATGATCACACCGTAACACCTCCCAGCAAGTTATGTAACTCAGAACCGCGGGGATCCAAGAGTGTCATAGTCTTATGACCCTACATCTCCCCCTTTGTTAAATAAAAAGTGCAAACAACAATCACATTATATTTCTCCAATAAGCCGTTGAGGAGCTCACACTAGTTGGCCAGATTGAGAAGTATCGGATGGTTGAGATGCACTTGGACTGGGCACCAATGTCACAGTTTCTGATGTGTGATCTGGACTGTCAGGCGGGGTTTCCTCATTCATAATTTCAGGATTTGACAACTGTTGCGGTAAGTGCTTAAAGTGCGACACGTCCCGTGTGATGCACTGTCCAGGACGTTGCGTTGTCATCATATGTCCTTTACAGGTTATAACTAGGGCTCCTGGTTTTATGGTATTTATTTTTTTAACATTTCCGTCTGTATTTATCCATATTTATTTTTTGACCATCTGATTGGTATTTATCCACATTTATTTTGTGTTCGGAGAATAAATAGAGCTGTAAAATGGTATATTTCCACATTTATCTAAATCTTGGACGTGCACTCATACATGGATGCCTGTCACATTTTATCACAAAAGACTACACTTACAGGTACATATTAGCAGTTATACTACAAATATATGTAAACATATGCCTGTATTTAAGGAAATTTCATCCTGTTTTTTAATTCTCAATGCTGTCTATCTGCTTAGCTGTAACTTGGAATTTATGAAAGCACGGAGAGTCTCTCAGAAGAAGCACCATTTTCAGTAGTTTTCAGTTTTTAAAAATAAATACAGACAGGAAACACATTGTTTTCTGTCTGTATTTATCTGTAAAAATCAGTGAAAACAGAAAACCGGAAGCCTTAGTTATAACCCTCAACGGATCGACTGCAAACAGAGGGGCTTATTTACAAGACCTGTGCGCCACCGGTGCATCACTTTTTGTAACGCACCGGCGGCCTATTTTACTGCCCCATATTTACAAGGACAGGAAAAGCCACCCTGCGTGGCTTTTCCTGTCCTTGTGAATATGGCCCCTTTTACACGCAGCACTTTACGTGAAAGGGGAGTTCCATGGGTGTTGCTGTGGGTGTTCCAACGCAACACCCATGGAACCTGACACATTTCCAAATTTACGAGAAATCGTTAACCTGGAAATGGGTCTGAATGCTACGCCTCCCCAGGGAAGGCGTAGGGAGGCGCAACAAGGAGAAATGTATTCATTTGTCCTCGATTTTTCCTCTTTCTATGCATGCTGCATTCTGCAGCACACACAGAATAAGGAAATCACCTCTGGTTGTTGTTTATGCACAGGAAGGTGTCCCTTCCTACACATAAACAATCATTAAAAAAATGACGATTTGCAAGTTCTATGTGTGCTAATGCAGCACACATAGAAGTTGAAAAACGCCATTTCAGAGTGTTTATGTGCAAGAAGGGAATGGTTCCTGCACATAAACAATCATCCCCATGACACAGGTATCCTTGCACCATGGTGCAAGGGTGCCTGTATCGGCACATGGCAGCCCATTGTGCGCCAACGCTGGGGAGAGCACAGGAATGCGACATATTATTATAAATATGTTGCATCCCTGTGCTTTGAAAGTGGCACAGCGTGGCGCAGCCAAAGGGCTTGTGTTGCCGCACTGCTGCAGTTTCTTGTAAATGAGACCCAAAGTGTCTGTTTTCCGCTTTTGTTTCTACTTAACTAGGACCAAGTCACCTTCATCGAAGACTGTTTCCCGAGCTCATCGATGCTGATCTGCATTGTTCTTCATTTGGCACTTTAGAGAGGTGTCTGTGATATGAACTTCTACAGCATTCCGGGGTTGGTCTGCTGTCCACTGTGGTAGCTAGGTTCTGATGGTACTCCCAAATAGCAAGGTGGCAGGGACTCTCACCAGTCGTGGAGTGAGGAGTTGAATGATAAGCATGAAGGGCTTTACACAGGGCCTGGTGTAATTTGATTCCCTACATTGATGCTCATTGGATCACCCTTTTGAGGGGTACTGTTGTATTCTGCTTTCCTATTACCTTGTCCTTCCTTTGTGTCAGTCTCTACTTGTCTATGTCATGTCTCTGTGATGTCATACAGTTCCACCTGTTGATGTTCAATGATATTTGGCAGTTATCTGGAGGCTGAGCAGGAAGGTACCTGCTCCCGGTGGGGTTTCTTACCAGATTACATTTCTACTTGAATGCTGTACCTGACCTTCTAATCCCAAGAATAAATATACTACTTGAACTCTACTACGAGGAGTCTTTCATCTTTATTTACCGGATATAACAATGGCGACGAGGATGGGATCCGAACCCAGACAGCCTATGGAAGTAAGTTTTGGGCGCATGTTTAAGAACCTCGTGTGAAAGTCTACTGGTGCTTTATCTGCCTTACCTACCTTTACATGATTGTGACTGTGGAGCTGTGCGTTGTGAACTATCCGCACTTCTACTATTTGGAATTGCAACCTAGAGAATCCGAGCAGTCTGTGAACCCTACTGATCTAACTACTTGAAGTGTTTTGGTGCTTTCATACCAACTTCTACAACCTTATGTGAGTACTATTGCTCTATTATTCGCATCTGTTTTCCCCATCTTCAGAGAGAACCTGGTGGCCAAGAAATTTATTTTTATTCCTTTTGGGGCTCTCCTTATTTTACTGTTTTTTTTTGACAAGCCTGCCGTTGCTCCACTGCGTCATCACTGCACGAGCAACTATCTTACCCGATGAGGAGAGGAAGTCAGCGCGATCCGCATTCCGATCCGCATTCTGTTACCAAGGCGCCACAGATTACCATCTCCTGGAGATCACTGAAGGACGTAGACGACATGGATCCTCCCCCAGTGTGTTCCGGGTTCTGTTGCTAAGACAACATGCATGGCTGCCTGGACACCACGGAAAGATATGCGAGGTGGACACTTTGGAACCATGGAAATGTATTGCAATGCGACGATGTCATCGCACGACGTGGCGTTCGACGTATTGCGTCACCAACGCAGCGCCATCTTGGATTTTCCCTCGCAACGTCGATGTGCACGACTGCGTTTAATTTTCTCAGTGTTTATTTTTGAGTCCTTCAGCGTCAATGCGCACAACAGCGCATTGGGAGTTAAGTACTGTTCACATATTACAAGCGGTTAATACCACGGATAAGTAAAAGTACTGATGCTCTTATTACTTCATGGTCCAACTTCTGCACGTCACGCTGATGTGCTCAGCTACCTTTGATCGTTTTGCATATATATTTGCCATAAGTGACTGTGTAATGCATAGTGCTTTTATTATACTGTTGGAAATTTTATGAGTGTATATTGCTACTATTTAAAAAAAATGCAGTCCGATACATGTTTGATAATTACATGATGGTACATTTCTACTCTCTAATTTTCCTACAATGTAATGCTCTGTTTGAGTTATTCAATTTTCAGTATTTCTGCAATTTACTGGAATAGCTCAAGTCCTGAACCTCTTTAGGTGCTCAATATTTTTGAGGTGTTCATTCCTATTTATGTTTGCTTGGTGATGCGTTTTGAGGTATTTTATTTTATTTAATGCGTATTTATGCGGAGCCACATTAGTGTTCAACTTTGTTGAAGTGCTCCATTCTTTTTGAAGATTAGTTTTTCCAGTTCTTGGACTTAATTGATGTATACTTTTGCGGAGCCACTTCGGTGCTCATTTTGAGGCGCTCCATTATTTTCAGATTTAATGATAAAGAGCCGCAGTGTGCTCAGTTCAATTCATGCTCAGTTTTATTCATACTTAATATTGTTGAACCATGCAAATGCTCTAATTAGTTAGAGGAGTTCAGTTTCAGTGTTTCACATGCTTACAGTGAGGAGCTTCAAGTGCTCCATTCTTTTCTTGCTTATTGTTGTTGAGCTTTAGTGATGCTCAGTTGTTAGTTCTTGTTTCATGTGAACCACCTATAAGTGCTCTATTATGTTAGAGGTGTTCATGTGCCATGCTATAAGGAGCCGCAGGGGCTCAGTTTATTGTCATACCAGATGAACCACTTTATGGTGCTCTATTTAGAGGAGTTCAAATACTTGCTGTGAGGAGCCGCAGGGGCTCAGTTTATTGTCAATTTAAATGAACCACTTTATGGTGCTCTATTTTAGAGGAGTTCAACTGTTTGCTGTGAGGAGCCGGTGAGGGCTCAGTTTATTGTCAATTTAAATGAACCACTTTAAGTGCTCTAATGTTTTAGAGGAGTTCAAATACTTAATGTTATGAAGAGCCGCAGGTTGCTCAATTTTGTTGATATGAATGAACCACGTAGTGCCTCTAATGTTTTAGAGGAGTTCAAATTACTTGATGTTATGAATAGCCGCAAGTTGATCAATTTTGTTGATATGAACCACTTGGTGCTCTGATATTTTGGAGGAGTTCATATTTCATTTGTTGATTCTTGTATCTGAACCTTTATTGCCCTATATCTTTTGGAGTGTTCAGTTTATTTTGTTTGCTTATGATGAATCCATCCACTTCCATTCTTGTGGATTTTGTTATGTGTTGGCCTTTAAGTGTTACATTCGTATGTGCTGTATGCTATTTCACATCTGGCTATTGATTGTGTTGGTACGATTTTTGTACCCACACCCATTTTGTATATTCGCCCTTTTCCCTTTAACGTTGTGTAGTGGGCGTGTATGTATGTGTTTGTTTTATGTCCTGTCGTACCTTTTCTCCTTCTCTTGGTGCTCTAGTCTTTACTTCCTTTTCGGTTAAGGGAAGGGTGTTGTATTCTGCTTTCCTATTACCTTGTCCTTCCTTTGTGTCAGTCTCTACTTGTCTATGTCATGTCTCTGTGATGTCATACAGTTCCACCTGTTGATGTTCAATGATATTTGGCAGTTATCTGGAGGCTGAGCAGGAAGGTACCTGCTCCCGGTGGGGTTTCTTACCAGATTACATTTCTACTTGAATGCTGTACCTGACCTTCTAATCCCAAGAATAAATATACTACTTGAACTCTACTACGAGGAGTCTTTCATCTTTATTTACCGGATATAACAGGTACTCATGAATCGTTCCACAACACCATCGGCTTGGGGCCACAGAGGTTGGCTCTTTTCATGCTTGACATTTAGTCTGACCAGAAATACTTTGAATTCTTTCCTACTGAATAGCGGACCATTGTCAGATTTAAGAACAGCAGGGATTCCCCATGCTACAAAGATGTTATCCAGCTGCTTGATGAACTTGTCAAGGGTGCTTGACAACAGTTTCTTCACTAGAGGATAGTGTGAATACTCATCAATGACTACCATGAGAGAATGTCCGTTTCATAAAGGCCCAAATAAATCAATAGCAATTCTCCCCTACACATGTGCAGGAAAGTCAGACATTGTCAGCGGATGCTGCGTCATTTTGGGGGGAAAGACAGTTGCAAAAATGGCACTCTTTTAGTTCCCTTTCAACTCGCTCTTCTATGTGTAGGAAGCACACTCGGTCTCTTAGAGCTGTTTTGATGGTTACAATGCCACGATTTCCTTCATGAGCCAGTTCAATGATTTGCTGTCTTAGGCTCTCAGACATGATGATTCTCGAGTCTCTCAATATCACACCTTCCCACGTGATGGACAGTTCATCTTGCACATTTTTGAATTTTTAAAATTTGGCTTCATCTGCAAAAGGTCGAGCAATCCTCCTCCAGGATTGATTTGAAATGATGTCTTTGAGGGTAATCATGTTCTTATCAGCGTTAGTAGCAGCAATAATCTGTTCAATGGATAGAGCTGCTGGCGTGCTGGACCTCACAATGAAGTTAATGTAACCCTCAGCTGCTTTGGATGTCAAACTCTGCCGATGCTACGGTACACGTGAGAAGTAATCAGCCGCAAATCCCACCTGTCAATGTGAGGTGGCATCATGGTTTTCGGATGTCCAAAAATAGTGATCAGCGCTTGGTGGTCTGTAACAATAGCAAAATGTTTTCTATGGAGAAACACATGAAAATGTTCCCTGGCCCACAATTCAGCCAGACTCTCCTCCAGCTGAGAGAAGGCACGTTCTGTATCAGATAGACTTCGACTGGCATAGGCCACAATATGTCTCTGAGAATTCGAATGATCATTATGTTGAGGAAGGATTGCCCCCAGCCCCACCAGGCTCGCATCGACTGTGATCTCAGTATGGAACTTGGGGTCAAAATAGGCCCTCTCGGTTGCATTCTCAATTGCGTGCTTTATGCTTTTGAAGCCTTGCTCACATTCAGCAGACCACTGGAAATGGACATCTCGTTTTTTCAAGTCTCTCAATGGGGCACTCACAGTAACAAAGTCACAAATGTACTTTGAGCAATAACTGCCCATGCCTATGAAGGATGGTAGCATGGTTACCTCTTGTGGGGAGCAAGTAACTGATAGTGCTTGCACTTTTTCTGGATCAGGAGTCATTCCACCATCAGAGAATATATGCCCAAAGAATTTAAATTTGGTTTTGTGAAACTCGCTCTTTGCTGCCTTCAGAGTGAGACCCGCATCAGCAAGTAGCTGGCACACCTTTGTAAGAGCCTTGTCATGCTCCTTTTGGGTTGCTTCAAATACCAGTATGTCATCACTGTAATTAAAAGCATGTGTAACAGGTTGAATTATTTGGCATATAACATCCTGAAATGTTTTTGCAGCTGACGACACTCCAAAACTAAAACTTTTGTATCTAAACAAACCAACATGAGTAGAAAAAATAGTGATGTACCTAAAGTTCTCTTCCAGCTCAAATTGATGGTATCCCTTGTTCAGGTCAAGATGGGAGAAGACTTTGGCACTATTCAGTTGCTTGATCATGTCCGCTCTGTGTGGACCAGGATGGCTTTCTCGCTCGATTGCTTTGTTGGCCTGGTACATATCAACACAAATGTGCACTGCAGCTCCACTGTCCTTCTTTGGCACCACCACTGTGGGGTAGGACCTGTGGATCTTTCAATTATGTCATGCTTCAACATCATTTCTAGTTCTTTTCCAACAACTCCTTGCAAGTGAAAATGAACTCTGTGGTGACGCTGAGCAACAGGTCGAATGACCTCATTAATATGAAGTCACACTTTCATCGTCTTGAACCTTCCTAGGCCATGAAACAACAATGGGAACTGACTCACAACTTCAGACCGAGTGTCTAAGCTGTAATTGAGAGATATCAGTTCCATGTCAGCAGCTGTGGCAAAACTGAGCAGGCATGCACTAGACGAAGTTCCATGAAGGATGTGGATTGGCACCTACATTGATACTGCTCAATGTCACAATGTCACTATAAATGACCCTTGACTCTACAATGGTTTAAAAGCAGCCCATGTATACACCTTCATGTTGGATGGATTGAGGGTGCATAGGAGACAAGCTATCGAACTTTTCAACTGGCATGATGTTGATTGACACACCACTGTCTATGATGAAAGTTACGGGGCAACCGTTGACCTTTATTTTGATCTTAGGGCAGTGCCCACATGGGTTCAGTTGTCTTGTTTGGTGGTTTGCCTTTGTCTTTTGTTCTTCCTTGCAGGTAGCCATACCTACATGTGCCTGTCATTCCATGGTCGATATCATCATTGCACATCCATCTTCTTCACTGGTGCTTGATAGTGACATTGAAGAGCCTCTGTAAGATGAATTGGACGGCGATCGACTTTGTCCGGTTTCTACTTGTTGTAACTAATAGCACTCTTTGGCTTTGTGGGCGTGACGAGAATGTTTCTGGAACCTTCCATTCATGCTTCTCTGCAGGGCCTTCAACTTCCCTGAGGGCCGTATATGGGCTGGAGCGATGCTTTGACTCCACGTATGCCAACTTCGAACTGCTTTTCATTGGATTGGGCACATGTGGCATGCACGAGCAGTTTGATGCATCATTGCAAACTCTCAGGGAGAGCAGTCTCATTTCTTCGAGGCATGTATCTCGCCGTTGTTGCCAGTTAAAGCATCCTCCCCAGCCCTGGTGCATGCACAATGAATAAGCCACACATGGAGCTCTTGAGTAGATGTATTTATTCCTCAGCAAACGATTGCACTCTGCTTTCACACATTATGTCATAACCGTTAATAACCACACCTTAACACCTCCCAGCAAGTTACGTAATTCCTGAAAGTTCGCGCAGAACTGCAAGGGTCCTAGCGCGTCATAGTCTCACAACACTACGGAAGCATTGATTCTGCAAGTTATTCAGAAGTTAAATATGAAAAAACTGTACTGTCATGTTTACTTGCTGGTGTAATATAAATCACGGAATCATGATTTTACTGTAACCTATCAGGGAACTGTAGAGGAGGGTCTTGTGGCTATCACATGATTAACACTGGTACACAGCACTGGGGAAATGTACTTGCATTTCAGACATTCATCCAGTGTAAGGAGTCCACTGCAGCCAACGGGCAAAAGGCAAAATGCACGAGGAACAAAGCTGGGAGTGGCCGAAGTAATGCACAGTGGGACCTGTGACTGCCACTCAGAGTGGAGGGCCTAAGTGCTGTGCTCAGTCAAATGCGTGGTCATGTCCTGTGCGGACAAAGTGGGCGCAGGCCTCAGCACCCCTTTACTCCCAGTACAGGGATAGCTCTTGAAGGTTTGTAGGAAAGGGAAGGTGCACCAAGAGTAGAGTCAATTTTCTCCAAGTATATTCAAAATATCTCTTTATTGTAGTCGATAGTAAAAAATTGACATCAGCCTACGCGTTTCGTTCCACTGAGGGAACTTCATCAGGGCTCAAATGGTAATAAGAGGAACAGTATATCCGTGCTCAAAGTCAAAAGGTCTCTCAATAGGAGTTAATAAAATTCGTTCAAATTCCTCAAATGGTAATAAGAGGAACAGTATATCCGCGCTCAAAGTCAAAAGGTCTCTCAATAGGAGTTAATAAAATTCGTCCAAATTCCTGAAACGTGAGGCACGAAAAGATATCTATTCTGCATGTATCGTCCTTAAAGACGACACCCCACAATAGGGGTAGAAAGTTTACCGTCCAATATCCATGATACGATACGTCCACAAATGACTCCAGGTCTGTCCCGAACGAGGATAGCTCTTGAAGGTGACTCTCTCTGCTCATGGAAACGGATGAAAGCAGAGTCTGCCCTCAGCACCCCTTCTCCTTCTGTCCAGTGTACCAGGGTATCGCCAAAGGACGGTCCCTGTGCCAAAGCCTGCTGGTGAGGCTCTAAGTTCTGCCCAACAAACTTTTTGCTGCAGTGTTTTGAGCAGCATCTGTTAAGTTGTCCATGATGAAAGTGATAATGTGATATGTGATGACACCAGTAATGGCATTGGGGTGTCATTTGTGATGTCGTATGTGAGGTAATGCTTAGTGCCAGCAGGCGTGGCAGTTAGGGTTCAAAAGCTGCCTCCAGTGGGGCGTTTCAGCACTTTTTAGGATTTGTGTTGTACGAACTGAAGCACACCAACTATGTCTGCTAACAGCATCCAAGTGCTTCAATGAAACACTGTTTAAAGGAAGGACTTTGTTCAAAGTGTGGAATACTGTGCAACTACAAGCCAATATGGCTTGTAAATTAATATATTATTACTAGCTCTCAGACCCTTTTCAACAAAAACAATAGGTAGAGTTCATGGGAGAAAGCTTCATCAAGCGATTCAGTCAATATTCAGTTTAAAAACAAAATGAACACAGAGAATGTGCTGCTTTGCAAGCCCTGCTCATGGCTGAGTCTTGGCAGGGTGAATCCTCCAACCCTGACCTCCACACAGCCATTCCTGAGAGCTCTAAACTCATCCTCTGGGAGAGAACTGGGGAAAAGGGTCACAAAGATACCCTGCGGTTTTCAATCATATCCACGGTGAATCTTTTAGTACCCAAAACACAGCCGTGGAGCTGTTGCAGTGAGGATGGGATTTTCACCATTCGGATCGCTGGTGCAAACTCAAGTACAAGCTACACTCAAGGGGATGAACCTTTAGTCCCAGGCTGAAGCTTCACATCAACAAATCAATAATGCTTAAATTAAAGCACATTAGGCCCCACAAGGATGACAGAAAGTAATTGATTTGCAAACTATAAAGGATTATTAGTGGATTAGCGAAGTTACAAACTCAAATCATCAAAGTTTATCGAAGTTAATATAGTTCGAATCAATTCAAACTCCGGAAACACAAAGCAAAATGCTAAGAGTTGTCATAGAGCAAAATCAGGCAAATTTGGTTTCCCTTGAAGTACAGATTCCCTAATATACTAAGCTACAAAAATCAGGAAATACACGAGAGAAGTCAAGCAAAATGTGTCAGTAAGTAAAGCCTCCAAAAGAAAGAATCAAATAAAGCTTCAGCCAGGTAAAGAAAGAATGGATTTGCTCAGGAGTACAACTCATTGTGCGGGAGCAAATAAAGACATCGGGGCATATTTACGTTGCCTGGCGCATCCCTGCATATCAGCAGGGATGCGCCAGGGAAAATGCGTCACGCAAGTTTACCCTTGCGCCACGTCCGATGTGCCACATTTACAATGCGGCGCATCGTGGCGCAAGGATAAGCAGATGCGTGACGCATCTGCCGGCGGAAGGTTGGCGCATTGCTGAAGTTGTGTCGCAAGCGCGACGCAACTCCAGCACTGTTCCAACCTTCCCTATCCCTAACATGGTGCGTCAATCCTTACGCCTGCTTGAAGCAGGCGTAAGGATTTGACGCACCAGCGTCGGAAAAGTGACTGCGTGAAATCTTGTAGATTTCACTACGTCACTTTGCCGAGGCGTTCCTGCGCCGGAACGCCCCCCCCCCCTGCGCCAGTACGCCCACATGAAACCTGACGCAGGTTTCATGTGGCGCAGGGGTTTACTACGTGACGCATCTCCCTAGATGCGTCATGTTGTAAATATAGCGCATCGTTTGCGTCGCCACTGCGTCACATGCGTGACGCAACGGCGGCGCAAAAGTGGCGCAAGGGGCTTGTAAATATGCCCCACAGAGTCGCTAAAGAGCGAACAGGGGCATCTGAATCTAACTAGCTCTGCAATGCACAATGAAATCATACAATTCTTGACAAGATGCAACACTCCTCATGATTGCCAGGGAGAGGGGACCAATCAAGATCGCACATTTCTCAATAAGATTGCTGCACCCTTCTTCCCAACCATTGCACAATGGAAGGTTTCAGCTGCACAACCTTCCGGAGATATCTCATAGCAAGATGATACATCACTGTCAGCTTGCCTCGGGCACATGTGTGGAAATTCACTGTTCACTCTGTATGAAACTCATTCGGATAAACAATTCTCACAGAAACCAAAACCTGTGTAACCTTTTAATTAACTCAAACTACTGCAGTTTGGCTACTGAAAGGAAAGAAAGAGAAAATGAACATAGGAGCCAAAAGAACGTACATCTCTATGTTAGAATGAGTCATTTGAACTGAGGTATACATTAACTAAGGTCAACTTAACATGAAACGCATATTAACTATGGTCAGTCTTAACTTGAAAATCACACGTCATATTTTTATATATGCAGTGCAAATTACTATATATGTTATGCAAATGAAAAAAAGTGACAGAGCATCACCAGGGAGGTCAGAATGTTCCAGCCTATGCCCTGATGGTCAGTCAGGTTCTTTCGCCCCCAACTCCACCCCACCCTCAATGCAGACTTTTCCTGTTTTGAGAACTTTGAGGACCTCTGTAGTCTTGTTGCTATGTCATAAGCTGAAATATTGGTCTCGGGTACCTTTAATGTTCACCCTGATGATGCATTTCATGTGAGCTTCTGTCGACACAAAACCAACCTGTTATCCTTTGCACTTAAACAATGGATGGAAGCATCTACCATAAGGCAGATCCTACCTTTAATCTCCTTTTTCAAAGGCTGACAGCCATTTCAAACTTGATACTAAGGCCATTGATTGGGTAGGGTAATTTTTTTTATTATTTTACTTTATTTATTTATAGTTTCTGTAAAGCGCTAGAGGCTGAAAGTTGTCGTTTCAGAGAACTGAGCGAGACATCAGAACAATAATTCTTTAGAGTGACACAGAGGCGAAATAATAAATCAAGATATATCAGACTAAAACATGTGTCCATACATAGAAAAACCTTGATGGGGATGGTGTCTTAGAAATCCAACTGCTGAGTAGGCAAATAATGTACATGAGCAAGAATTAGTCATGAGAGCAGCTAAACTCTGCAGAGTCCAAGACAAATGAGTAGTGGAAGATGTGCGCCTTTAGCCTGAAACTAAACTGGAGGAAGGCTTTCCACATCCTTATGTTTAGAGGAGGGAGTTCTGGAGGAAGTAGCCCTGTCCTTGGAGAGATATAGCACCAAGTCGTTTACGCTTAGGTAGATGAGTGACCAACAGCCAGGAAGAGGATCCACTCAGACACCTGGATGGGAGATAGGGCTGAAGGAGTCTGGTCAGATAACCTGGTACACAACCTTGAAAAGACTTGTGTACAATACACAGTGTTGGACTTGGCCCTTTTTGCAGGGTCATCCCTGAACTTTTTGCCTTCCTCCTGTATATTCTCTGACCTGTTTTTGTTGGTTTTATGACTCTGGGCACTTTACCACTGCTGATCAGTGCTAAAGTGCATATGCTCTCCCCATGATAAATTGTGTTATGGATTAGTGACTCCATGATTGGATGATTGGTTTACTTATCAGTCCCTAGTACAGTGCACTCAGTGTGCCCAGGGCTTGTAAATCCAATGCCGCGGGTGGGCTTGCAGCACTGGTTGTGCCACCCACAGAAGCGGCTTGTAAAATGTGCCTCAGGCCTGCCATTGCAGAGCCTGTGTGCAGCCTAGGGCTGCCATGTCGACTTGGTGAGTACACCCACTTACCAGTCCCTAAACCTTCCCTTTACTGCATGTTGGTCACCCCTAAAGTAGGCCCTAGGGCAGGGTGCATTGCAAGTACAAGGTAGGACATGCCCTGGTGTGTGTGGCATGTCCTAATAGTGAATTACAGCCATTTTCGTTTTTCACTATTGCAAGGCTACCTGCTCCCCATAGGCCAGAATGGGCAGACTGACTATTACACCTTATAGTCAGAACTGACCCAGGGAACATGGTAGAAAAACGAATTTAGTATGCTTGAACTCAGAATGATAAAATACATCTTTTAGTGAAGTTGGTTTTAACATTCTGTGTTTGAAAATACCACTTTTAGAAAGTGGGTATTTTCTTGCCTAAACTTCCAAGCCTGCCTCTGCTAGGTTGTGTATTCCTTGTCTGGAGATTGAGTGACAGGGGCTGGGGGTGGCTACAGGAGACAGGGTGAGTCAGCACAGGGCTGAATAGAAAGATCTGCATCCAGAGTGGAGGGAGGAGTTGCACCTGGGTCTGAATAGGGCTGTGCCTGCCTTCCACAATGCTGGCTCCACCTCCTGCCGGGCGTCTGATGGCTCTGCCCCTCACTCACAAAGGAAAGAAGGAGTCAGAAAAACAAAGTGCTCCAGGACTGACCAGAACTGGTTTTGGACCTGCCTTCAGAGAACAAAGAGAAACTGTGTATAAAAAGGGGACCCAGACCCCTAGGAAATTAGATCACTTCTGGGAAATCAAGAAACCTGTTGCCAAGGAGAAGAAACGGAGAAGCTGAAGGAGGAGTACTGCCCCTGTGCTGTTTTGCTGATTGGGGTTGGCCTGCAGTGGTTGCTTTCTACCAAGGACAGGAGAAAAGACTTTGCTGTGCTTTGTCATCTTGAAGAAGAGAATCTCCAAGGGCTTGAACTAGAGCTTGCCTCCTGCCTGAAGTCTCAGGGATACAAGACTTCACCAACCAGCTCCCCCTGCATTCCCTTGCTGGGAATTGAAGTGCCTGCTGTTGTGCTGGGCCTTCTGAGAGACTGCGTGTCGCTGGGAGCTGGAAGCGCGACGCAACAACGAGAAGCGTGTCGCAGCCGCGTTCATCGCATCGCCAAGGAAGCGAGATGCCGCTGCCGCTGTCATCCTCGCATCGCCGAAGCGCGGCGCATCACCGGAGAAGCGGGACGCTGCCACAGAGGTCATCGTCGCATCACCGGAGAAGCGCGTCGCAGGGCCTGTCGCGGCTCCAAAGATCATCGAGTCCCCGCACGGCCGTCGGGCGTGCACGCATCACACCAACGTTGTCACATCGCAACCAAGACGCCATTTTGTCGCATCGTACCGGAGAAGAGTATCGCATCGAGGTGCCATCTTGTCGCATCGCACCGGAAAGCAGTAAGAAACCGACGCATCACCTCCCCACACAGTAAGGAAGCGAGCATCAACTCCCCTGCGCAGCAGTAAGGAACCGACGCATCCACTCCCTGAGTGTAAGGAACCGACGCATCACCTTCCCTGCGACCCTTTTGTTTTCTTTGCGTTACGCATTCAAGGTACATTGAGAGTAAAGTGTTGCATTTACAACTTGAGAGGACTGAACTATTTTATAACCTTTTAAAGTCTATTTTTGAGTACAGTATTGTGGATTTTTGCTATTGGGTCTTGTGATAAGTCTATATAAAGATTACTTATTTTTACATAACAACCTGTGTGGTGTCCATCTATAGTGTTTTCACTGTATTACTGTATGTGTTCCCAAATGCTTTACACACTGCCTCTGAGATAAGCCTGTCTGCTCGTGCCAAGCTACCAGGGGGTGAGCAGGGGTTATTTTAGGAGTGTATCCCCCTTATCCTGACTAGAAGCAAGGGTCCCTATTTGGACAAAGGTGCAAACCATTGCCAACTAGAGACCCCCAGTTCTAACATTGGTGGTCAGCGGTGAGGATTTGGACTTGCATTTGTGATTCATATACAGTGATTGGTGTACACTACTAGTGAGTGCAGACCAATACGCGACCACATACATTTTGAAAGGACTTTTTTTCCCTGGGAACCTTTATTTTTGTTGAGAACTGCCAATTTTCACAATGAGCAAAAGAGGATCCATTGCACCTGCTGATATTGAATTTGAAGAAGATAGGGTTGATACCTACACTGTGCCAGAGCTCAAAGCCGTTTGTAAAAAGTTTAAAATCTCTATGAGAGGCCTCACCAGGAAGGAGGAGCTTCAAAAGGCGCTGAGGGCCTGGTTGGAAGCACGGAATGCCGGTGGGCAGCCCGAGGAGCCTGTGGAGGAGGCAGAGAATTTAGATGAGCAGCTTGAGGGGCCATTAGGCTTACCCGGGAGGAGAGTGCCTTCCAGGGAGGGCAGCAGTGTTTCTCAAAGGGCCTGTCTCCAGAGGAGCTGGAGGACAGGGACAAAAGCAGGATGCATGAAATGGAAATGGCCAAACTGAAACAGGGAAGCCATGATAGCCTTGAGCACAAGAAATTGGAGTTGGAAAGTAAGAGGTTGGCCATGGAAGAAAAGAAGATGCTTTAGAGCATGAGAGAATGATGAGGGAGTTGGAGTTCAAAGCCAGGGGCTTAGGGATTCCTCCCTCTGGTGGCAGCAAAATTGTATTACCTAGTGCTGAGGGAGTAGTACACACACCCAGAGATGTGGTGCCTGACTTGGAGGGGGTTAACATACACCAGGAGGTTCAAGGACATGAGGTAGCTCCAGTAGTGCGCAGTGTCCCTGAGAGGAATAGGGAAACTGACGCAGGGATTCATGGTCCTAGTAGCAGGAGGGACACTCTACTGACTCTAGATGGGAGGTGCAGGGAGAGTGGTTCCCCACAGTTGAAGTCCTGGTATGTGAGTGTGAAGGCCGCCCAGAAGAGTGTGGGTTGAGTGACAGAGACAGTCAGATACTGTCTTGCCAATCTCAGAAGAGTGGTGTGGGGTACGTGTGCGAGGCACTGGATGGTGAGGTGAAGGATAGTTTGGTTAACCCCTATGGGGGACTGTGTGATCCAATTTTGGGAGAGCATATTGTAAGTCCCTGTTTTCCAGAGCTATGCCAACACCTGTTGGAGAGTGAGTTCTCTGACCCCAGGGAGCTCACATTGGAGGCAGACCTTTTGGTGGATTCCAGAGGGTCTGAAGAGGCATTGGGGAGTGACCCTAAGAGGAGTGGCTCAGGTGTCTTCCAACCCAGAGTGGTGGGAGAGGTTCAGTGTAGCCCAGCTAGGTCCCGTGGTAATGGGAGGGGTGTAGGGACTCACGTCCTGTCTCAGTGGAGAAGGAGTGAGTGTGGGGCTGCGTGTCCCAAGGTGCCCGAAACCCAGTCTCAGAGCCTGGATGGTTCTTTAAGGGAACACCAGGTAGGGAGCCTAGGCTGTCCTGATGGGCCGCCTGTTGAGGAGGATCTCCTAGTGTCTAGAGAACCTGGAGCGTCTGTAAATGGAGCTCCAGTGTTTCTGGTGTCTGGCAGTGCCGCTTCAGTTGGGAGGGTGCAGAAGTCCAGAGTGAGGGGTGAGAGGGGGAGAGAGTCCCCAGTGGAAGAACCAGTGGGTCAGGGACCAGCCAGAAGGGCTGAGTCACCAGTGAATGACCATGGTGACACCACTTCTGTCCTGGGGGATCTTCACGCGCTGTCAGATGGACAGGGGTCGGGAGATCTGCGCCAGGCGGACTATCACACAACACATGAGAGATGTGTTACCCTCTGGGGGGGCATGCGTGCTCCCCAGGAAGTCCTGGTGCGCCAGGCAGATTATTACACAACTCTAGAGGAGTGTGTTTCCCTTGGGGGGGGTTGGTGTACCCTCCCGGAAGTCCTGGGATGCCAGGCACAGGTCCAGCCTAAGGGTACAGACCCTGGGTTGGAGGGCCAGGTTCAGGGTGTCCCCCCTGACCTGGAGGGAGGGGCAGCTGCTAACAGGGCCCCTACCAGTTTGTCTTCTGGGGGCACCACTCCAGGTGGGAGGGTACAGGGCCCCACTGAGGGAGGCAGGGAGGGGGCAGCCTCACCCCTGACCTCTGCCCAGTCTAAGGGTACAGACCCTAAGCTGGGATCCCAGTTGCAGGATAGAACCCCTGAACTGGTGGGCGTATTGTGCAGGACCCCTGCCACAGGTGCCCTGACAATTCTAGAAGGGGGTACCGCTCCAGGTGGGAGGGTACAGAGCCCCAAGGAGGAGGACCGGGTGTGGGAGAGCCCACCCCAGTCTCCTGTCCAGCCGCCGGTTACAGGCCCGGGGCTGGTGGGTCAGTGTCAGGATGTCATACCTGACCTGACGGTTGGGAGAGTGGACCAAGGGTGCCAGGCACCTGGGGCTACTGCCCCCCGCTCTCTGACACCACAGAGGTTGGAGAGCCATGTAAGGCCTGGGGCCTGGCTCTCACCACTGACGGCTGTCAGTGGCCACTGTGGCTTGCTGTCCTGGTGGACAGAGTTGCCCCTGGGAGGGGGACAGAAGTCACACCCCGGGGATGGACTAGGCCACACCTCTGTGTTGGCCATGTGGGTACTGTCTGTCTGTTGGGACACACCTGTGAGCAAGCTAAGGTTAGGTGCTGCACAGGTGGTGTCCACAGTTGAGGAGAAGGGTTCCCCATGGGTTAGCTTAGTGGGCCCTCAGAGTATGGACAGAGGGATCCAAATAGGTTCAGATTGGCGTAGAACTGGAGTATGCCCCTGCTGTTGCGGGCCAGGGTCCAGGTTCTATCGCCCAAAGCAGGGAAGCCCATCAGGGTAGTGATTGGTCTCCCCTGCGTTTTGGCTGGAAGGGGGTTGTGTTGGACTTGGCCCTTTTTGCAGGGTCATCCCTGAACTTTTTGCCTTCCTCCTGTATATTCTCTGACCTGTTTTTATTGGTTTTATGACTCTGGGCACTTTACCACTGCTGATCAGTGCTAAAGTGCATATGCTCTCCCCATGATAAATTGTGTTATGGATTAGTGACTCCATGATTGGATGATTGGTTTACTTATCAGTCCCTAGTACAGTGCACTCAGTGTGCCCAGGGCTTGTAAATCCAATGCCGCGGGTGGGCTTGCAGCACTGGTTGTGCCACCCACAGAAGCGGATTGTAAAATGTGCCTCAGGCCTGCCATTGCAGAGCCTGTGTGCAGCCTAGGGCTGCCATGTCGACTTGGTGAGTACACCCACTTACCAGTCCCTAAACCTTCCCTTTACTGCATGTTGGTCACCCCTAAAGTAGGCCCTAGGGCAGGGTGCATTGCAAGTACAAGGTAGGACATGCCCTGGTGTGTGTGGCATGTCCTAATAGTGAATTACAGCCATTTTCGTTTTTCACTATTGCAAGGCTACCTGCTCCCCATAGGCCAGAATGGGCAGACTGACTATTACACCTTATAGTCAGAACTGACCCAGGGAACATGGTAGAAAAACGAATTTAGTATGCCTGAACTCAGAATGATAAAATACATCTTTTAGTGAAGTTGGTTTTAACATTCTGTGTTTGAAAATACCACTTTTAGAAAGTGGGTATTTTCTTGCCTAAACTTCCAAGCCTGCCTCTGCTAGGTTGTGTATTCCTTGTCTGGAGATTGAGTGACAGGGGCTGGGGGTGGCTACAGGAGACAGGGTGAGTCAGCACAGGGCTGAATAGAAAGATCTGCATCCAGAGTGGAGGGAGGAGTTGCACCTGGGTCTGAATAGGGCTGTGCCTGCCTTCCACAATGCTGGCTCCACCTCCTGCCGGGCGTCTGATGGCTCTGCCCCTCACTCACAAAGGAAAGAAGGAGTCAGAAAAACAAAGTGCTCCAGGACTGACCAGAACTGGTTTTGGACTAGGCAGATGCCTCTCTGCCTTCAGAGAACAAAGAGAAACTGTGTATAAAAAGGGGACCCAGACCCCTAGGAAATTAGATCACTTCTGGGAAATCAAGAAACCTGTTGCCAAGGAGAAGAAACGGAGAAGCTGAAGGAGGAGTACTGCCCCTGTGCTGTTTTGCTGATTGGGGTTGGCCTGCAGTGTTTGCTTTCTACCAAGGACAGGAGAAAAGACTTTGCTGTGCTTTGTCATCTTGAAGAAGAGAATCTCAAAGGGCTTGAACTAGAGCTTGCCTCCTGCCTGAAGTCTCAGGGATACAAGACTTCACCAACCAGCTCCCCCCCTGCATTCCCTTGCTGGGAATTGAAGTGCCTGCTGTTGTGCTGGGCCTTCTGAGAGACTGCGTGTCGCTGGGAGCTGGAAGCGCGACGCAACAACGAGAAGCGTGTCGCCGCCGCAGCCATCGCATCGCCAAGGAAGCGAGACGCCGCTGCCGCTGTCATCCTCGCATCGCCGAAGCGCGGCGCATCACCGGAGAAGCGGGACGCTGCCACAGAGGTCATCGTCGCATCACCGGAGAAGCGCATCGCAGGGCCTGTCGCGGCTCCAAAGATCATCGAGTCGCTGCACGGCCGTCGGGCGTGCACGCATCACACCAACGTTGTCACATCGCAACCAAGACGCCATTTTGTCGCATTGTACCGGAGAAGAGTATCGCATCGAGGTGCCATCTTGTCGCATCGCACCGGAAAGCAGTAAGAAACCGACGCATCACCTCCCCACACAGTAAGGAAGCGAGCATCAACTCCCCTGCGCAGCAGTAAGGAACCGACGCATCCACTCCCCTGAGTGTAAGGAACCGACGCATCACCTTCCCTGCGACCCTTTTGTTTTCTTTGCGTTACGCATTCAAGGTACATTGAGAGTAAAGTGTTGTATTTACAACTTGAGAGGACTGAACTATTTTATAACCTTTTAAAGTCTATTTTTGAGTACAGTATTGTGGATTTTTGCTATTGGGTCTTGTGATAAGTCTATATAAAGATTACTTATTTTTACATAACAACCTGTGTGGTGTCCATCTATAGTGTTTTCACTGTATTACTGTATGTGTTCCCAAATGCTTTACACACTGCCTCTGAGATAAGCCTGTCTGCTCGTGCCAAGCTACCAGGGGGTGAGCAGGGGTTATTTTAGGAGTGTATCCCCCTTATCCTGACTAGAAGCAAGGGTCCCTATTTGGACAAAGGTGCAAACCATTGCCAACTAGAGACCCCCAGTTCTAACACACAGCTTTGGAATCACTCTTTAACAGGTGGCCAAAGTGGTCATCTGAGGGCAGAGGCAATATGACTGTAGTATCTTAAGCTGAAAATGAACCTTCCTGCTTGATTTTGATCTCTGTAATTTTGTAGCATGTTCTTAGGGAGCCCGGTAAGAATACTGACGCAATAACCCCGCTGAGATCTCTCGATGTCCTTCGGACTTGATTCTACATCTGCATATAAATCTGCTCTACCCTCTATGACACAACAATCCAAGGGATATGGAGAGCGTTTTGAAATATCTAGGGATACTGTGGAGCTTCACCATACCTCTGCGTTGATTGGTTGACATGCGGACATGGTAGGTAGGCTGGGTGTCTGTAGAACATCCTGGATGTTATTACTGATGAGTGCACCCTACTGACCAACTGTCCAGGTTTGTTGTGCTTCAGCATACATCTGAACTGTGGATTCACATCAGATTTGAAGAAAGAGCTGTTTTGGTCGGGCAAGCAGAGAGAAATCAGAAGCGCCAAATTAAGGAGTCGCGTTATTTTCAGAGATCAGAGACTGCTATGGTCACCTTCATCACCTCACCTGTCACCCTGTCCCTGAAACCAGTATGAGAGATGTTTGCTTTCTTGGAAGGTCTAGAATCTCCTGCAAGTGCCACAGTGAAGCTCACTCTCTCTCGGTCCCTCTGCAATGAACAGATGCCATTTTTCATTTGGAAGGTCCCTGACATCTCAAGGTCCATTAAGATAGAACTTCATCCAGGGCCCTGTGTAAACACAGAAGGAAGGAGAGGAAACCTTTAACATGATTACTACCTATGAAGAGCTGAGCAGGGGCCTCGCAGGTTTAAAATTAGAATCCATAGATGATCTCATCCCTGCATCCATTTTTGAGCAATGGCTCCAACCAGTGCAGGATAGATATGTGACGTTCTCAATGCATTGCTGACCTCAAGCTCGCTTCACAGTACACTTAATGGAGCAGTGATTACTAGGTTTGGGTGTAACTCACAAAGTTTCACTCCACGGAATTTCGCAAAGTTACATGAAAACTCTGCAAGATTCCGCGGAGCTCCGCGACCGGACGGTATTGGCACATCACGCTGATTTTTAGCACCAGCAGCTTGTTCCACGCTGCCAGTCAGTGCGTTCTTCACCAAACAGCGGGTCAGAGGATGCTGCTTCTTTGCTGCTGCTTGAGTAGGTATTCTTAACAAGCTGGAGCTTTCTCACTGCGAATGGTGGCCACCGCCCAAGTTGAGAATATTTCAGTGGGTGTGGTCCTAGCGCTGAAAATCGCGTGAGGGAATGCCAATTCTCACTTGCGCTCGCCAACTTAATGATGGTGAGCTGCGTGCAAGAGGCGGTTGGCAGAGTTTTGCTGGAACTCCGTGTTACAAGCGCAACGCAGAGTGGGCAAACCTCTGCGAACTCCACCGGTGGAGGGAATTTGTCTCCTGCCCCTAGCTATTACCCATCGGTTAAAAAATCTAGTGTGAACACTGACAGTATGAAAGATTTCAGGCCTATTCCACTAGAGCTATCCAATGCTAAGATCATGCAAAAACATTTGGTACCTGAACTTTGTCCCAGGCAGGTTTTCACCTGAAAGAAGGCAGTCAATCAATCAATCAATCACGGCATTTATAGAGCGCGCTACTCACCCGGGAGGGTCTCAAGGCGCTGGGGGAGGGGGTAAGTTACTGCTCGAACAGCCAGGTCTTGAGCTGCTTCCTGAAGGCGAGATGGTCCTGGGTTCGCCGAAGGTGAGTGGGGAGGGAGTTCCAGGTCTTGGCCGCCAGGTAGGAGAAGGATCTTCCTCCGGCGGTGGTTCTGCGGATGCGTGGTACGGTGGCGAGGGCGTGGCTGGTTGATCGTAGCTGGCGTGTGGGCGTGTAGAAGGACATGCGGTCGTTGAGGTACTTTGGGCCCAGGTCGTGGAGGGCCTTGTGTGCGTGGGTGAGGAGTCTGAACGTGATTCTCTTGCTGACGGGGAGCCAGTGCAGGTCTTTCAGGTGTACGGTGATGTGGCTGTGTCGGGGGATGTCCAGGATGAGTCGTGCGGAGGCGTTCTGGATGCGCTGGAGTCTCTTTTGAAGTTTGGCTGTGGTTCCGGCGTAGAGGGTGTTCCCATAGTCCAGTCGGCTGGTGACGAGTGCCTGGGTGACGGTCTTCCTGGTTTCAGTGGGGATCCATCTGAAGATCTTGCGGAGCATGCGCAGGGTGTTGAAGCATGAAGATGAGACGGCGTTGACTTGTTTGGTCATTGATAGGGAGGAGTCCAGGATGAAGCCCAGGTTGCGTGCGTGGTCCGTTGGCTTGGGTGCGGTGCCCAGGGCCGGGGGCCACCAGGAGTCGTCCCAGGCGGAGGGTGATGAGCCCAGGATGAGGACTTCCGTCTTGTCTGAGTTCAGTTTAAGGCGGCTGTTCCTCATCCAGTCGGCGACGTCTCTCATCCCGTCGTGCAGGTTGGCTCTGGCGGTAGTGGGGTCGTTGGTGAGGGAGAGGATCAGCTGGGTGTCGTCGGCGTAGGAGATGATGTTGAGGTTGTGTCGGCGTGCGATGGCTGCGAGGGGGCTCATGTAGACGTTGAAGAGGGTCGGGCTGAGTGAGGATCCTTGTGGAACGCCGCAGATGACTTCGGTGGCTTCGGATCTGAACGGGGAGAGGCGGACTCTCTGGGTTCTTCCGGCGAGGAACGAGATGATCCATTCCAGTGCTTTCTCTCGGATTCCGATGTTGCTGAGGCGCTTCACTAGGGTGCGGTGGCAGACGGTGTCGAACGCCGCGGAGAGGTCCAGGAGGATGAGGGCAGCTGTTTCCCCGTTGTCGGTTAGGGTTCTGATGTCGTCGGTGGCTGCGATAAGGGCGGTCTCGGTGCTGTGGTTGGCCCGAAACCCGGACTGCGAGGGGTCGAGGGATCCATTCGTCTCGAGGAAGGCGGCAAGCTGTCTGTTGACGGTCTTCTCGATGACTTTGGCCGGAAACGGAAGGAGCGAGATGGGGCGGTAGTTCTTGAGGTCGGTGGGGTCCGCCGTTGGTTTCTTCAGGAGGGCGGTAAGCTCGGCGTGCTTCCAGCTCTCCGGGAAGGTGGCGGTGCGGAAGGAGGAGTTGATGATGTCCCGGAGATGGGGTGCGATGGTGGCGTCGGCTTTGTTGAAGACGTGGTGTGGGCAGGGGTCGGTTGGTGATCCGGAGTGGATGGAGTTCATCGTGCGGGTGGTGTCTTCGGTGTTGATCGGGGTCCAGTTGCAGAGGGTGGTGGTGGCGGGCATTGGTTCGGCGGTAGGGTGCGTTGTTTGTGCGTTGAAGCTGTTGTGTATGTCGGTGATCTTGCGGTGGAAGAACGCGGAGAGTGAGTTGCAGAGGTCTTGCGAGGGGTGATGTCGTTGTTTCCGGCGCTGGGGTTGGAGAACTCTTTGACGATGCTGAAAAGTTCCTTGCTGTCATGGGCGTTGTTGTCCAGTCGTTCTTTGAGTGCCGACTTCTTGGTGGCACGGATCAGCTGGTGGTGTTTGCGGGTGGCGTGCTTGAGGGCGGTCCTGTTGTCTGTGGTCTGGTCGAGTCGCCAGGTTTTCTCGAGAGTGCGGCAGTTCTTCTTGGATTCCTTGAGTTCGTTGGTGAACCAAGGGGTTTTCTTGCTTCCGGGTCTGCTGGGAGGGTTTTTTAGTGGTGCGAGGTCGTCGGCGCAGGCGGTCAGCCACTTGGCGAGGTTGCTGGCTGCTTCGTTTGGGTCCGTTGTGTCGGTGGGTGTGTTCTGGCTGAGGGAGGCGGTGAGCTGCTCGGCGGTGATCTTGCTCCAGCTCCGGCGGGGAGCCTGTTGCGGGTGGTGGTGGGTCGCAGTCTTTCTGAAGCTGAAGTGGACGCAGCTGTGGTCGGTCCAGTGGAGTCCGGTGGCGTGGCTGAAGGAGATGTGCTTGCTGGACGAGAAGACGGGGTCAAGCGTGTGGCCGGCGTAGTGGGTGGGCGTGTTCACCAGTTGCTTGAGTCCGAGGTTGGCGAGGTTGTCCAGCAGGGCGGTGGTGTTTCTGTCGTTGTTGTTCTCCAGGTGGAAGTTGAGGTCCCCTAGGAGGATGTAGTCGGCGGAGGGCATGGCGTGCGGGCTGATGAAGTCTGCGATGTCTTCGCTGAATAGTGTGCGTGGTCCCGGGGGTCTGTAGATGAGGGTGCCTCGGAGGGTGGTCTTGGGGTCCGTGTGTATCTGGAAGTGTAGGTGTTCGGCGGCGGTGAAGGTCTCGTCGGAGTTAGTCGAGATGCGGATGGTGTTCTTGTGTACGATGGCGATGCCTCCTCCCGTCTGGTTGACGCGGTCCTTCCGGGTGATCTTGTATCCATCCGGGATGGCTATGGCGATGTCAGGCGCTGAGGAGGCGTTCATCCAGGTTTCGGTGAGGAAGGCGATGTCCGGTGCTGTTGCGTCGAGCAGGTCCCAGAGTTCCACGGCGTGCCTGTGGACGGAGCGGGTGTTCAGCAGGATGCATTTCAGGTGGTTGCTGCTGTTGCTCGACTTGGCGGAGGTGGTGCACGTCAGGGGGCAGGTGAATCGGCAGGTTTGGCAGGTGAAGGGTCCGTGGGTGCGTCTCGGTGAGGCTCGGTAGCAGGCAGGGTTCCGGCCGGCATTGAGTGCGGTGAGTGTGGCGGCGTCGTAGGTCCGTCGAGTGGTGTTGCATCGGTGGGATCCAGGGGTTCTGGCGCTGGGCGCGGTCCAGTCGCGGACGGGCGCAGACGGGCTTGCCTTAGGCGCGCCTTCGGCGCGCCAGCGGCGCGCCCGCTGCGCACGTCCGCTGCGCGGCCGTGCAGCGGCCGCCATTTATGGGGAGGTGGGAGGGAGGAGCAGCTGGGAGGCGGGAGGCAGGGGCAGCGAATGGGCAGTCAGGGGCGGGGCCGCAGGGACGCAGCGGCGGGAATGGCGATAGGCAGCGAGGGGCACAGAAGGAAAAACGGGGGAGAGCAGGTAAATCACGGGCACAACAACAGTGGGGCAGCGAGGGGCACAGAAGGAAAAACGGGGGGAGAGCAGGTAAATCACGGGCACAACAACAGTGGGGCAGCGAGGGGCACAGAAGGAAAAACGGGGGGAAAGCAGGCAAATCACGGGCACAACAACAGTGGGGCAGCGAGGGGCACAGAAGGAAAAACGGGGGAAAGCAGGCAAATCACGGGCACAACAACAGTGGGGCAGCGAGGGGCACAGAAGGAAAAACGGGGGGAAAGCAGGCAAATCACGGGCACAACAACAGTGGGGCAGCGGGGGCACAGAAGGAAAAACGGGGGGAAAGCAGGCAAATCACGGGCACAACAACAGTGGGGCAGCGAGGGGCACAGAAGGAAAAACGGGGGAAAGCAGGCAAATCACGGGCACAACAACAGTGGGGCAGCGAGGGGCACAGAAGGAAAAACGGGGGAGAGCAGGTAAATCACGGGCACAACAACAGTGGGGCAGCGAGGGGCACAGAAGGAAAAACGGGGGGAGAGCAGGTAAATCACGGGCACAACAACAGTGGGGCAGCGAGGGGCACAGAAGGAAAAACGGGGGGAGAGCAGGTAAATCACGGGCACAACAACAGTGGGGCAGCGAGGGGCACAGAAGGAAAAACGGGGGGAGAGCAGGTAAATCACGGGCACAACAACAGTGGGGCAGCGAGGGGCACAGAAGGAAAAACGGGGGGAGAGCAGGTAAATCACGGGCACAACAACAGTGGGGCAGCGAGGGGCACAGAAGGAAAAACGGGGGGAGAGCAGGTAAATCACGGGCACAACAACAGTGGGGCAGCGAGGGGCACAGAAGGAAAAACGGGGGGAGAGCAGGTAAATCACGGGCACAACAACAGTGGGGCAGCGAGGGGCACAGAAGGAAAAACGGGGGGAGAGCAGGTAAATCACGGGCACAACAACAGTGGGGCAGCGAGGGGCACAGAAGGAAAAACGGGGGGAAAGCAGGCAAATCACGGGCACAACAACAGTGGGGCAGCGAGGGGCACAGAAGGAAAAACGGGGGGAAAGCAGGCAAATCACGGGCACAACAACAGTGGGGCAGCGAGGGGCACAGAAGGAAAAACGGGGGGAAAGCAGGCAAATCACGGGCACAACAACAGTGGGGCAGCGAGGGGCACAGAAGGAAAAACGGGGGGAAAGCAGGCAAATCACGGGCACAACAACAGTGGGGCAGCGGGGGCACAGAAGGAAAAACGGGGGGAAAGCAGGCAAATCACGGGCACAACAACAGTGGGGCAGCGAGGGGCACAGAAGGAAAAACGGGGGGAAAGCAGGCAAATCACGGGCACAACAACAGTGGGGCAGCGAGGGGCACAGAAGGAAAAACGGGGGAGAGCAGGTAAATCACGGGCACAACAACAGTGGGGCAGCGAGGGGCACAGAAGGAAAAACGGGGGGAGAGCAGGTAAATCACGGGCACAACAACAGTGGGGCAGCGAGGGGCACAGAAGGAAAAACGGGGGGAGAGCAGGTAAATCACGGGCACAACAACAGTGGGGCAGCGAGGGGCACAGAAGGAAAAACGGGGGGAGAGCAGGTAAATCACGGGCACAACAACAGTGGGGCAGCGAGGGGCACAGAAGGAAAACGGGGGAGAGCAGGTAAATCACGGGCACAACAACAGTGGGGCAGCGAGGGGCACAGAAGGAAAAACGGGGGGAGAGCAGGTAAATCACGGGCACAACAACAGTGGGGCAGCGAGGGGCACAGAAGGAAAAACGGGGGGAGAGCAGGTAAATCACGGGCACAACAACAGTGGGGCAGCGAGGGGCACAGAAGGAAAAACGGGGGGAAAGCAGGCAAATCACGGGCACAACAACAGTGGGGCAGCGAGGGGCACAGAAGGAAAAACGGGGGGAAAGCAGGCAAATCACGGGCACAACAACAGTGGGGCAGCGAGGGGCACAGAAGGAAAAACGGGGGGAAAGCAGGCAAATCACGGGCACAACAACAGTGGGGCAGCGAGGGGCACAGAAGGAAAAACGGGGGGAAAGCAGGCAAATCACGGGCACAACAACAGTGGGGCAGCGAGGGGCACAGAAGGAAAAACGGGGGGAAAGCAGGCAAATCACGGGCACAACAACAGTGGGGCAGCGGGGGCACAGAAGGAAAACGGGGGGAAAGCAGGCAAATCACGGGCACAACAACAGTGGGGCAGCGAGGGGCACAGAAGGAAAAACGGGGGGAAAGCAGGCAAATCACGGGCACAACAACAGTGGGGCAGCGAGGGGCACAGAAGGAAAACGGGGGGAAAGCAGGCAAATCACGGGCACAACAACAGTGGGGCAGCGAGGGGCACAGAAGGAAAAACGGGGGGAAAGCAGGCAAATCACGGGCACAACAACAGTGGGGCAGCGAGGGGCACAGAAGGAAAAACGGGGGGAAAGCAGGCAAATCACGGGCACAACAACAGTGGGGCAGCGGGGGCACAGAAGGAAAAACGGGGGGAAAGCAGGCAAATCACGGGCACAACAACAGTGGGGCAGCGAGGGGCACAGAAGGAAAAACGGGGGGAAAGCAGGCAAATCACGGGCACAACAACAGTGGGGCAGCGAGGGGCACAGAAGGAAAAACGGGGGGAAAGCAGGCAAATCACGGGCACAACAACAGTGGGGCAGCGAGGGGCACAGAAGGAAAACGGGGGGAAAGCAGGCAAATCACGGGCACAACAACAGTGGGGCAGCGAGGGGCACAGAAGGAAAAACGGGGGGAGAGCAGGCAAATCACGGGCACAACAACAGTGGGGCAGCGAGGGGCACAGAAGGAAAAACGGGGGGAAAGCAGGCAAATCACGGGCACAACAACAGTGGGGCAGCGAGGGGCACAGAAGGAAAAACGGGGGGAAAGCAGGCAAATCACGGGCACAACAACAGTGGGGCAGCGAGGGGCACAGAAGGAAAAACGGGGGGAAAGCAGGCAAATCACGGGCACAACAACAGTGGGGCAGCGAGGGGCACAGAAAGGAAAGGGGAGACAAGCAGACAAAACTGGCACCGGGGCCACAAGCGGAGGGCGATCTTACCTACAGGAGCAGCGGGCAGACAGCACAGGCGGAGCTGTGTGGTGGGGGAGCGACCTACCTGGCAAGGTCAAGGGTCCACTCCTTATGGCCATGTTGTACACATTGCTTTTGGCAAAAAATTATAGTGACCAGGCAGGGCTCCTCTTTCTTAACACCTCCACTGACACTGTTGAGCGGTCAATCTTGGTCAGACATTATGCGATAGAGGGGTTAGCAAGCCTTGCATTACAATGGTTCCTATCCTTTATCAATAACATCACAGGTCACACGGTCTATTCCATATTTCATGAGGTTTATGCCGCGTGCATCTCATCAATACATACTGTTTCATTGTAACTCTACCATTGCAATATGTATTGATGAGATGCACGCTGCACAAACCTCATGAAATATGTAATAGACGTTATCACAAAATATGTACACAACATCTTGGAGCAATTTGCCAAGGCAATCCGTCATTCCCCGTTTGGAGACAGAGGACCTGCGTGTATTATCATTATCTACCAGTGTTAGCTAACTTCAAAATCCTCCCTTTAAGGATCAGCGTTTGGTGCATTCTTTAAGTATACGAGATATGGTCATATGGACCCCCAAATACATTGTGCCTCGCAGAGGCGGTTTGCAGGGACGAGTATCTTTCAGCGGTTTCATTATAGAAGAAAGCATCTTTCAGCCAGCTTTGTAAGTGTGGCGATGGTCATCTGAGCCATGCCATTACTTATTAGCATTTAGCCAGTGGTGTAACACAAAATGATGTGGCCCCCCCTGCAGAATGGGCTCAATGGGGGCCCACTGAACGATTGTGCTCCACTACACTGCTGAGGCCCGCTCTGTAAAGCAGAGTGGCTTTCTCAAGCGTTTAATTATTTCTTATTCCATGCAATTGCACGCATTCTGCAAGGCACAGATTGGCATGGCTTAGGGCAGGGATTCTCAAAGTATGGCCTGGGGGCGCATGGCCTTCCTGACCTTTACATGCTGCCCCCTGATCACTACCTGAGCACAAGGCTGCTGTTCACTCGAATCAGTGTGAACATTAAAAAAAGATGAATAAAAAGGCAGCCTTTGCTTAAACTTCATTTTCAAAACCGTCTTGCAGCAAAAAAGTAATAATATGATAAGGTCTCTTCAAAATTTCAAAAGTGTATTTCATTAACATGCAGAACCATTTCACCTTAGTATATCAGATTATATCAGTGCATTGAGAAGTATTATTTTAAAGTGAAAGTTTTAAAATATGAATTTAGAAACATTCACTCTTCTTCCCACACTGATAATAATGCAAATAGTGAACTAAGAGCCAAGTCAGTTGTTATGTGCACTCTTAGGGTGCCCTAGGTACCTATTACACATGAGCAACATTCTAGTTTATTAAATCAAACACAGGAGAAGGTTTTGTACAGCACACATCCTGAAGTCATGTATTTTGAGGTCCTCTTATATGTGATAATGAAGGAAAAGGAGGGAAAGTGAAATAAATCAGCTGCCTAGGATCGCACAGTTTGGTAAAGTGGGGAAGCTGGGATTAATCCCAGGTTTCCTGGTTTCACATTGTGCAATTCAGCCACTAGATGTATATGTTTTGTTCCCCATATGCCCACCTTACCTCCCCCTTCCCCACCGGAGCACCACCCTGCTGGCATCAATGCGGCCCTCAATCACATTGCACAGCAAACTTTGAAGCCCTTAGGAAAGTGTTTGCGAATACCCATGGCTTAGAGGGTGAGGTGGCCACCTCCAAAACAAGAAACCCTGGGGGTCCCCCGAACCATGGGGGCTGTAGGGGCTTCCGTTACGCCCTTGCATTTAGCCTACAGCAACAGCAGGGCAGTGAGATTTCTTGGCAGGTTATAATATTAGCCACATAGTCTAGACTCATCAGCATTGAGAAAGGATCCAGAGACCCTTGAAAAAGTCTTGACATTACAGCAGTTAGTGAGTTTCACATATCAAAATTTCATGTGCACTGCCACGGAAAATGGAAACATCAGCATGTGGGTTTGTGGTCCACCAGGATTGGTCAATGGCTGGACCAATCTTGTGCAGGAGCACTGGGGTGCAATAGATCAGTTTCACGAGCTTGAAATGCATACGCTTCTGACTATCATTTGTGGAGACCTATTTTGTCTGCACAACAGGAATGCAAAACATCTCTTCAGTTTGAAGGTCTATACCGTCCACCGGTAGCTTTGGAGTAGAATGTGTTGTATTCACGCGAGACTCTGTAGGCATGATCCATAGCTTTAGTGTGTGTATTGTCTTCGTTATTGAGGTAAATGCTGATGGTTCAACTGGAAATGATGGGAATCAGACCCTTGTTACCTGGTGCATCCAATAGATCTAGCAGTGTCCCTTCCACATCTCCCACAGTGGTCCAGTGGTATGAAGGTCCCATCTATAAATAGATGTCCCATCCTGGTTATGGCCCTGTGAGCCAGCACATCAATTGCTGCTTTGTCCTGAGTTGGGGGAACTAAGAGGTTGTTCCTAAGAGTCAGCACAGATCAATACAATAGTACATGCCCCCCTCTCTTCTAGTTCCCTGCGTGTAATTGACCATTTAAATAAAGCTGGGGAGCTTAGGAAGTCTGACCTCTGAGATCGCTTGGAATCAGCCCAATTCCACACTGTTTTCCTCTTCTACTAAACCAGGCATATGGCAAGTTGGGTGCAGCCTGTAAGTGGCAAAATGAGCCTGTGCAGCATAATACCACCTTTCCAGGTCAGGGTTGCAAGCCCCCCTCTGATGCACGGCAGTGTCAAGATTTTCCATCGTAGTCTGGGCTTTTTCTTCACACTACCAGTCTGTTAATTAGGGCTCAGATTCCAGTAAAGAGGAACTTATGCAGCAACATGGGAACATTTGGGAAAATATATAAAAATGTGGACATTTTCACCACTTTAATTCCAGTCGCTTTACTTGGAATCAAGAGCGGTTATTTCATCCGTTCTTGTCCTTGCAGAGTTCGATCTTCAGTTGCTAGGATATGATCTTTCTATCCCTATACTTGCCCAGTTATTTCAGAATTCCAGTGGAGCAGTAGTCAAACTGATTGTTTTGTGACAGGATAGAGGGGGCACATTTCAGGATTTACCTAGCTTATTTTTGTTCCAGAGAGGCTACCAAATTTTATAATCTCCCAGGTAACCGGTGGCAAATTTATTGTTGGGGTTTTATCAAAAATATCCTCAACTTAGAGCAATATTAACAGCCTTCTAGTTAGAAAACAATGCTCCCCTCTTTGTCTGATGTTCTCTGTACTAACATGCTAAAGGCTCCATCACAACCACAAAGGGAGGAGGTGCAACGGATCTAATGGAAGCAAGCATGAAACAATAATTGTTGACACAGTCCAGCCCTGGGTGCCTTTCATGTTGAACTGCAATAGTGCTTTGTTTAAAGTTTGCGGTTAACATTTAAGGGAACAAAGGTATTTGCATATGCAATGTTAGCATTATACACACACGCAACATTTTTATGAGTGTAAAAGCAATTTTGATATTTATAAAGGGAGGTTGTAGATTGGTGAAGGATTTACTGATATGAAGATTATTTTAGGAGTAGGCGTACTCCCATGGGTAGTGAGTGACAGGAAAGTGGTTGTTCTAGGGGTGGTTTGTCCTGAAAGTTTGTGCACACCCACAAACCTTCACAATAGTGTGTATTCCAAACCTTCTCCAATCCATTTCCAATCTGTAAAGAGTCCCCGGATTCCCAATCTTGCAAATGGCAGAGATGCTCTCTTAGTGAAATTAAGAAACAACCCTGATGCCTTCACATTTCCTCTTGACAATTCTGCACTGTGCATAGGCACACATTCAGAAATGCCTGCATTCGCGGTACCAGGAGAATCACAAACCTTTTCTGAGATTATACATAGACAACGATGACTATCCTCTCGCATGTTGCAGACTTGGAAATCCTTTCTAAATTCCCCAAAAGAGTGAGCCTAAAAGCAGCTGAGGAGTTAGATTTAGTCACTTTTTGAAAAATTCATATTCTGGCCTATGCCCCTCTTGTCACTGCAGTTGAAACAGTCCCATGTGGGGTCACTGAGGGGTCTGAGCTTTGCCTAATCTTCTTCACTGTGTGCCCTTTTCAGGCACGTCTTTAGTCTTTTGGTTTTAAGGTTCTTGTTTATGCTGATGACACTCACTTTACACTGATAACTGACTAAGGTTCAATTAAATTGAATTGCTTCTTGGAGAGTGCCATGACGCCATTCATAAGCGCTTGGCAACCAAGATGAAAAGGGAAAAGGTGATGGGGCGGTTCATCTTTCTCTACCAGTGATCTTTTTCCAGAACATCTGGGCACCAGGTCTGCTCCAGATTCGAAGGTTAACAAGCATTTGCAATGCAATAGGTCTCGCATTCACGCGAGTTTGAGCTATTGGCATTGTAAATGACAATGCCTTTTATTTACGTTTTGGGTGTTAAAACATAAATAAAAGGATTGTCATTTACAATACTAATAGCTTAAACTCTCGCAAATGCGAGACCTATTCCATTGCAATAAAGGGCCTTCTCAACCGCTTGTTAGATTGTAAATATCAGAGGAAGAGACCGGCCTGCAAAGTCTTTAAAGTAGTGATAAATAGTACAGTGAAGAAGATGTGTAAGTGTTCTAAATTACACAGACACAAAGTCTGAAGTGAGAGTTACATATGATCCGAACTATAAACACTAACAAAGCGCTCCAACACCTTTCGCTCTGTGATTACACTGTCGCGGCTCAGGAGGAAGAGTGGGAGTGGGTAGCTATTTCCTGCCCTCTCCGTCATTTGAGTGTGCAGTGTGGCATTGCGTAATGTCATTGCTATCTTTGGCCTAATAAAAAACACTCCAGCTGTAGTAGGGCCCTGGCTTCACCTCCTGGTGCAGGTCGGGCTGTTCTTTATGGCAGGCATGGAGTGAGGGAGGGATGGTCTCGGCTGCAGCTCTGGCCTCATACAGTGGCCCTGCTATTACTAATGAGCGAGAGGCGCTGAGGTGGTGGTATTAGTATTGGTGGTGGTGGTATTGGTATTGGTGGAAGTGTTATTGGTGGTGGTGGTATTGGTGGTGCTGGTATTGGTGGTGGTAGTGATGGCATTGGTGGTATTGGTGGTTGTGGTATCGGTGGTGGCGGTATTGGTATTGGTGGTGGTGGTATTGGTGGTGGTATTGGTATTGGTGGTGGTGATACTGGTATTGGTGGTGGTATTGGTGGTGGCGGTATTGATGGTGGTGGTATTGGTGGTGGTGGTATTGGTGGTGGTGGTATTGGTGGTGGCATTATTGGTGGTGGTGGTGGTATTGGTGGTATTGGTGGTGGTGGTGGTGGTATTGGTTGTGGTATTGGTGGTGGTAATGGTGGTGGTATTGGTACTGGTGGTGGTGGTATTGGTGGTGGTATTGGTGTTGGTGGTATTGGTGGTGGAGGTATTGCTGGTGGTGGTGGTGGTATTGGTGGTGGTGTTGGTGGTGGAGTATTGGTGGTGGCAGTGGTATTGGTGGTGGTGGTGATATTGGTGGTGGTGGTATTGGAGGTGTAATTGGTGGTGGTATTGGTATTGGTGGTGGTATTGGTATTGGTGGTGGTATTGGTGATGGTGGTGGTACTGGTATTGGTGGTGGTGGTATTGGTGGTATTGATGGTGGTATTGGTGGTGGTATTGGTGGTGGTGGTGGTGGTATTGGTGGTGGTGGTGGTATTGGTGGTGATGGTAGTATTGGTGGTGGTGGTGGTAGTGGTATTGGTGGTGGTATTGGTGGTGATGGTAGTATTGGTGGTGGTGGTTGTATTGGTGGTGGTGGTATTGGTGGTGGAATTGGTGGTGGTGGTATTGGTGGTGGTAATGGTGGTGGTATTGGTACTGGTGGTGGTGGTATTGGTGGTGTTGGTGGTGGAGTATTGGTGGTGGCAGTGGTATTGGTGGTGGTGGTGGTAGTGGTGGTAGTGGTATTGGTGATGGTAGTATTGGTGGTGGTGGTTGTATTGGTGGTAGTGGTATTGGTGGTGGTATTGGTGGTGGTATTGGTGGTGGTAATGGTGGTGGTATTGGTACTGGTGGTATTGGTGGTGATGGTAGTATTGGTGGTGGCAGTGGTATTGTTGGTGGTGGCATTGGTGGTGGTGGCATTGGTGGTATTGGTGGTGGTGGTGGTATTGGTGGTGGTGATATTGGTGGTGGTATTGGTGGTATTGACGGTGGTGTTAGTGGTATTGACTGTGGCATTGCTGGTGGTCGTGGTATTAGTGGTGGTGATGGTGGTATTGGTGGTGGTGGTGATGGCATTGGTGGTGGCGGTATTGGTATTGGTGGTGGTGGTATTGGTGGTGGTATTGGTATTGGTGATACTGGTATTGGTGGTGGCGGTATTGATGGTGGTGGTATTGGTGGTGGTATTGGTGGTGGTGGTATTTGTAGTGGTATTGGTGGTGGTGGTATTTGTAGTGGTATTGGTGGTGGTATTGCTGGTGGGGTATTGCTGGTGGTATTGCTGGTGGTATTATTGGTGGTGGTGGTGGTATTGGTGGTATTGGTGGTGGTGGTGGTAATGGTGGTGGTAATGGTGGTGGTGGTAGTGTTGGTGGTGGAGTATTGGTGGTGGCAGTGGTATTGGTGGTGGTGGTATTGGAGGTGGTATTGGTATTGGTGGTGGTGGTATTGGTGGTGTAATTGGTGGTGGTATTGGTATTGGTGATGGTGGTGGTACTGGTATTGGTGGTGGTGGTATTGGTGGTGATATTGGTGGTGGTGGTATTGGTGGTGATGGTATTGGTCGTGGTATTGGTGGTGGTAGTGGTGGTGGTTGTGGTAGTGGTGGTGGTGATTTTGGTGGTGGTATTGGTGGTATTAGTGGTGGTATTGGTGGTGGTGATGGTGGGATTGGTGGTGGTGGGATTGGTTTGGTGGTGGTGGGATTGGTGGTGGTGGTATTAGTGGTGCTGGTGGTATTGGTGGTGATATTGGTGGTGGTGGTGTTGGTGGTGGTGGTCTTGGATTGGTGGTGGTGGTGGTATTGTTGGTGGTGGTATTTGTGGTATTGGTGGTGTTGATATTGGTGGTGTTGATATTGGTGGTGTTGATATTGGTGGTGGTGGTATTGGTGGTGGTGGTATTGGTGGTGGTGGTGGTATTGGTGGTGGTGGTGGCATTGGTGGTGGTATTTGGTGGTGGTACTGGTATTGGTGGTGGTGGTATTGGTGGTGATGGTGGTATTGATGGTGGTGGTGGTAGTGGTATTGGTGGTGGTGGTATTGGTGGTGGTGATTTTGGTGGTGGTATTGGTGGTATTAGTGGTGGTATTGGTGATGGTATTGGTGGTAGTGGTATTGGTGGTGGTGGCATTGGTGGTGGTGGTGGTGGCATTGGTGGTGGTGGTGGCATTGGTGGTGGTGGTGGTATTGGTGGTGGTGATATTGGTGGTGGTATTGGTGGTATTAACGGTGGTGATAGTGGTATTGACTGTGGTATTTCTGGTGGTCGTGGTATTAGTGCTGGTATTGGTGGTGGTATTGGTGGTGGTGGTGGTGGTGGTGGTATTGGTGGTGGCAGTGCTTAATTTGTAAAATATGAAGTCCAGGTGCTCATATGTTTGTCGGAGGCCACACCCACTTTCCCCAGCTCCACCACTTTCTCCATTGGCTCGCCCACTTCCTCTATTGGCTCTACCCACATCCTCAACTGGCACTGCTGAATGCCAGATGTAATACCTGATCTGAATTTAAGCAAGGGAGCCTTTCTCAAGTAAGGTTTTGATAGGAGCTTCCCCCGCCCCGTGAAAAGTTTGAAAAAGATTAAATCATAAGTGCATTTAAAGCACAATTTTGGAATAAATTCCCTAAAATGACTACTGCACTGAAAATGGTCACGTGAAATATTCCAGTGCTCTATGTGCCGATTTGGGGAAAGGACAATACTGGGGTATGTGCAAAGGTGCTTTGTGTTGTCATATACACACCTATCCCTAATGCACCATTGGCGCCTCATATTTAAATATTACCTCCAGACCAGAATTTGACTTGTGTGCCCCTATACTATGGGTGCCCTCTCCTATGCCAAGAATTACTTCAAATATGTCAAACCAGCAGTTTGCCATGGGTTTCCCCACCTACCAAAAATTATATATCCAATATGCCAGGATAAGTATACATATGCCAAGGGTGCGCTTGCCCATTAGCCAAGAATTATCTCCAGTAGGCCAGGGCCAGGAATACAATCCCAAGCATAAAACACACACCCTGCTATACTCACATCAACACAGACACATTGTGTGCACACACACTCACATATGCTCAAATTCTCATACACTCTCACATGCTCTCTCACACTCAGATTTTCTCAAACTCTCACTCTCATGCACATTCCTACTGGCACTTCTCTTTTTCAATCTGCGTGTGTTTTAAAAATACTTGCCCTGCTGCTACCCCTGCCATATCAGTTAGTGAAGCTTGGTAAAAACTTTCCTCTAAACACTAATCAAAACAAATGGCTTTTTTGCTGGTTTTCATGCATGATGAGAGTTGAATATTACACTTCCATCAAATAGGTGAACCAGATTTTTATTTGGTTGTATATGGGGATCAAGAAGTAAGAATGTAAATGGCCTAGACCCCTTACTACATTACAAATACAGCTTTCAAGTAATCTTACGTCAAGTGTGACTCCTTCAGACAGTGTTGGATTTTTAGCCAGCAAAATATTTCATTTTGGGATTAGCAGTCGCTATGTACAAGGTTTTAAAAATCTACAACTCCCACTGCGTATCTCTTAGGTGCCTGAAAAGGCATGACTGGACTGAATGTGTTAGATAAGACAATGGAGTTGTCAAAGAGTTTTTAAAAAAATCAAGTTTCAGTTTAATTTTTTTTGTTGAAGCAATCAAAGATTAATCAACCGAGCAGTGAAATGTCAGTGCCTGCATTTCATGCGCAGATTTTCGAATTCCAGAGATAATCGGTAGATATTCACAGTTCTCTAAAACAATAGAGCATGTTCAAAACTTTACTACCAATTACAATAAAAACACCCTTGTGTGTGAACCCTGTGTCTAACACAACTGCAATCTCCACTTTTTCTGTAGTCACGTTGTATAGCTGCAGCAACTATCTGTTCTGAATTGCTAAGAAAGTCTCACTGTTGGCACCTCTGTTGCCTTGAAGAACCTGGGGTTTGGTGCACTTTTATAAGCCCCTCAGCTGAACTATTGCTGGTGCTCGAGGACTTGTGCCCAGGGCCGGACTGAGAACCAAAACCGGCCCTGGCAAAGTGTTCAGCTGCCCCCCCCCCCCCCCGGTCTTGGGGGGGGGGGGTGCGGCCGAGCTGTTTGCCAGGGCCGGTTTCGGCCGATTTTGTTACAGGGGCCGATATTGCAGCTATGCTGCAAAAACGGCCCTGTAACAAAATCGGCCCCCAGGGGCCCAAAATCAGCCCCCACCTTAGCGGCCCACCGGGGAAACGCCCGGTGCCCACGATGGCCAGTCCGGCCCTGCTTGTGCCCCTGACTGATACAACACTGACTCCAGTCATGAGGCAATAACACTACACTAATGCAGTCCGAAACAACTGACTCCTGCGAGGGCCGGTCACGCAACTTAACTCCTATCTGTTATACTACTTGACATTGGGCAACACTAGATGGGTATTTCTTTCTCTTTACTTTTTTTTACATCAAAGGTAACTGCTCTGTTTTTAATTCTTTGTGTGTAAGGATTCAGCGTGGTGGCACGCAGAAGCCAAATGAAAGTTAAGCTCATTTCGGGTTTGACGCTCCAAGAGGGCCTCAAGCTGAGTCAGAGCAAGGTACCAGCTTTCAGCGACTTGCTCAGCTCTTTTGAAATGTATTCTGATGAAACGGGGAAATACGAGATGGAATCCTTGGATCGGCCTCAATCTTATCAAACCGAGAATCACGTACCGTAACGAGACGGGGCTGGAGGTGCTGATTCTAAGCCTCCCTAACTCAGCCCCAAGTAAAACACACTCCTGCAGGAAACTGAAGAGTGATGAAACAATTCGCCTCTCTCAAATATTATTATACAGGTTTTTAGACGCTGTTAGTGGATTTGTCTCGTGCTGGATTTAATTCTTCTGCCCCGTCCTTCATTTTGTTTATTCGGTGCTGCCTCTAGCTTGGCAATAATTCTGTCTCTCCCCTTCTCTCCTCCCCATCCCCCCTCTTCCCCTGCTAACCACCCAGAATACCGAGTTTACTGCAGTATCCCTTGGGGTGGGCAAGAGCTCAGCTTGGCGATGTTGCTGAAGTAACAGCAGGCATAGGCAGCTCCGAAGCCCAGCACCAAGGACAAGCCCACCCCAGAGCCGAAAAAACCTGATCGGACTCGCTGCTTCAGATAGAGGGAAAGCTCCCGGCCCAGCACCTGCAGGTTCATGCCCATCACCATCATCCTACGCCTCGAAGTCGGACTCGGGGGAGTTTTTACATTACATTCATTCATTCATACCAAGTTTTTAACACTGCAACCATCACAGTGACAGTGCTCGAGAAAAAGCAGCATTTGTTACTTACTTACTGGGTTACTGTTAAGGTTACTGCCTTTAGAGGCCTGCTGCTGCACACTGCTCGACACGCTGCTTCAAATAATAGTGGCGTCATGCAGAACTGCGGGTGCATGCGCCGTGACTCGTGCATGTGTGTGCCTCATGAATGATGATATGGCGGGCTTCAGGGCCGTGCACGGCTGGCTGGTGTGTGGAATTTAAGAAGGTTATGCACGCTGCCGCAGCGTAGACCCAGTCAGAACCAAATCCAGCCCAATCAGTGGCACGCCCACCGGCAGCACTGACTGAAGGGCAGGCATGGATTTATTATTGGCTAAGCACTCTTTACCGGGGAGAGTGGAGACAGAATGTACAGTCCATTATATTTTTGTGACATACATTGTGCAGTCGTCGATGTAAGTTGGCACTTAGGTCTAGACCCGGCCCTGGTAAATAAGTGCCGGTGCTAAGCACCGGAAACCACCAGCACAAATTAAGCACTGGGTGGTGGTGATATTAGTGGTGGTGGTATTGGTGGTGGTAGTGGTATTGGTGGTGGTATTAGTGGTGGTGGTATTGGTGATGGTATTGGCAGTGGTATTGGTGGTGGTGGCATTGGTGGTGGTGTTGGCATTGGTGGTGGTATTGGTGGTGGTATTGGTGGTGGTATTGGTGGTGGTATTGGTGGTGGTGGGGGTATTGGTGGGAGTATTGGTGGTAGTGGTACTGGTGGTGGTATTGGTGGTGGTGGTATTGGTGGTGGTGGTAGTATTGGTGGTGCTATTGATGGTGGTGGTGGTATTGGTGGTGGTATTGGTGGTAGTGGTGGTATTGGTGGTGGTATTGGTTGTGGTGGTAGTGGTACTGGTGGTGGTATTGGAGGTGTTGATGGTGGTGGTGGTATTGGTGGTGGTGGTATTCGTAGTGGTGGAGGTATTGGTGGTATTGGTGGTGGTGGTGGTATTGGTGGTGGTGGTGGTATTGGTGGTGGTGGAGGTGGTGGTATTGATGGTGGTGGTGCTATTGGTGGTGGTGGTATTGGTGGTGGCATTGGTGGTGGTGTTGTTAATAAAACAGGCTTTTGAAAACAACCCGTCAAGTTTCTTTAGTACAGAACACATGTAACACAGATGTGCTGTTGTCAGCTTTAGCCCATTAGCACAGGATTATGTGCTACCTGGAATTCACATGACTTAATTGGCTAATCATTTCTAAATCCATTTTACTTTGGGGCCTGAAACAGACACAAGATAATGCCGGGTTAAAGTGATTGAACGCAGGCGCCCGTGTTAAGGCGGCGGCCATGCTGCTTAAAAAAACACAAGCGGTCTCAGCTGAAGCAGCGCATGTCCGGCCTGCAGTAAGAGAAACTCAATGAAGTAAATAGTGCTTACAGACTAAATAACTGGTCCCGTGTAACAACTGAAGTAAAAGGGCCAGTCGCCTTGGGAGGGTACAAATGAAGACAAGGCCGTACTAAGGAGGGACTAACAAGCCTATTAACGAATCAGAAGGCAGCATTTACGAAAGACAATGACACAAGCCAATGTAAAATATGGGAGTGGCTTCTCTCCCATACTCTACTACAGCAGTCTCGCAGAGCGAGCAGCGCATGCGCGCTGCCGCTAGGCTCGACCTAAAAAGGTGGGTTTTGTGTTCAACAGTGAGCTCTGCTTGCAGGCCCAGATTCAAAAGGTGTGAACTTCCTTTTCTTGCAATTCCTCCTTTTACAGAAGATCTGCCAACCACTCTGTCCCCACTGCATGTCACTGAGTGCCACATGAGCCTAACACATGCCTCGAACCAGGCATAGCTTTATTCGGGGTCTCCCAGCGGGCTTGAATGGTCCACTTCTGCAGACCCAGACCACAGTGTGCCCTACACCGCACCTCTCTCTGTACTGACTCCTTATGACACGGAGAGTTCATGTTAAAACCTTGTTTATGTACTGCCCACCCTTCAGGAATGTCATGCATGTAATAGTATCATACAGTGCTGCCCCCACCTGTCAGGACCATAATACATATATTAGGACGGTACTGGCACCCTCTATAAGAATGGAATACGTGTCATAGGACAGTCTGGCACTGCCCTGCAGGAATGTGATACATATAATAGGACAGTACTTGCACTGCCCTGCAGGAATGTGATACATATAAAAGGACAGTTCTGGCACTGCCCAGCAGGAATGTGATAGATGTATTAGGAAAATACTGCCACTGCCCAGCAGGAATGTGATACATATAATAGGACAGTTCTGGCTCCACCCTTCAGGAATGTGATACATATAATAGGAAAGTACTGCCACTGCCCAGCAGGAATGTGATACATATAATAGGACAGTTCTGGCTCCACCCTTCAGGAATGTGATACATATAATAGGAAAGTACTGATACTGCCCAGCAGGAATGTGATACATATAATAGGACAGTTCTGGCTCCACCCTTCAGGAATGTGATACATATAATAGGAAAGTACTGATACTGCCCAGCAGGAATGTGATACATATAATAGGACAGTTCTGGCTCCACCCTTCAGGAATGTGATACATATAATAGGAAAGTACTGCCACTGCCCAGCAGGAATGTGATACATATAATAGGACAGTTCTGGCTCCACCCTTCAGGAATGTGATACATATAATAGGAAAGTACTGATACTGCCCAGCAGGAATGTGATACATATAATAGGACAGTTCTGGCTCCACCCTTCAGGAATGTGATACATATAATAGGAAAGTACTGATACTGCCCAGCAGGAATGTGATACATATAATAGGACAGTTCTGGCTCCACCCTTCAGGAATGTGATACATATAATAGGAAAGTACTGATACTGCCCAGCAGGAATGTGATACATATAATAGGACAGTTCTGGCACCAAGTTTCAAGAATGTGATACATATAATAGGACAGTTCTGGCTCCACCCTTCAGGAATGTGATACATATAATAGGAAAGTACTGATACTGCCCAGCAGGAATGTGATACATATAATAGGACAGTTCTGGCACCAAGTTTCAAGAATGTGATACATATAATAGGACAGTTCTGGCTCCACCCTTCAGGAATGTGATACATATAATAGGAAAGTACTGATACTGCCCAGCAGGAATGTGATACATATAATAGGACAGTTCTGGCTCCACCCTTCAGGAATGTGATACATATAATAGGAAAGTACTGCCACTGCCCAGCAGGAATGTGATACATATAATAGGACAGTTCTGGCTCCACCCTTCAGGAATGTGATACATATAATAGGAAAGTACTGATACTGCCCAGCAGGAATGTGATACATATAATAGGACAGTTCTGGCTCCACCCTTCAGGAATGTGATACATATAATAGGAAAGTACTGATACTGCCCAGCAGGAATGTGATACATATAATAGGACAGTTCTGGCTCCACCCTTCAGGAATGTGATACATATAATAGGAAAGTACTGATACTGCCCAGCAGGAATGTGATACATATAATAGGACAGTTCTGGCACCAAGTTTCAAGAATGTGATACATATAATAGGACAGTTCTGGCTCCACCCTTCAGGAATGTGATACATATAATAGGAAAGTACTGATACTGCCCAGCAGGAATGTGATACATATAATAGGACAGTTCTGGCACCAAGTTTCAAGAATGTGATACATATAATAGGACAGTTCTGGCTCCACCCTTCAGGAATGTGATACATATAATAGGAAAGTACTGATACTGCCCAGCAGGAATGTGATACATATAATAGGACAGTTCTGGCACCAAATTTCAAGAATGTGATATATGTAATAGGACAGCCTGGCACCCACCTTCAGGAAGGTGATACATATAATAATACAGTATTGGCATCACTCTTGAGTATTGTGGTACATATATGAGGACAGTACTGACCCTGTCCCGCAGGAATGAGATACATATATTATGTTATATTGATATACTTTATATTGTGCACGAATCACCCGGGGAGGGGTATCTCGGTGCAAGCAAAAACACAAACAGAGCGGAGACTACTGTTTTCAGAAGAGCGCAGTCTTAAGTAGTTTCCTGAATTGGAGAGGCTCAGTGCACATTCGGATGTTTAGGGGTAATCTGTTCCAATACAGTGGGGCTGAATAAGAGAAAGATCTGCCCCCTGTAGGGTCCTTTTCACCTGTGGGTCTATCAATAGCGCCTTCTCACTAGATCTAAGGAGTCTAGATGGACAATAGGGAGTGAGCCTCGAAGATAAGTAGCTGGGGCATTTCCCAATCAGGGTGTTATGCATCGTGCAACACATTTTTAAAATGATCATTTTATGGATTAGTAGCTAATGAATCGAGTGCAATAAAGGGAAGGAGGGTGTTGCAGATGGAAGTCTGGATAGCAACATCTCATGTGCAGAGGCCACTATGGCATTTCCATAAGTCAGGCGACTGAAAACCAGCACCTGTACCAGAGTTTTCCTTGCAGAAAGGGGGAGAAAGGTGAAAGCTCTCCTCAACAGGTCATGATGTGGAAGCAAATGCCAATGGTAGACAAAACCTGCTCCTTCATAGAGCGAGTTTGGTCCAATTGGACGCCCAGGCTTTTAACTACATGTTTGGGTCTCGGCGCTGAACCCAGTTCAGAAGGCCACCAGTCAGAGGACCAGAGCTGTTGGGCCTTGCCAAATAGCATGATTTCAGTTTTGCCAGCTTTTAACTGAAGGCAATTTTCTGTCATCTATTCGGCAATTGCCTTCATCCCGGCTGAAAAACACTGTTTAGCTTTGGTCAGATCTTCATCAAAAGAGATTATTAACTGAGTATCATCAGCATAAGATATTAACACGAATCCAAAGTCTTTATTGATCTTCGCAAGGGGGCCACGTAGATGTTAAATAAGGTAGGGCTAAGGCAAGAGCCCTGGGGAACCCCCTTGTCCAATAGCATAGTATGAGATTTATAAGGGCCCAATATAATTGCTTGGGTCTGTTGGTAAGAACATTCTTGAGCCACTGTAATGCCAAGCCCTGGATTCCAATCTCCTGAAACCTATGGATCAACCTGGGATGAGAAACAGTATCGGATGCTGCGGAAAAATCCAGCAGCACGAGAAGAGATGGAATGTTGGCATCAAGGGAGCATCTGATATGGTCAGTGACTGCAACCAGGGCTGACTCTGTACTATAGAAATGTCGAACTCAAATTGTGATGGGTCCAGAATCTTGTTGACCTCTAGTTAATCCGTGAGTTGTTGATTGATTGAGCCTTCTAACAGCTTATCCAATAAGGGAAGCAATGATATCGGACAGTAATTTGTGAGATTCGCAGGTGACAAGTTCACCTTTTTCTTGGATCGGTCTGACCTGAGACGCTTTTTAAGCCGAAGGGATCTTGCCTGAATTCACAAATAGGTTAAATAGAGAGCATATGGCTGAAGCAAGCTGTTTAGGCAAGATTGGCGAGATCCAAGGAGGACCCTGATTTGGCTGTGGCAAGTGCTTTCTGAATTGCTTCTGGTGAGAAGTTGTTGAACTTGCCTAAGCTCGTACTACTATAGGAGGAGATGACTTAAAATCAGTCTCCTCAGAGGCCTGGTCAGATGGGCTAGTAAAGTGGAGACAATTTGTATTGATTTTATCTTCATGATAGTTGGCCAAAGAGTCACATGGTGCTTGAGATGTGAAAGTATCATGTGAACAAGCAGTGATTGACAAAGGCATTAAGCACTTTGTATAACTCTTTGGATGAGTTGCCGGCCTGATTAATTTGGTTGGAGATATAACATTTCCAAGCTTTTTTGATGTTACCATGTTAGATCATCAGGGATGCTCTATAGGCCCCCTTGTCCGATAGCGAATGTGTCCTACTCCACTGTCTTTCCCGCTTTTAACAAAGCGGGAAATCTAATCTCAATCAGGTGTGGACCATGGTGCATGAGCTCCACGAGGAACAAATTTTGAGAGGAGCAATCCTATCAAGCGCCGAGTTGAAGGCTCTATGATGGTGCGATAATGCTTGGTCCATGTCCAGATCTACCGACGCAGCAGGAGGCTCATATTCATTAGAAAAAGCCTCAGGAGTAACTTTACTCCAAAATCTCGCAATACTTTTAGTGACAGATAATCAGACAGTAATGGTATCACTCTTCTGGAATGTGATACATATATTCAAACAGTACTGGCACTGACAAGCAGGAATGTGTACATATAATCAGACTGTACTGGCACTATCTGTTAAGAATGTGATACATGTAATACTACAGTACTGCCACCATCCAGCAGATGTGTAATACGTATATTAGGTCATTACTGGCACCAACCTGTAAGAATGTAATACATATATTAGGACAGTACTGGCACTGTCCGGCAGGAATGAGTTACATATAATAGGACAGTTTGGCACCCATCTTCAGCAATATGATACACATAGGACAGGACTGGCTGTGCCACTCTTGGATTATCAGCATGGCCTGCAGGCCGGTGGATCAATCAATCAATCAGGATTTATAAAGCGTGGCTAATCACCCAATATAGTATCTAGGCGCTTGCAGGCACTGGAGGCTTATTCCAACAGCCAGGCCTTCAGGGCCATTTAGAAATTCGGATGTGAGGTGATGGTCTGGAGTTGCGTAGGGAGGCTGTTTCAGGTCTTTGCTGCGGTGTCCTCCACTTCTGCTTTGATAGATGCGAGGAGTATGGGAAAGTGAGAGGGAGGTGGAGTGTAGACTTCTCGACGGTTGGTGGAAGTTCAGGTGGTGGTTAATGTAGGCAGGTCCTTGGTTGTGTAGAGCCTTGTGTGCATTGGTCAGCAGCTTGAATTGGCATCTCTTCTGTACAGGGAGCCAGAGAAGTTGCCTGAGGGGAGGTGTGATGTGGGCTCATCGGGGAAGGCTGAGGATGAATCTGGCTGCGGCGTTCTGTACGGTCGGAGGTCTATGGAGAAAGTGTGCGGTGATTCCTACATAGAGGGTGTTGCCATAGTCCAGACGGCTAGTGATGAGGGCTTGTGTCATGGTGCGCCTCGTGTGTAGGGGTAGCCACTTGAAGATCTCACATAGCATGCGCAGAGTGAGGAAGCAGGTGGAGGAGACAGCATTGATCTGTGATTTCATGGTGAGCTTGTTGTCAATGATGATTCCAAGGTGTCTAGCGTGGTTGGAGGGAGTGGGTGCGGGTCCTAGGTCTGTAGGCCACCAGGAGTCATTCCATGTGTTGCTGCTGTTGCTGAAGATCAGTACTTCTATCTTGTCTGTGTTCAGCTGCAGGCAGTTGTTCTTCATCCAGTCGGTGACACTTGCCATGCATCTGCGGAAGCTGGTTCTGGTGGTGGCGGGGTCGTTGGTGAGTGAGAGGATAAGTTGGGTGTCATCGGCATAGGAAAGTATGCTGAGGCCATGGGATCTGATGATGTTCGACAGTGGGATCATGCGCTGAAGAGTATCGGGCTGAGGGAAGAGCCCTGGGAGACACAGCAGGTGATCTCCTTAGGTACAGAGTTGAAAGGTGGGAGGTGGATCCTCTGGGTTCTTCCAGTGAGGAAGGAGGTGACCCATTTGAGCGCGTCCCCCTGGATGCCTATGTGGTGGAGTCTTTTGATCAGCATGTGGTGGGATACGATGTTGAAGGATGCCGAGAGGTCGAGGAGGATCAGACCTGCTGTTTCTCTTCAGTCAAGGACGGTTCGGATGTCGTCGGTGGCTGCGATCAGGGCAGTCTCAGTGCTTGCTGCGGAAACCGGATTGGGAGGCATCAAGTATCTGGTTCTGCTCCAGGTGTGTCATGAGTTGCTTGTTGATGATCTTTTCCAGTACCTTAGCTGAGAATGGGAGCAGAGAGATTGGCTGGTACTTTTTGAGTTCGCTGGGGTCGACAGAGGGTTTTTTGAGTAGTGGTCTGACTTCGGCATGTTTCCAGGCATCTGGAAATGTTGTGGTGGTGATAGAGGTATTGAACAGTGTGGTGAGTTCCTGGCCGATCCTTTGGTTTCCTGAGTTGCAGATGTGGTGCAGGCATGGGTCTGTGGGAGCTCCCAAGTGGATGGATTTCAGAGTGGTCAGTCTGTGGCTCATGTCGGTTGCAGGGGTGGAGTATCTGTAAATGAAGTCTGTAGGTGTGGGTTGGGGTTTGAAGTTTCTGTATATGATTGCGATGTTGTCTTGGAAGAAGTCGGTAAGTTGTCACACAGCTCCTGCGAGGTGTGATGCTGTTTTCCTTGGCAGCCGAGTTGGAGGATTCCTTAACAATGTTGAAAAGTTCCTTGGTGTTGTTGGCGCTGGTTTCAATGCAGGCTGCTAGGGCTGTCTTCTTTGTTGCCCTCAGCAGGCGGTGGTAGATGTTGAGGGAGGTCTTGATGGCTTGCCAGTTGGAGGTGTTCTTGCTGGTGCGCCATCTCCTCTCCAGCTGTTTGCTGTCTCATTTCGCTGGTCTGAGTTCTTGGGTGTACTAGCTGGCCTTTTTTTGAGGATTTTCTCTAGATGTTGCTGTTTATAGGATGATGCTGTTGGCGCAATTGGTGATCCAGGCATTAAAGTTCTTCCCTCCCTGTTCGAGGTTGGTGGCGGTAGCGGGGTTGGAGGTGTTGATGGCATCCTTCCAGCTGGTCTCTAAGATTTTGTTCCACCTCTGGTGGGAGGCACAGGTCATCTTTGGGGTGGCGCTGGGGGGTTGGAGATGCTGAAGTGGACAATGGAGTGATTGGTCCTTGTGAGTTCAGTGACGTGGCTGTATTTGACGCAGTTGCTGGAGGTGAAAATGGGGTCCAGCGTGTGTCCTGTAGTGTGTGTAAGGTTGTGGATGATCTGGGTCAATCCGAGGTTGCTCATACTGTCGAGGAGGTATGCAGTGTTGTTGCCATTGAGGTCATCGATGTGGATATTTTGGTCACCGAGGAAGATGTAGTCTTTGGAGTCTAAAGCTAGGGGCGCAATGAAGTCTGCAATGGTATTGCAGAAGTTATAGCGCAGGTCTGCGGGTCGGTATGCAAGGGTGCCTCTGATGGTTCACTTGTCATCTGTGTGGAGCTTGAAGTTGAGATGTTCCATGGGGTGTTGGTGTTGTCAGTGATGGTGGTTATAGTATAATGCACCTTTTGACATGGTTAGCCCCCACTTTTTGCTTGATGCCAGATGTGATTTCGAACTGTAAGTGCTCTGGGTCCCTGCTAACCAGGTTCCAAGTGCCTGATCTCTTTCCCAAAACTGTAACACGATTGGAACAACTTCAGCCACCCTTGTAAGTCCCTAGTAAATGGTACCCCTGGAACCTAGGGCATGGGTACTGAGGACGGTCCCCTAGGGCTGCAGCATGTATTATGCCACCCTAGATACCCCTCACCAAGACCATGCAAACTGCCATCACAGCCTGCGTGTCTTGAGTGCAGAGAAATCCGAAGAGTTGACATAGCACACAGCCCTGTGTGCCATGCCCTCGTACACTGCATGAGATATAGGTAAGTCACCCCTACTGCAGGCCTTACAGCCCTAAGGCAGGATGCCCTAAATCCCATGTGTGGACATATCTGCATGAGCAGATATGACCCTGCAATATCTGAGCCATTCTTGGATATTGTAAGTGCACAGGGAAGCCTTAAAGAGTACACGGGCAGGATACTTGTCATTACATGTTTCCTACCTCCATGATTGCTTCACTGTGCCCTAAGATGTTTGGTACCAAACATCTTATCTTAATAAATCCTCACTGATGCCAGTGTGGGATTTATAAATAAATGTACTCAGGAGACACTTTAGAGGGTCCCCTGAAAACCTACCAAGCACTGGTGTGGTCTCTGACTAGTCATAGCCAGCCTGTCACTACCAGACATATTTCTGACCTCATGGGGTGAGATCCTGCGCTCTCAGAGGCCATGACCAAAGCCTGCTCTGGGTGGAGGTGCTCACACCTCCTCCAGGCCAGAATGGCATTCTAGAGCAGGAAGCTTCAAATGCATTGCTGCCTTTGAAGTTCACCCAAGGCTTCCCCAGATAGTGGGGGATGCCAACCCCCCACTGTCCTGCTCCACATTTGGCCTGAGGACAGGCAGGAAAATTAGTTAGATGAGGAGGAGTGTCCACACTGAGCCAGCACCACCCCTAAGGTGGGGCAGGCAATGTGAACCCCTCTCCTGAAAATCCATCATCTTAAGTTAGTGGAAAAACAACCTATCAGGGCTAGGGTAGTGCCCCTTCCCACAGGAAGTGGTCACTAGAGGGTGTAGACACCCCAAAGGTAGGTAGCCCATTGGCTACTACCTGTCTCCCCTTGTAACACCCCTAAATGTAGTATTTAGATGTCACCCCAAGACCTGAAAACTTAGATTTAACAGACAAAAAGAAGAGAAGGACAAAGAAGACCTGCTACACGAGAACTGAAGCCATGATGAAGAAGAAAAAGGTGCCAAACCCTGCCTGCTGCCTCTAGGGCAGTGGCGGCTGGTGAAATTTGAAAGTGGTGTGGTTGTAAAAGGTGTTCTTGACTTGCAAGGAGCATTGAGTGTGAAGGAATATAAGCTTGTGGTGGCTGTCTAGTTACACAGCAAGGGGGCCATCGGCCCGCGGTCAATCAAGGAAAATGGGCCCCCTCTACCACCTGCTTCATTCTATTAAAAAACACCACAGCTGGGCTGCAGAATGCCTCTCACACACCTATGACCACTGCAACTCTTACACTGTTCACAAGTAGCCCTTGTGGCTGCCGCCTGCAGTGTGGCCAGACAGAGTCTGTGGTGTGGAGTAACACATCTTGCAGTGAGGCAGAACTGGAGGTCTAAGATCTAATATATTGCTGGTTTTATGTCATACGCAGGGCCACTGGAATTATGTGGCAGCAAAAGGCAACTTCTGTGATGTAATGCGGCACATAGTATTACTTCATTATTTTGTCATGTTTACACTTTTACATGGCGTGGGCACAGATTCTACCTCACTAGTGCCAGTCTGACATCCAGATACAGCAAAAAGGCATTGAACTAGTGAACTCTCTTGTCCGTTCAAGTTTATAAAAATACCAGGAATTACCATTTTGGGGTTGAGGCAAATGAATAGATTACATTAAATAAAACGTATAAAATGCCATCAGCAATTAACATCCCCCATGAACATATGTATCTTTCATCATTTATGTAGAAAATCATTTCATTTTTGAAGAAATAATGTATACATCACCTTTGACAGCCTTTGCAAGTACGTTTTCATTCATGCCCACATAACAATTTAATTATTGAAAAATTATAAAAGAAACACACGTTTCTTGCTGCAAAACAATATTAACTCACTGCGACTTCAAAAAACTCATCTGATCCAAGGATGTAAGGGGCAGTGAGAGCCAAGACCTCCCCCGGCGCCCCCCAGGGTCCAACCGCAGCGCAGATGGAAGAAAAGGTGATGCACCGAGGAGAAATCAAACCAGTCTCCACACCAACCTTATGCAGTTCTTTGCACCTGAACCATAGGAGGACAGTGTTAAATCCGTGCAGCGTTAGCGTTATACCAGGCATGCACGTACCTAAAACACGACTACGAGGGTGAGGACGGACCTCCCAAGCTGCTGCACGACTGCTGTGCAGTGTATACTAAACGGCAGTGAAAAATAATCAGAGGCAAAAGAAAATATGCACTTTTTCTTGCCTGCTTGTTGCCTCGCTAAACTGTCTTCCATTACCTTGACTGTGATGTCTCTTTCTGTAACTGTTCTCTGTCGACTTAGTGATGATCCGTCGGATGAGGGTGGCTGTTGATGCAGACACACACCTGAGGGTGCCCACCACCTTCTCTGCTTCGTCATCAGCTGCGGGCAGACACCGGAGCTGCTAATGATGGTATCCAGACATGACACAGGCCTGCAAATAGAGCGCAGGAAGGAAGCACACCTCAAGTCTGTGCAGTGAGTCTTCAAAAGTCCTGAAGACAAACTGCGCAGACTCCATTTTTCAGCTTCCCGCGCTGCCTGCAGCCTCTACGGGCCCACCCATTCCCAACTCGTCACAGGGATGGACCCACCCCTGTGACGAGTTGGGAAAGGGTGGGCTGACCATCCTCTCCACTCCCTGACTGACGTGAAGCCCCTGTTGCTACATGGCTTCAGCCTGAAGCGCCCGGGGCTAACTTTACCCTCACGTCATTAGGGGGTGGAGACTGGTCCTCGAGGCTATGTCTTTGCAGAGCTGATGACCTCACAGGCCTCAGGGCTGTGAGGTCGTCAACCCGGCAATTACTATTGGCTCAGGGCAAGTCCACAGGGAATGCAATGCATCAGCGTGATGCTGAGGCATTACTGTGTGTCACGTGACTCATCACGTCATCACAGCAACAAGCCCCGCCTCCAAGCAAGAGGTGAGAGTATTTTTTTAGGTCTCGCCTACGCAGCGCGCATGCACTGCGTAGGAGAGACCTTTAGCGATCGGCACAGCTTTGGGGGCAAAAACGTGCACGCGTTGCATTGCTTGCAATGGCAACGCGTGCACGTCTGGCGATTCCCTTGCGGGAGCGCGCGGCGCCAAATGGTCGCAATCATCGCACCTTGCTGCACGCTCCCACAAGGGAATCGCGCAAGGCCCCCTGCTGCCGCGCGAGGCGCGCGCTTGTTTTACATGAAAGCATGTCAGCTACTGGGCATCTAACTGTGGAGTCGCGTGATGAAAACAAGTTTGAATGATGAAAATCTTTTTTCAGATGGCTGTCCTTAAGGGACAGGGTCACTTTTGAAATTACTCTGCCTTTAGTTAATAAACTTGTTCCAAGATTTCTAGTGGAATATTTTAAGTCACGTGACAATTGTTCAGTGCAAACACCTCTTGAGGAAAAGCTGCGGTGGTGAATAGATTGTCACAGGGAATGGTTCTTTTCGATTGCTCACAATGTCTCCACTGTTTTCAAACACCATAACACTGAAGCAAATAAACAACTGTGTTACACACCAATGTGTGCCTATTGTGTGCAGACCTCATTCTGATACTAAAGCTTAGGATCTAAGGTATATGGCACAAAGAAATTCACAAATGAAAATCCCAGAAGTGCAACAGAAGGATTTTTCCGTTGGATTAAACAGATTTCAAACCAGGAAATTAAATGTCTGAGATATAGGAAACTTGCAAGAACATGGGGTTGCAATTTGTGGCCGTTGCAGTGGCTCATGAAGGTAGCTAAACATTTCATATCCTGAAAAAGTGGGAGACAACTGTTTATGGTTGTAAGATGGCCCAGTGGTCTCAGTGCCCGTCCATAGACCTGAAAGTGAAATGTTTAAACACCCTCAAGGAGAAATCAGTCTTTAACTGGTCAATTGCCCTTAAAATAAGTACCTCTGAATTGCACAATAATTAACCCTTAAACCCCAACTGCCTAGGTACAATCCTGTTTGTTGTGTGCATTAATAGTTGTTTTTGTTATTATTTTAACAATAACAACAATAATAATAATAATTCATATTATTATACCCATTACTGGACTAGGTCTGCAAAAATGTGACAGTGACAATCTTAGAGAGTTATATGAAAGCCAAAGTGAAAAGCAACAGAAGTAATACCTCAATTTTGATAATTTTATTATAGGTAAAGCAGTAGCGGTTAAGACACAAGCGTTTGACTTTGTAGGTAGGTAGTCGTAAGTTCTTCCGAAGGTAATGGAACCAAGTAGCTGTTGTGATGGAGGTGATGAGATTCCTACCCCATTCTGTTCTTAAATAATGTAAATAATTTTAGATAGGTTTCTGTCAATAAGTTGTTTTCAACTAGGCGATTCCAAGTGACATCAAATAGACTAGAGCAAAGCTTAAGTTGTCTAGGATGCCGTTTTGAACCCAATGGTGGAAGCACATTATTGACAACTATCAATCTACAGTTTTGTGTTACATATGTCCTCCAAATCCTGTTTCTTTTTTCAACAGATCCCTCAGATCAGCTGTGCAAGGGCAGAAGTGTTATGGTTAAGTCATGCCACATCTTCAGCTCTCTTTCCCTAATTGTACTTGAAAAGTGACATATACCTTGTGCCCTGCCACCCACCCCCATCATCCTTGTCAGTACTCTCTCCAAAAAACACAAATTATGCCTGATCACCCTCCCACACCACTCTTGATACCCCTCTCCTCCATCAGATCTAACATTTAAAAACAAAAATGCCTAGCATCTTGCCACCCACACCCACCAGGCAACTCACCCCGACCTAATATTTTTTTTAAAACAGAATGTGCGGTGTCTCGCCACCCGCCCTCCTCTGCCTCTGCACTTTGCTGCCCTCTCCTTGCCTGAAGCTGCGTACAGAAAGCCTGAGCCTTGCTGACAGCGGCTCTCAGAGATCTGTGTTGGCAGTTGCCCGTCAGCACAGCGTGCTTATATTGCAGTTCACAGAAGTGATGGCCATTGTCCATGCAAGAGCGCTACCTGCCTTCCCTGTCACTTGAGGTCTCTGAAGACACAATTGAGGCCAAAGAAGGTCGTGAGAGGCCATGGAACACCAGCCACTCTTTCACTGCGTTCTTTGGGTCTCTGGGCACACGGGAGAGGCAGTGGAACCGTGTTTGCCAGAGCATGGCCGAACATTTAGCAGTAAGGCATCGGAACGTCGTTCAAAGTCAAGCAGCCATTAAGAAGTCAGAGATTTTTGTTTGCATGAGAACAGATCAGAATGTCATTCCCCTAGGACGGGAGATGACCTATCTTGCTGGTACATCACTGTTGCTAAATAACGGTTGTGTACTTTTCTTCGTCATAGTTATATGAATATATTCTATGTGAGTACATATTTATAGAACTGCTAAGAGTTGCCTAAAGATTAAAAGTAAAAAATGTAGTAATTTTAATTAATCAAATCCATACAAATATAATATTGTAGAACATGGTTTGTACAAGTGTCCAAACCGTCCAATATTGTTAGCTTTGGTTAGAAAGCCCTGTGCGGTTTATCTGTCGAGATGATTCAACATTCATCTCTTCTCTCAAGTAGAAATGCAGTTCTCTGCTGTACTCAAGACTGTCAAGCTTACTACGGTAGGTGATAGCTTGCCCTGCTACATGGTGTCTCAAAGATGCTGCAGTGCCTTCTTTTTCCATCATTTTAAGTAATTCAAGGATGTGCTTGCTAGGTCTTGAAGATCACAACTGGCTCGGGCTTAAATTGGATATTCTTCTTAGAATCGTCGTATGATTTCTAGGACTTGCTCTGCAAGTGTCGCAGTGGCATATTCCTTTGCCCGCTCCTCACCTCCCCTAGTCTCTTGCCTTGACCACCCAAAGAATAGCTCTCAAGTCGAAGACAAACTGCAAGGAGGCGCACACTGGTCTCCATAGTATATTGTCCACAGGGGCTGAATGGTCTGGTTTGTTGTCAGCTCGGACAAATACACAAACTGCCACAGCCCCCTTACTGTCTGGGCAGCAGAGGCGTTACTGGATTTTCGAGGGATGGGTTAGTGATGCCATCTGGGTATTGCACCCAATGCTGCCTCATGTATGGTTGCTGAAGCCTAGGTATGGCCTGGATGTCTCATTGCAGTTCCCTCTTTGCACTTGAAGCTGTCTAGATCAGTAGGTTGTGTTGCATTCATACTTAAAGTAGAAATACTACTAGTCGATTGCCAGATAGACAGCCGTAATTCTGGGTTGGTCAAACTGCTGCCCTGGTGGCATTAGTGGTTGCATTTTGTCTTTTCTAGCCTCGTAAATATATGGAATCATTTGCAGATGGACCAAATTAAAGAACTATATTGCTAACTCTGTAGGATGAAGTACCCCCGTGTGGTTGTGGCGCTCACTAATTCCGGTATTAAATTATTTTAGTATAGCATATCTGTTGGTGCTCAAGGGAAGAGGAGTCATCCACCCCTCAACATTTGCGATCCATAGGGATCACACAATTATTTCTACAGGCCCGAGCACACACACAATATCATTCATTAGTTTGAATAAAGCAATACAACGCACAAAATAGTATACAATTGTTTATATTATAATTTTCTTTCTTCCATTAGACCAACTCATCAGTTATATAGTTTACTGAGTGAACTATAACTTACTCCCCTGCCATGCACCGTTTATGACCTCATAATACATCACTCATGACAAGTTAAATGGCAACACTGATGAACTCACTGGTGACATTTCAAGTGACAACATTAATGACATCACTGGTAACGCCATAGTAAACAGGCATTGGCATAGCCAATAGGTCTCGCTTTTGGGACCTTATAAGTATTTAGTTATGCAGCACAATATCCTTGGTGCAACAACATCAACTGTTGCATTACTAAACACTTATAAGGTCCCAAAGGCGAGACCTATTGGATGTGCCAATGCTTGTTTAAACTAGACAACTACTTTGCCGACCCTGGGGGTTACAGTAAAGGGGGCGGAGCCCCGACACCCTCATTCAGAATCCGCCACTGCTCTAGGGCTCGACAATCACTGCCTGTTGTGTAATTCTGAATCTGTGAAGAGTCAAAGAACCCCAGAGCTCCCCCAGACTTTGAGAAACCACTAAGAACGTCCTTTGGAGTGAAGATATCACTCCCCTGCACACCACAGGCACAAAGCCCAAGAAGTCTGGTTTGTCAACTTGCTGCTCCCCGATGATCCCGTAGCAGAATCGACACCAAAATCGGTACACCAGCTTTGGAGGGCAGATCTGCCTCTCCACCAAATTCGGAGACACCAGGACCTACCAGAGCCCCACCGTACCAACAGCCTAGGTGCAGGACCACCAACTGCAAACAGCGCGAAGAAGAGTCCATTCCGGACCCCCATGACAACAGAAGCAAGCACCCATTGAGGGACATTGAAGCCCCTAAGCCCCACTTCCAGAGTGGCCCAGCAGTCCCGGAATCACCTCTCCAATTTGCCTACTCCTGACCCCTTGATGCACGGCACCTGGCTGACCTATCTACTCTGCACCCAGCCCCGGTAAAGACAAACCAGCTGTGCTCCCGTGGCCCTGAGGCCCTTGCAACCTCTCCCCTCGGAAGAGACCCCCTCGGACTCACCTTTAGGTCCCCCTGTGCAGTGTGTTTTCAAGTGTCCCCCTTCGTCATAGAGCACCAGCTACCATCAGCTTCACCACTCTGCTCCCAGCCGAATCCGGGATGCTCCCAAACTTCTGCTGCTGGAACATTGGACCTGGTTCCATTACTGACCTACAACAAGAAGGTGAGCTACGTGAAAGCATTGCCTGATTTTCTGTGCATTCTTACACTTTTTCCAATTGACTTCAATGGTGCGTAATTGCGCCCGAAAGTGATATATTTTCCGAAATTTGAAAAAACTTAACTTCTAAGGTACTTACTGTAGATAAAAGGTTTTGGTCTTAAAAATTATATAACAATCAATACTATTTTTATAAAGTAGTCTTGGATTTATTCTTGAATGTGTGTCTCATTTATTGCCTTTGAGAGTACAACAAATGCTTACCCTCTGATAAGCCTAACTGCTCGCCCACACTACCATAAAAAGAGCATTAGAATTATCTGCTTTTAACTCTGTACACCAATTGGGGATCCACTGGACTATCTGCACAGTGTACTTTGTTTTTGTACACTAAATAGAGAGTCAGCTTCCTACAGTAATGCACTGTATGGTGTCTTTGTGAATGATGGCTGTTCCTCCTCCCGGCTTGTTGGTGCGGTCTCGGTGAGTGATTTTATCAGTGGCGGCTGGTACCCTAAACATTTGGTAGGGCAACCATCCAAATATTTAGGGTACCAACCACATGTGGCTGTCAGTCATGGCTCGTTATAAACAGTGTTTATAATGAACCATGACTGACAGCTCTTAATTGGAGGCGAGGCTGAAAAGTAGTTAAAAATTAAAATTAAAATGCACTTACCTTCGCTGGATTGCCTCCTTCGGGCGTGAATCGCTCGGCGCTCTGACTGCAGCAGTGGAATTCTCCACTCAAATCCTGACGCTGCTTTCCTGCTGCAGATAAGCAGCATGAAAGCAGTGCCAGGAGCAGGCTGCCTTTACGCTCCTCTAGGCAATGGGGGCCTGTGTCTGCTCTCCACCTAGCCAGCCGCGGTCCATGCAGGTAACAACGGTGGGGTGGTGGGGCCGTGTAAGGGGGAATTTTGAGGGACGATGCAGAGGGAAAAATAATTATTAATTTAATTTTCCTTCTGCATCGTCCCGCGGCTGCACCTAGCTGTCTTAGACAGTTAGGTGGAGAGGTTTACACTGCGCAATTCAGGCTGGCTGGCCCAAGACAGGTGGCCAAAATGACCTGCACAGTGTAAACAGGTGGAGTGAGCACCACTCCCCTGCTGCAATTCAACAGTGGTGGCCCGCCCCCAAACAGGGCTCGGCTGGGGAAAGGAAAAAATAAAATGGTAATAAATGTATTTTATCACCATTTTATTTTTCTCCTTCGTGGCGGCCCTGGTAGCAGGGGGGCAACGCTCCTCTGCCCTAATGAGGGGACCGCCGCTGGATTTTATATCCATCGGAGATCACTGTGGCAGTGTTTTGGGCAGATGTGGGGTTGGGCCAGGTCTTGGTGAGGAAGACGATGTCGGGTGTGAGGGTGGCAATAATGTTCCAGAATTCGGTGGAATGTTTGCATAGTGAGCGTGTGTTGAGAAGGGCGCACTCAAGTTGGTGTTTTTCTTCAGGTAGTGTCTGTGGTGTGTTTGGGGTGGGCAAGTCAGTGGGCTGGTGTGTGGCAGTGGGTGCAGGTGCATTGTGGAGCATGGGTCGGCGCGGTGGCAGTGTTTGTTGCAGCATCCGGGGTCAAAGGTGCAGAGCTGGGCAATGGTGTATCTGCGGGGGGTGGGATGGACAGTAGTCATGGCACTGGGTGTTGTCCATACAGGGATGGGTGCAGGTGGGCTGGTTTTTGGCGCCCTTGCAGCGCAGTCACTCCGCAGCCTGCATTAAGTAGGTCCTGGGGTGGGCAGTGCTTCTGTTGGCGGGAAGAACGGTGAGTGGGAAAACCTGGGCAGGAAAACCCCAACGGGAAAACCCAGGCAGCGGCAGTCTCACTGGATCAGTCTGGAACAAGCAGGTACTGGAGGCCTCAGGCAACTGGCAGGCTAGGTGGAGGCTGCCCTGGGTGACTGTCATTCACACATGGGGCACTGTGCAGACACTGTTTGGCCAATGCTTTCATGTTCAGTGCCTAATTTGTAAAAAAAAAATAATAAGTGCTGGGGCCCAAGGTATTTCACAAACATGCATTGGCACCACTCACAGGTCCTGCGGCTACTCTTGAATGCCAGTGCCAATATTACATACTACCGACCACACTCAAACACATGACATTTTGGACTATTGCAGACAGATCTCGAAGTGGGCAGGGGAACGGGGAAACACAGGGGTCGATTCACAGAACTAATCTGAGATAAAATCCTAAACTTACTACTTTTGGTATTCACAGAAGGCATTTAGTAGTAGTAAAGTTAGGATTCCTAACTTTACTACTACTAAATGCCTTCTGTGAATACCAAAAGTAGTAAGTTTAGGATTTTGTCTCAGTTTAGTAGTAGTAAAGTTAGGACTCCTAACTTTACTACTACTAAATGCCTTCTGTGAATACCAAAAGTAGTAAGTTTAGGATTTTGTCTCAGTTTAGTAGTAGTAAAGTTAGGATTCCTAACTTTACTACTACTAAATGCCTTCTGTGAATACCAAAAGTAGTAAGTTTAGGATTTTGTCTCAGTTTAGTAGTAGTAAAGTTAGGACTCCTAACTTTACTACTACTAAATGCCTTCTGTGAATACCAAAAGTAGTAAGTTTAGGATTTTGTCTCAGTTTAGTAGTAGTAAAGTTAGGATTCCTAACTTTACTACTACTAAATGCCTTCTGTGAATACCAAAAGTAGTAAGTTTAGGATTTTGTCTCAGTTTAGTAGTAGTAAAGTTAGGATTCCTAACTTTACTACTACTAAATGCCTTCTGTGAATACCAAAAGTAGTAAGTTTAGGATTTTGTCTCAGTTTAGTAGTAGTAAAGTTAGGATTCCTAACTTTACTACTACTAAATGCCTTCTGTGAATACCGAAAGTAGTAAGTTTAGGATTTTGTCTCAGTTTAGTAGTAGTAAAGTTAGGATTCCTAACTTTACTACTACTAAATGCCTTCTGTGAATACCAAAAGTAGTAAGTTTAGGATTTTGTCTCAGTTTAGTAGTAGTAAAGTTAGGATTCCTAACTTTACTACTACTAAATGCCTTCTGTGAATACCGAAAGTAGTAAGTTTAGGATTTTATCTCAGATTAGTTCTGTGAATCGGCCCCACAGTTCCCAAGCTTTATTCATTTGATCAAAACAGTTCCCATACGTTTTTATTAAAAAACACAACCATTCCTGAAAGGGGAGAAGGGACTCCTCTACTGTGAAGTGAGAGAGGGAGGGGCAGCTGAAAAAGAAGCAAGAATTCTCTTCAGGTAGAATATGGAAATTGTCCTTTTAATGGAAATCTAGTAAAAGGTTTACACTAGGTACGGTCAGGGTCTTACTAAACATAACTTTTTAAAGCACCTTAAATGTTTAAACAATCTTTTTGCACATTTTGCATTGGTCTGTTTATACTGTGTGCAACATAATCCTATGTGTAATATATTTTCAACTAATAACAGATATTCACAGTTCTTTCTATCACCGCTTGGACCTCTTTGCACTATAAATACAGGTCACTATTTCCCCAGTGCTTCAACCAGGATGCAAATCAGCTACACTGACATCACCTACACTGACAGACATCTGAAGTAGTTGCATTAACCAACCAAGCTTTCCCAGCAGAAAAATCCAGTTCCTACAGATAAATTTAAGTAGAATTGATGTTTCATTTAAGGTCTGTGCATCATATTTTGTTTTGCAGTTACCTGTAGGTGAAAGGCCTACAAAATAGAGAATATGTTTTAGTATTTTAGCAACGTACCCTGCCTCTACACTCGTCGGCCTTGCCCCCAGTGTACTCAGGATCACAGTGCCAATATGCTCCTTTATGCACTTCAACCACTTTTGCAGGTCACCTCACACTGTAGGGATGGCCTAGACTTGCTTGTTTTATTATTTTTTAAAGGATATTAAAGAGTTAAACTTTCCACTGATGTGTTCATCTAAAAATACAGACACACATTGCAACCATGTGATGGACACTGAAAAATACCTGCTGGTGTTTAGAAATAAATGGGTGAGCCAAGCACCAGAAAAAAAAGGCACAAACTAAGCCCTTATGTTTTTAGGTCTCACCTAGGCAGTGCTTGCGCTGTCTCTTCACGACGTGTTGTATTTAGAATGTGGGCTTTAAGCTCTGCCCAAGTTTTTAATTGGCTCCTTTAAATGTCTTTAAGACATTTTTTTTCCTTTGGCAAATTTTGTTAGTAGCCTCTCCTTTGTCCCTCCTTTTCTACTCTTGTAGCCTTCCATAAGGACTGCTCCTCTTACTCTTATAATACTCTGTAGTTTCATTTACAGTTCCTCAGCACTCTTTTGTTAATTATTTCCTCGTCGTAGCTGGTGTTCCCAGCACAACAGCTACGCACTTGCCCATCACGTTGTTCCTGTAATTAAAGTGGTGCTTATTCAGAGTGCTGCATTTAAAAAAAATGATTTGCAGCGTGCCATGCTGTGCTTTCACTTTAACAATGGTGGCATCGTGCCTTTCTTTTATTCTGCGTGGTTCACTGTATTCAACTTGTAAAAGATTAAGTGTTTATTTTGTGCAGCGCGTCATTCCGCTCTTTCAATTACACAATGGCGGCAGCGCGCCTTTACGCGGCTCACAGTATTCAACTTGTTTTATTAGCTGGCTAGCACTAGCATATTCAAGCAATAAAAAGAGAAACGGGGAAATGTGCTCCAGCTGCTGCTTTATCTCGTTCACCCCGCAGGGCCTGCTGGCCTATGGGGCTCTATCCCCACGGCCCTTCGGCTGCAACTGCAGTCCCAGGCTGCTTCATGTACAGACAACATGCCATGGAATGCTTTTATCGAGCATTCGTCGAAGAACCCGTCTCCACAACTACTGGCTGGCTCCAGCATACTCATGCACCATTTCAATATTATTTACATAATAATGCTTGTTTTAAATTTCACCCACTATGCCACTATAAACAGAGATCGCCCATATACAAATCCGTCTTGGTCATGCTCCAGCTGAAACAGTGCAGCCAGACTGCAAGGACAGGTCCCTTGCTGACATTAACAAACTCTATTTGGGCCACAACCCAGCAGCGCTTTCACCGCCTGTCCATGAAAGCATTAGCACAGTCGTTGGAACCATCCATACAAAACTTCATACATTCCAACATCATTTACGCATCAAAAGTACTTTTTAGGCACCTACCATTTGAAAACCATTGCATTGCTGTGAAGTTTCCAAACGTACACACTGCTTTACTCCATGTATGTGTTCAGTAAAAGCTTACGCCTGTGCAACATTTAGACTTTAAACCATACAGCACTAAATCAGTTTGAGATTTTAGTGAAAGGCCAATAAACAGTTACACACATTGCCACCTAGAGCAGTGTGAGAGGAAGGGAGTGGTGCGTAGCCGTTACTAAGCAACAAGTGGAACTTAGAACACACATGGCGATTGGCACTTATCCCAGCAACAGGGTTGGTTTATTTGATAGGCGCCAGTGTGCCTTAAGCTTCTCCAATCTGCCGGTAAAGGTAAGGACCCATAAAACACAATTCAACATCCATTCCTGTGAAGCAATTGAGTGCTCTTTGATCCATGTTCACAGTAATATTGGAGAGGAGGGAGGTTATAGATAGGACCGAAAGAGTGGAACGGCAACTCAGTACGCAGCATTTGTTACATACTAGTTTCCCCTTTAAAGAGATCTGTGTGGCTTTCCTGGCTACTAATTCGTGGGATCCCTTTAATGGTCTAATATATGTTTAAGCTACACTTTTGGATTCCCTCAGGTATAAAGACGTCTAAAAACATTATTTATCCAAATATGTTTCTGAAGTGTAAACTGAAAAGAAAACACTCCAGTTCCACAAAAGTATAGAGAAACGTATATATTAAAGCACACAAATTCTGACTTGCAATCAAATACCTTTGATAGGTCAGGTTAAGGAATTGCTTTTGTGGAAGAAGAATGCGCCCGCCAGAGAGCAATGTTGAATACACGTTTTAACAGAAGTAATTAATTTGCCCTAATTATGCCTCCTTTCCAAAATCTTAAACTATTCTTTGGAGCTGCCCTCCACCTGAATGATATATTTTACAATTTTAGATTGTTTACCATTTTTAGGTTGAGCATCAGCGCGCATGCGCTGTCTGCAAGACCTACTGTATTAACTCATACTGAGTGTAATCCCGCCTGCTGCTGGCCATTGGTTCATTCGTGTGTCACCTTGATTTCCTAGCTCCTTATTGGTTGGTGCTCCTGGTACATCACTTCCTTTTTTAGGCCAGGAGCACCGGACAATTACAGATTCCTTGCACTGTACTTCTATATGTATTTTTTGAGGACTACTTATTTTTTACCATGGGCGCCGCGCTTTGTTTCAACATGTCTGCATCACGGCGCCACGCTTTGTTTCAGTGTGCCTGCATGCACATACCGGGCATCGCGATGCTCGCCCACCTCCATTTTTTAAGAATGCTAAACTTTAGCTCAGCGCAACGCCCATTTATTTTAATTTTATTTGCAGCTTCAAATCTTTTTAATTTTATGTGCATCTTCAAAGCTGCAGCTGCCTATTTGACGCTCCTTCCACGTCTTCATCAGCGGCCGGCCTCAGCCTCTTCCGGATCACCTCTACGGCTGCAAAGGACAGGGTGATCAGCCACTGAGCTGGGCTCCGACCTGCACACCTCCCCTCCTCCTCTGCAGCAGCTGATCACCAGAACGAGTTGTGTGGCTGGCAGGTACTCCGGACAGTAAGTATTACATTTACCCCCATGCTGTGGTTATTTTTTTATTTCATTTTTTTAGGTCTCGCCTACGCAGCGCGCATGCGCTGCGTAGGAGAGACCTTTAGCCATCGGCACAGCTTTGGGGGCAAAAACGTGCACGCGTTGCATTGCTTGCAATGGCAACGCGTGCACGTCTGGCGATTCCATTGCGGGAGCGCGTGGCGCCATATGGTCACAATCATCGCGCCTTGCTGCACGCTCCCGCAAGGGAATCGCCCAGGCCCCCTCCCTCTGCTGCCGCGCGAGGCGCGCGCTTGTGCTGGGTTTTTTTTATGCCTGGCTAGTGCGTTAATTCTCGTCACTTTATTCTGTTTCCAAAACCCTTGCACTCCTCAATCGTTGCTTGTGTTTTTCTGTGTGTTGTGCGCAAAATGGCTCGTTGTTTTTGGGAGCAGTGTTGGTTATATTGTTCTACGACCGAACAAACATCTGCGACCAGATGTGCGGCTAAGTAAAGTTGGTGCGTTGTTGTCTTTTTTTGCCGCTTGAGCTGCCGCCAATATACTGTTCGTTTTGATATAGTTCTTCTGCCATTCTCTTCAAAGCTTTATCCCTGCCAGCGTTATGGGGGTGGTTATCACTCTACAGTGTCTGGTCTCAGTGTGTGTTTGAAACCGTTGGAAACGAGAAATGTAGCGCTTCGCATAAAATTTACAAATCTGACCCTTGCATTCTGTGAAGTGCTACAGCCTTATTTGTGGATACAATGATACCCTTCCTCTTCAAAAAGACGCAGTCACAATTTAATATCATTATATGGTTAAATGTCCAGGTGTAACTAGTTACATTTAGTGATCGTGCACTAAAATTCTCCAAAATCACGTGGGGAAATGGCACTGGTGAGAAAATGCTGTGTGTATGGGGCTTGTTTCACTGAATTGTCGGCATGCTCAGCTTTTCTGTTTTCAAGCGCTTGTTTTCGTATGTGCCCGCCACTAAATGTTATGATGAAGGTCCATGTATGTATGTCCTGGCACCCCTGAGGGCTAGCTGAGTGCGCCCTGATCTGACTTTTCAAGAGACGCCTTTGCATACCTTGAATGCATTAAAGTGACTACAGAGAGAGGCATTGAGACACTTGGCTTAGCATTGCCTGCACTCCTGCCTTGTGCACTGCATTGGTGTGTCTTGTCAGGAGTTGCATTGCAGTGAATGTCCTTGCTGCAGGAGTGGTCATGAACAAGCCACTCATATATGGGTCAGGCACCAATGGCAAACAAGCATTGGCAAAGCAATAGGTCTCGCCTTTAACAGGCGAGTGCTGACTTATTGGCAGAATGATGATGGTTAACAGTGTTGTGTTGGTTAGTAGGGTGGTGGTAGGTTGTAGTCAGTGGTGGTGAGGATGGTGAGGGGTGATGGTGGTGGTGAGGTGTGTGGTGATTAGGGTGGCACCATGATGAATTTAAAGAGAAATCACTGCAGGGGCATGGCCTGGAAACCTCAGGCGACTGAAAAACGCCAGATGCACCATCTGCACGGGCTGCGGCCAGGAGCTGGAATTGTGTCCGGACCCCGCTGGATCTTGGCCTGTGGTGTACCTCGGCCCTTTGTGACCCATTGGGGCTGCCATTGATTCTGCGGAAAGGAGCAGTAGTGCAGATGTCTAGTGTGGATGTCTGATGCTGATGTCTGATGCTTGTGGATGTCTGATGCTTGTGGATGTCTGATGCTTGTGGATGTGTGATGCCTGATGATGTATGATGTCTGATGCCTGATGCTTGTTGATGTATGATGTCTGATGCTTGAGGATGTATGATGCCTGATGTCTGATGCATGCCTGATGCTTGTGGATGCTTGTGGATGTCTGATGCCTGTGGATGCCTGATGCCTGTGGATGCCTGATGCCTGTGGATGTCTGATGCCTGATGATTGTGGATGTCTGATGCCTGATGTCTGATGATTGTGGATGTCTGATGCTTGTGGATGTCTGATGCCTGATGCTTGTGGATGGCTGATGCCTGATGCTTGTGGATGGCTGATGTCTGATGCCTGATGTCTGATGCCTGATGTCTGTGGATGTCTGATGTCTGATGCTTGTGGATGTCTGATGCCTGATGTCTGATGATTGTGGATGTCTGATGCCTGATGTCTGATGCTGGTGGATGTCTGATGCCTGATGTTTGATGCCTGATGTCTGATGCCTGATGCTTGTGGATGTCTGATGTCTGATGATTGTGGATGTCTGATGTCTGATGCTTGCGGATGTCTGATGCTTGATGCCTGATGCTTGTGGATGTCTGATGCCTGATGCTTGTGGATGTCTGATGCTTGTGGCTGTCTGATGCTTGTGGCTGTCTGATGCTTGTGGATGTCTGATGCTTGTGGATGTCTGATGTCTGATGCTTGTGGATGTCTGATGTCTGATGCCTGATGCTTGTGGATGTCTGATGCCTGATGCTTGTGGATGTCTGATGCCTGATGCTTGTGGATGTCTGATGCTTGTGGATGTCTGATGCCTGATGCTTGTGGATGTCTGATGCCTGATGCTTATGGATGTCTGATGTCTGATGCCTGATGCTTGTGGATGTCTTATGCCTGATGTCTGATGCCTGTGGATGTCTGATGCCTGTGGATGTCTGATGCCTGTGGATGTCTGATGCCTGTGGATGTATGATACCTGTGGATGTCTGATGCCTGATGCCTGATGTATGATGCCTGATGCTTGTGGATGTCTGATGTCTGATGCCTGATGCTTGTGGATGTCTGATGCTTGTGGATGTCTGATGCCTGATGTCTGATGCCTGTGGATGTCTGATGTCTGACCTTATAAGTGTTTAGCCATGCAACAGTTGATGTTGTTGCACCAAGGATATTGTGCTGGATAACTAAACACATAAGGTCCCAAAGGCGAGACCTATTGGCTATGCCAATGCTTGTTTGGCTTAGTATTCGCCTCAAAAATAAAACCATGTTCCCTAATGCCTAAGTCTGCAGCTCAGGCCGTGGCGCCACATCCTCTGCCGCTGTGCTGCTTTTATTTTTGGAATTTTTGGCATTTATATATAATCAGTTTGCCCACTTCATGGGCTGCTGGGCTATAACTTGCAGTACCTGAGAGGAAAGGGCCGCCGACCTGCAGCGCCGCTATGTTGGGAGCTGGGTTTGTATTAGGTGGCGCTGCAAGCCGGGAGTCAGTGTGGAGTGACTTGCAGTTCCTGCGAGACACCAGTACGAGTTGTGTGGCTGGCAGGAACTGGTGGTGAGGTGTGTGGTGATTAGGGTGGCACCATGATGAATTTAAAGAGAAATCACTGCAGGGGCATGGCCTGGAAACCTCAGGCGACTGAAAAACGCCAGATGCACCATCTGCACGGGCTGCGGCCAGGAGCTGGAGTTGTGTCCGGACCCCGCTGGATCTTGGCCTGTGGTGTACCTCGGCCCTTTGTGACCCATTGGGGCTGCCATTGATTCTGCGGAAAGGAGCAGTAGTGCAGATGTCTAGTGTGGATGTCTGATGCTGATGTCTGATGCTTGTGGATGTCTGATGCTTGTGGATGTCTGATGCCTGATGATGTCTGATGCCTGATGCTTGTTGATGTATGATGTCTGATGTCTGATGCTTGAGGATGTATGATGCCTGATGTCTGATGCATGCCTGATGCTTGTGGATGCCTGATGCTTGTGGATGTCTGATGCCTGTGGATGCCTGATGCCTGTGGATGCCTGATGCCTGTGGATGTCTGATGCCTGTGGATGTCTGATGATTGTGGATGTCTGATGCCTGATGATTGTGGATGTCTGATGCCTGATGTCTGATGATTGTGGATGTCTGATGCCTGATGCTTGTGGATGTCTGATGCCTGATGCTTGTGGATGTCTGATGCCTGATGCTTGTGGATGTCTGATGTCTGATGCCTGCTGTCTGATGCCTGATGCCTGTGGATGTCTGATGTCTGATGCCTGATGCTTGTGGATGTCTGATGCCTGATGTCTGATGATTGTGAATGTCTGATGTCTGATGCTGGTGGATGTCTGATGCCTGATGTTTGATGCCTGATGTCTGATGCTTGTGGATGTTTGATGCCTGATGTCTGATGCTTGTGGATGTCTGATGCCTGATGCTTGTGGATGTCTGATGCTTGTGGCTGTCTGATGCTTGTGGATGTCTGATGCTTGTGGATGTCTGATGCCTGATGCTTGTGGATGTCTGATGCCTGATGCTTGTGGATGTCTGATGCCTGATGCTTGTGGATGTCGGATGCCTGATGCTTGTGGATGTCTGATGCCTGATGCTTATGGATGTCTGATGTCTGATGCTTGTGGATGTCTTATGCCTGATGTCTGATGCCTGTGGATGTCTGATGCCTGTGGATGTCTGATGCCTGTGGATGTATGATACCTGTGGATGTATGATGCCTGATGCCTGATGCCTGATGTATGATGCCTGATGCTTGTGGATGTCTGATGTCTGATGCCTGATGCTTGTGGATGTCTGATGCCTGATGTCTGATGCCTGTGGATGTCTGTTGTCTGACCTTATAAGTGTTTAGCCATGCAACAGTTGATGTTGTTGCACCAAGGATATTGTGCTGGATAACTAAACACATAAGGTCCCAAAGGCGAGACCTATTGGCTATGCCAATGCTTGTTTGGCTTAGTATTCGCCTCAAAAATAAAACCATGTTCCCTAATGCCTAAGTCTACAGCTCAGGCCGTGGCGCCACATCCTCTGCCGCTGTGCTGCTTTTATTTTTGGAATTTTTGGCATTTATATATAATCAGTTTGCCCACTTCATGGGCTGCCGGGCTATAACTTGCAGTACCTGAGAGGAAAGGGCCGCCGACCTGCAGCGCCGCTATGTTGGGAGCTGGGTTTGTATTAGGTGGCGCTGCAAGCCGGGAGTCAGTGTGGAGTGACTTGCAGTTCCTGCGAGACACCAGTACGAGTTGTGTGGCTGGCAGGAACTCCGGACAGTAAGTATTACATTGACCCCCATTCTGTTTGTTTCTTTTTTATTTAATTTTTTTGGCTTACTATTGCCCGGCAAAAATAAAACCATGTTCCCTAATGCTGACGTCTGCAGCTCAGGCCGTGGTGCCACATCCTCTGCCGCTTGGCTGCCTTTTTTTGGCGTTTATTTTAGAATCAGTGTGCCCACTTCATGGGCTGCCGCGCTATAACTTACAGTTCCTGCGAGGAAAAGGCAGCCGACCTGCAGCGCCGCCATGTTGGGAGCTGGATTTGTATTAGGTGGCGCTGCAGCCCGGGGGTTAGTGTGGAGTGACTTGCAGTTCCTGCGAGGAAGGGCAGCGCTGCAGGCCGGGAGTCAGTGTGGAGTTTACAATATACTGAACACTACCTAACTGCTGGACAGGGCACTACTTCTTGAATGCTGCTCCCAGGCCTCCGATTCTGTTGCCTGGCTCAGGGTGCGGTGGCAGCAGCTGGTATGTTATGTTTTTTTTCTTTGCATTCTGCACTGATAGACCGTAGAAAACGTCATAGTTTGGGGACACTTTTTCATTTAAATTTTCTCTGTTGTAAATTTCATTGTTTTAAATGGTTAGCAGGTTCTACTAGGTTTAGTAAGAAAAAACCCACAAGGGAGGTCCCCTTAGAATCCAGTCAGGGACAGGGGGATCATCTGTAAAACTAAGAGGTCCCTACAACGATTAAAGTGTCAGTACACCAAAAAATTAAGCAACCTAGACTAATACTAGTGGTTAAACGGCTAACAGTTGTAGGAAGACATTACAATTGTACCATGGAGTCAAAAAACATCGTAAAAAACAGGAAGTATGCATACAGTATTTATTCAATACATTAGTAAAAAGTATAAAAGCATTACATTAAAAATACATAATATTAGACAAATAGTAATCATAAAAACATTTCATATCAAGTACAAAATCTTGAGAAAACAGTTGTCGACGCAGCGTTTTGGTGGATATATGAAATAAACACCTTCTTCAGGACAGTTTTCTAAACAACAAAAACATATATTTAATACAACACACTGACTTTACGGTATTGTTTAACAATCATGGTTTCTTTTCTTTTTATAAAAAATGTATAAAAAATTTACAAAAATATTCTCCCTTAATGACATATCATGTCTCCTTTATAGCCACCACAAAACTGTTAAGCTAAAACAATAATACTAGGACGTTGATCACACATGGACCATAATAATGGATCTCACTTACTACAAGGAAAAGGCCATTATAACAACCCTCGCCTTACTCAACACACCAGACATACCAGTGTTGTTTGAACATATAAACAAAACCGATCATAACTACATTACTGAAATCAAAGAAAAGGTAAAAGTAACCACATACCTAACCACACTGGAAACGATGTTAGTGTTTAATTAATACTAACACATCTGATGGTTAAAATCAGTCTGAATTAAAAATCTTTGGAGAGGGAGGAAAATGATGTTCTCCTCTTCAGTCGAGAACCTTTACATAAAAAAGGAAATAGAGGTTTCATGTTTAGAATGCATCTTACTCTGCTATATCTTTCTGATATGATATATTAAATGACATACCTTATAATGCAAGAGGTTCTTTCTGTCGCTATGTATACTGGTGCCACCGTTATTTGACTAGGGTCAGGGTACTGAAAAAACCAAACCATCAATATTCAGTACCACTACTAGTATTATACCCAGTAATTTCAGTCTCTAAAAGAACCCATCTTACCGGATAAAAAGGAGCTGAATAACACCAACCATTGTAGGGTGATTAGAATTCTACGATTTGGGCTGATGTGCCGCTTTGTGAATACGTAGTCCCACGGGTGGGTAGGTTCACAGCCAGTAATCTTGGCCTCTGATATACCACCTATAACAGGATATCACTTCATCATTACTAGTGTTTTAACCGTATTGTTGGACATGCAGGCATATTATATTATACTCCTTCCTCTAAAGGACATAAGTCAATAGACCACCTATCTAAACAGGGGCCCTCGATCCTAATGCATAGATTATGGAGACTAAATAAATGTTCCAGCAGTGATTAAGCGATATATAAACAAAGGTGGTATGGTTTGCAATTTAGTACATTAAAGTACATGCGAATATATCTAAAAGAGGGCCCTCGGTCCTCATGCATAGAAAATAGAAGCTGAAAAATTCAAGCAATAATTAAACAATAAAAAACAGTGCTGATGTAGTTTGCATATTAAGCCCACACTTTATATGACATCTATCAATATGCCCCATTCAATATGAGACAATGTGCACATCGTACACGCCATATATATAAAACAAAATTAGAAAAATAGACAAATAGAAAATGACTCCGTGTTTTCCCTTCAATGCAGATATAATTTCTAAAGGACGTCCCGCTAATTTGCAGCTGCTTACCAAGGAAGCCTCTTCCTAAATGCCGTTGTTATATGACATCGCAAATGCGGCAAACATACCTAATATTAGATGTGTTACCATCATATATCCGCCTGGCTACCTCGGGAGCATCTTGCGTGATGCTACTAATTAATAGGATACCGCAAACACCCCTAATGTCGTATCAAATGTAAAATGTAAACCACATGGACAACCTAATGTACCAGTGTGTACATAACCACAAGATTGGTTTATCTCTTCATTGTAAAATCGAACGGAACGAGAAGGTTTCATGGCAGCCGCGCCACACCAGCACCCGTGTGAGGTACGGAACATACCTTATCAGCGTGACACGGCCTCCCTGCAACCAGTATACAGCTTCCGGATCAGGATACACGGAAGGGTTATGACCGGAGCTGTTTAAATACGCCTCCTCTTACGTCTTTGATACGTACATATCACGTGGTATTGACGGAACCTTAACCTTTCTCGGATTTTCTTAAAAAAACTTTATTAGTACTATATTGAAACATGGGGAAATGAAACAAAAGAGCGGAGTCGCTCATACTCGCAGTCTATTAGGCATTATGCAAAAATTATACTCTCGACGAAAATACCCACTTGAATTATATTAAACTGTAACTCGCCTAAATTGCGTGCATAGTTCTACATCTATCGCAAAATCTTGTCATACTCATGATAACCTGGACGGATATAGGCTCATAGCAGAGGCATAATATTAAGCCTAGGAGAAATGTATTAAAATATTAAGTACTTTATGTCATCCTTACCAGTACCATCTTTATGTGCCACAAACTGTGTGCCATTATTATTGTAATATACCCAAGAAGGAGTGTACTTAAAATGAGAGAGGGAAAAATTTTAAATACAAAGATTTGTAATATGTAGTCAAATATCAATAATTACTAATCGTTACCGCACCATTGCCTAAGGATCGATCCATGTACCAGAAAAAAAAGTAAAAAAACAAAAATAAGGAGACAAATCAATCTCTTACTGGGCCAGTAGTATTGTGATGTATCTGAATGCAATTATTCAAGAATTTACTGAATAAAAAAATTAATATTATTATCAAATGTCAATTATTTCTATCATGACTACAGGGTGAGTCTATAGACCAGGGAGAGAGTAAAAATTAAATCAGTCTCTCCCAATCCTCTCTACTATTAAGACCCTCCCTAACTGTATTAAGGCGGGACATGTAGAATTGTTCGCGTTTCTTTCTTTTGGAGGTCATATCACCTCCCCTAGAGTTCATGTGAACTACCTCAAGGCCGCACCACTTTAGATCATCAATCGCATGTCGTTCTTTGTTCCAATGTTCTACAAGGGGAGCACTTTTTTTGTTAGTCCTAATGGATGACTTGTGCTCGCATATCCTTGTCCGGATTTCTCTGGAGGTCTCACCAACGTATCCTAGTTGGCATGGGCACATGATTAAATATATCAGATTTTTAGTTCGACAGTTTATAAAATTATTTATTTTCATGGTAACTCCATTACATAATATAGAAGCTCCTTTCAGAATGTTATCACAATTAGTACATCCTCTACATGCAAACGTGCCGGTTGGTAAAGGTGCGTTATTAATGCATGGTTGATGGTTAACCTTAATTTCTCTATAGGTATGTACCAGGCAATTCCTTATTGTACGGTTACGCCTGAACGAAAACATAGGTTTTGGTAGAGACTCTTTCTTATTGTTCGTGATCAAGTGCCAATTTCTGTTGATAATATTTTTAATTTTGTTACTGATATTACTGTAATTGGTTACGAAAATTAAAGGCTGAATCTCGACTTTGGGTTCTTTTGGTCTGTTATCAAAAAACGACTCTCTATTAAAATATTTAGCTCTCTTGTACGCATGTCTGATTAATCTCTTCGGGTAGCCTCTAGTTAGAAACTTTTGGTCAGTTTCTCCGCATGTTTATCATAATCTCTGATGGTGGTACAGTTTCTTTTAAGTCGCAAAAACTGTCCGAAAGGAATATTGTCCTTTTGACAAGAAGGATGGTTGCTCCTATAATGGAGCATAGTATTCCTGTCACTAGGTTTTGTAAACAATTCGACATTTAAAGTTCCATCAACATGCTTAATGATAACATCCAAAAATTCACATTCACTTCTACTGGTATGAGATGTGAAGTTGAGGTTAATATCACCCAGATATAACCACTGTATAAATTCCTCTAGATTTTCTTCAGTTCCAGTCCAAATAAAAAACACATCGTCAATGTATCTTGACCAATGTGAGATATTCTCATAAAAGGGCGCCGCTGTATTAAAAATATGGGTGTCCTCAAACTGGGAGACATAGAGGCAGGCCAGACTGGGAGCACAGGTGGCTCCCATGCTGGTCCCCTTAATTTGTCTATAAAAATCTTTGTTGAACAAAAATATGTTATTTTTCAGTACAAGCGTGACACAGTCTACTATAAAAGTAGCATGGGCGCTCAAATCTACTCCCTCTGTTTTAAAAAGGTTTTCAACCATACGTATTGTATTATCTTGCGGAATGTTCGTGTACAGTGCCTCGATATCTAAAGTAACCAAGAATTGTGTTTCTGGTTTAAAGTCTAGATGTTCTACTTTTTGAATAATCGCTGTGGTATCCTTAAGATACGCTTTCTGCTTTGTTACTAAGGGTTGTAAGAACACATCAGCATACTTGCTAAGAGGTTCAGTTAAAGAATTAATACTGGACACAATAGGTCTCATTGGGGGGTCTTCCAGGTTCTTATGTACTTTGGGGAGACCGTATAATGCAGGTATTGTGGGATTTGTATTTAGAAGGAAATTAAATTCATCATTACATATAGCCCCATCATCTTTTGCTAAATTTAACATAGTCTTGATCTTATTAGCTAATACGATCCACTCATCTCTACTTGACTTTTGGTAGTGATCATTATTATGCAAAAGTGCATACATCCTACTATTGTAATCATCTGTTTGCATTACTACAATACTACCACCCTTATCTGCGGGTTTAATCGTCAGATCATGACATTGTTCTAATGAGTTGAGGGCATGTCTTTCCTTGATGTTGAGATTACTCTTCGCCCAACTTTTTTTATTGAGTAGATCGTTAATATTTTTGTCGACTATCCGTTCAAATGCTTCAATGTCTTTGCTGACTAAATTAATTTGAGGTGTCCAAGTAGATTTAGGTTTAAGCCCTGATTTATTGGCAGTCTGTAATCTATCCTTATCTTCAAAGAGAGCATTAAGTCTAATCTTTTGAAAAAAACATTGGAGATCCTCTCTAGATTGTACCTGTCAATAGGGGAGACGATGGCATATCCTAGCCCTTTCTCTAATACATTAACCTCATCCTGCGAGAGATTTCTCTGTGAGAGGTTAATGACTGGGGCCTTATCGACTAATCCCATTTCTTCTGGCTCCTTGTATATGGGCGATGTTGGAACTGAGGTTGAGGGTTGTAGTTGCCCCTCCCTCTCGTCCTTCCCCTTGATTGTCCGAAATTTCTCTGTTTTTGTTCTAAAAAAGACAAGGTGCCAGGTGTTGGTTCCCTTGCTGTAGTATTGCGATTATCTATTTGAATATCGCTGTCTGAGTCTGAACTCGTATATGATGTATCAAAAAATCTCACATTTTTCTTAGGAAAGTTTCTAGAGGGAAAATTTTTAGTTGGTTGTTGCCACTGTCTCCGGTTTGAAAAATCCTCCCTTGGTCTGTCGTAAAAGTCCTTCTGAAGATAAGGGTACACATGTTCAAGATTATATTTAGAAATATCCTTCCTCAGTTTACTCAATTTTTTATTCACTAAATAATCCTTGTAACCTGAAATATCTCCCTGGATTTGCTCAAGTTTCTTTTTTGCATCTTCAAGAACTGTATTATCTTTCAGCTTCTGTTCTAGCTCTTCTATTTCTCTTTTTTCAATAATAAGAACTTCATGTGCTGTTTCAATAATTAACAACATCCAATCACGACTACAACGGTTGGCTATAAACGTCCAATTTTCAATAAACTTAAGATGTTTGATAAAAATACCAGGTTCATTATTAACTTGTAAACCTCTGGGTATAATACCCTTTTTGCAATATTCGATGAGAAACTGCATGCAGTTCAGTTCTTATGACCTTCTTTTTGAGGTTCCAAAGTATTTTCCATTGTTCCTCTTCACTATTTTCTAATGTGACTGTAGAAATATTTTTGAAGGTACCATTGATTATTTTATCAAATTGGTCCTCAGAAAAACCATAGGTTTTTAAACCTTCCATTATTACCTAGCTTTCCTTAGGCGGAAGGTAAAAGTAAGCCTCCCCAGCTGACAAGCTGTACGTAAAGTAAGAAAAAACCCACAAGGGAGGTCCCCTTAGAATCCAGTCAGGGACAGGGGGATCATCTGTAAAACTAAGAGGTCCCTACAACGATTAAAGTGTCAGTACACCAAAAAATTAAGCAACCTAGACTAATACTAGTGGTTAAACGGCTAACAGTTGTAGGAAGACATTACAATTGTACCATGGAGTGACAAACATCGTAAAAAACAGGAAGTATGCATACAGTATTTATTCAATACATTAGTAAAAAGTATAAAAGCATTACATTAAAAATACATAATATTAGACAAATAGTAATCATAAAAACATTTCATATCAAGTACAAAATCTTGAGAAAACAGTTGTCGACGCAGCGTTTCGGTGGATATATGAAATAAACACCTTCTTCAGGACAGTTTTCTAAACAACAAAAACATATATTTAATACAACACACTGACTTCACGGTATTGTTTAACAATCATGGTTTCTTTTCTTTTTATAAAAAATTTATAAAAAATTTACAAAAAATATTCTCCCTTAATGACATATCATATCTCATTTATAGCCACCACAAAACTGTTAAGCTAAAACAATAATACTAGGGCGTTGATCACACATGGACCATAATAATGGATCTCACTTACTACAAGGAAAAGGCCATTATAACAACCCTCGCCTTACTCAACACACCAGACATACCAGTGTTGTTTGAACATATAAACAAAACCGATCATAACTACATTACTGAAATCAAAGAAAAGGTAAAAGTAACCACATACCTAACCACACTGGAAACGATGTTAGTGTTTAATTAATACTAACACATCTGATGGTTAAAATCAGTCTGAATTAAAAATCTTTGGAGAGGGAGGAAAATGATGTTCTCCTCTTCAGTCGAGAACCTTTACCTGTTTAGATAGGCGGTCTATTGACTTATGTCCTTTAGAGGAAGGAGTATAATATAATATGCCTGCATGTCCAACAATACGGTTAAAACACTAGTAATGATGAAGTGATATCCTGTTATAGGTGGTATATTAGAGGCCAAGATTACTGGCTGTGAACCTACCCACCCGTGGGACTACGTATTCACAAAGCGGCACATCAGCCCAAATCGTAGAATTCTAATCACCCTACAACGGTTGGTGTTATTCAGCTCCTTTTTATCCGGTAAGATGGGTTCTTTTAGAGACTGAAATTACTGGGTATAATACTAGTAGTGGTACTGAATATTGATGGTTTGGTTTTTTCAGTACCCTGACCCTAGTCAAATAACGGTGGCACCAGTATACATAGCGACAGAAAGAACCTCTTGCATTATAAGGTATGTCATTTAATATATCATATCAGAAAGATATAGCAGAGTAAGATGCATTCTAAACACGAAACCTCTATTTCCTTTTTATGTAAAGGTTCTCGACTGAAGAGGAGAACATCATTTTCCTCCCTCTCCAAAGATTTTTAATTCAGACTGATTTTAACCATCAGATGTGTTAGTATTAATTAAACACTAACATCGTTTCCAGTGTGGTTAGGTATGTGGTTACTTTTACCTTTTCTTTGATTTCAGTAATGTAGTTATGATCGGTTTTGTTTATATGTTCAAACAACACTGGTATGTCTGGTGTGTTGAGTAAGGCGAGGGTTGTTATAATGGCCTTTTCCTTGTAGTAAGTGAGATCCATTATTATGGTCCATGTGTGATCAACGTCCTAGTATTATTGTTTTAGCTTAACAGTTTTGTGGTGGCTATAAAGGAGACATGATATGTCATTAAGGGAGAATATTTTTTGTAAATTTTTTATACATTTTTTATAAAAAGAAAAGAAACCATGATTGTTAAACAATACCGTAAAGTCAGTGTGTTGTATTAAATATATGTTTTTGTTGTTTAGAAAACTGTCCTGAAGAAGGTGTTTATTTCATATATCCACCAAAACGCTGCGTCGACAACTGTTTTCTCAAGATTTTGTACTTGATATGAAATGTTTTTATGATTACTATTTGTCTAATATTATATATTTTTAATGTAATGCTTTTATACTTTTACTAATGTATTGAATAAATACTGTATGCATACTTCCTGTTTTTTACGATGTTTTTTGACTCCATGGTACAATTGTAATGTCTTCTTACAACTGTTAGCCGTTTAACCACTAGTATTAGTCTAGGTTGCTTCATTTTTTGGTGTACTGACACTTTAATCGTTGTAGGGACCTCTTAGTTCTACTAGGTTTAGACCATAATCGTTATGTTCTAGCTTGGCAAAGTCCTTCATTTTGCAGTTACCTACTTTTACAAACGTCTGTGTTGCTGCGACTACTGAGCTCTGCTTCCATGTGCCCATGTTGGAACCGTAAAGTAATATGGTGTCAAATGCATCATTGTGCTTATGTGCATTAGACTATATATGTCACAACTCCTTCACATCCGTCACAACTCCTTCATTTCCATGTGCGCACACCGCAGCAATCTAGGAATGTTGAGAAGGGGCAGTGAGGCGCTCATGTGTGCCTGTTTGTCACAATACGATTTATGGTAAACTGAAAGTATTGGGGCACTAAACATACACAGGCGTTATATTATAATTTAATTTATAGGCGTGGGGGAAATAAATATAGCATTTACCAGGTTGCCACTGTTTTCGTGGCAATTGCGCAATAAGTTCCAACAGCTTGCCAGGGAACACATTTTTATATTTACAATGGTGCCTGAACAGATTTATTTCTCTAAAGCTTGTGCGAAATCTGATCAGCGGCTTACTTACTGTAGTATGCTATAATGTGCACATTTGTTTTGGGAAATCATATTACTTTTTACTACCTTGGGGAAATTTTACAAATTTTTTGTAAATCGTATGTTCCTACTCTTTTCTCATATGTAGCAACAACACTACGCTAAGAGGGAACGTGTCCCAGTCTTGCACCTTTTAGATCCATAATAAAATGCCCCAAAACCCAAAAGAATGAGCCAAAAAATGCCCACATTAGTTGCCACGAGTCACACATTTACACAACTTTTACGCGCACATTACAAAATATTAGCTAAGACTACATAATATTTGTCCCATGTTCATATTTTGTAAACGGTGCCACTATTTGCGTGCTGTTATTTATTGCCACAAAACACATCTGTGCAACGACATTTAAATGCTCTTGCGAAAAAAATACTGTTGTTTACTCCAGCACCTTCCATCACTAGGTGCAGTCAGTCTTTAAAGTACGTAGTACAGGGTCTCTCACTGGCTCTTTCGCTCTTTTGCACGCACACACTTTTTTTCTATAATGCACATTCTGTTCTCTCTCCTCACTCTCTCTCATGCACACTTATCTCTGTTTCTGTCTGTCTCACACACATACACACAAACGCTTTCTTTATAAACTTCATTCCGTACAAACTGCATTACTAAGTTCTTTCTGTCTAACAAATACAAAACCCCCATAAGATCAAGATTAAACAGGCATTTGCAATGCATTAGGTCTCGCATTACTGAAAGTTTGACCTCTTTGGCGTTGCAAATTATAACGCAATGCCAATGGCTCAAACATTCAGTAATGCGAGACCTATTGCATTAAAAATGCTTGTTTATAAATGTTTAAGCTGTGGTGTTTCATGGCGCACGCACACAAACAAAATGCGCACCATGCCTTTTATAATAAAGAGAGCATTTATTTAGCATCTCTTCATGGCACTGAAGCCTTTTGATAACTTTAATTTCTTTAACTCATATTTCTGGGTTCTTTCATTTCAGCCATCTGTCTGCAAATTTCCGGACGCAGTTACTAAATTAACTTCATAGTGAAAGTGAAGTATTTCTTTTCACAGTGTTTAGCACGTCTTTAAACCTTAATATCTAGCTAATTTTGTGAATTTGTGCGCAATGAAAGCCCGCCTTTCTTTGTAATTATGTTTCATCATTTTTAAACTTGGTAACACAATCCTCATAAATACACTCCACATCTTGCCACATAATTCCAATCAGAATAATTTCACTTAATGCCACACACTTCCACGTCACACAATTCAACTCTACCCATTTCCATTCCACACCACATAATTCAACTCAACAACACAATTACACAACACACCACTTACATCCAATCCACACCACAGAATTTCACATCATGCCACAAAATTCAACAACACACAACATTATTAAACTCCACTACATACCACTCCACTACACAAAATACCATTCCACATAATTACTCTCCATGACACAGTCCCACTACTCATGATTCTAGTGCACTCAATACCACATAATTACTATCCACATGATTCCACTACCCATCATGCCACATAATTCCACTCAACACCACACACTGCCACCACACACAATTCCATAACTAACAATTCCAATCCAACCCACATAGTTCCACTCCACGCCACATTAATCCACTCCACTCCTAACCAAAACATAGAGGTAAAAGACATTGTAATTTACAACGCCAATAGCTGAAACTCTTACAAATGCGAGACCTATTGCATTGCAAATGCTTGTTTAATGATAGGCAAAGGGCTGCAGATAGGTGGCGCATTTCGTTTGTATGTGTCATTTCAGAGAAAAAGTTTATGTCTTGCATTTTGTAAACAAAACATGTTGACTATCCAGTGGCAGTCTGGGCACCGTGTTAAAGCGGCTAGTAGAATATGGTTAACAAAATCAGTTTTGCTGATTAATACATTGCATTTATGTTCACTTCTTAAAGAGTTTATTCACCTACTGCAGGAAATTCCTAATCCCTTACGGTCGCAACCGACGTCTACCTACTAGTCTTTTTCGCATTCTCCGATGCATGTATTTTTGCGTCTTTATACGCAGTTTATTACGGGAACTAACTCATATTTTTGCTTGAGAATCTCTTTATTCTCTCTGTCCTGGTTATGAGCTCTCGCTCACGGGTTATTCTCGTGTTGTGAAAAGCTCTTTTCTTCACCCTCCTTTAGTGGAGGCTCTTATACTCTAGTCATTACGGCCTATGTAGTCACGTGCTGCGCTCCCTTCAGTTCCTGGTACTTGGCCTCTGTAGCACTGAGACCGGTGTCCGGACACATCCGCACCCGAAGAGATGCTGCCGCTGCAGAGCCTGCTCCGGGCCGGGCTCCGGTTCTCCTGTGGTGTGAGGGTAAGAGCTCTGAGCGCCTTGTGTGCTGTGTAATAAGAGAGCGCGCCGTGGCGCTATAATGTGGCGTAATTGGGGAAAGAACCTTGTGTATGCAACGCTTAAACTTTTTTTGTTGCAAGTGAACTGGCAGTTGAACAGGGAAGTGCCCGTGCAAGAACAGCGTGGTACTTTAAGGGGGCGGGGTTGGGGGCTGCAATGCCACCCGTCTCTAAATCATGTGTAAGATTTCAAAATAGAGGTGGCTTGGCGAGTCAACATATTAACAGGGAAAGTCGAGCCAAGCGTCTGGCTCGGCTGTAAGAGCCCGTGCACAAGCCGAGCCTTGCATTTGGTTGCTATGTGAATCGTGCAACAAACGACACGTAAGATATGATAATATTATAATAAGTCTCTTCAAAATAGAAAAAAAACGCATTTCTGTAACGTGCGGCAGCTTTGACATTAATAAGTCACTGTTCATGGTTATTGAGGAAATGAAGAAAAGGGGGAGGTGGGAGTGTGGGTTGGGGAAACCAAATATTTTCATAAGATCACACACTTTGGAGGAAGCCAGGTTTTCTAGTTTCACTTTGTTCAAATCATGCACTACATGGGTGTCTTATTTGTCTCTCCTTTTTACCTCGGATGTTAAACCTTTGTTTTCAACTTTGTGCACCAGGTTAGAGCGAGGGTGGCAGACAGAAGCCCCATTAAAGCTCGGCTCGTTTTGGACTCAAGGTTCCAAGAGGACCTCGAGCTGGGACAGAATCAGACATCTGGCTCGATCCTGGTTCTAGCTTTAAGTGGCTCACCCACCTCTCTTTTTAAACCAGTCTCGGCTTCCGCCAGGAGCATATTCCGTGACGGGATTTTTGAGCTCCTGCATACAGTTTTGAAGCAAAACCACAAGTCCCAGAATACAGCTCGCTGTTGAGTGCTGACTGAAAAATCCACAACTGGCTGACAATGTAACAAATGGCTGACGGCCATATGACAGCTATGTGGGATACAGGAGGGGGAGAGATGCGTTAGGGCTTTAAAAATTATCAGGTGTACCGGGTCGATTGCACAGCTGCCTTTTGGCCATTTTGAAGTAACGGATGCAAACAGGTTCAATTTCGTAGTAATCCTTTATTTATCTGAGGAGCGCAGGTGGACACTTCCATCTTCCAGTCCACCCAGTAACGTCTGCCACTACAACATTCAGTGGAACCAGAACATACACTTAAGTGGAAACATTCTGTCAATGTCACGAGAATGTAAATAAGCAACCTAGTTGCCAAGCAACACAACACATTTTTTTCTCTTTTTTTGCATTCTGGAACTTGTAGTCCTCACTGCCTAATAAGGCAAAGAGGACTGCAATTCCCAGACTGCAAAAAAAATCCTGGCGTGAACAAGTAATTTATGCATGGACTTGAGCATCTTGAGACCTCTCTGGTATGGAAGAGTGTATCATATGACATGCGAAAGAGGTTGGTACTTGGGGGAAAATAGTGAAAATATGTAGGGACTGTAAGTGGAAGACAGGCTTGACCGAGAGTGGTGGGAGTAGGGAGGGGTCAACATTCCCCACGCTTGTACTGCAATATTTATTTATGGATTTTAAAGCAAAGCTGCCCCATTTATTATTGACGAGGCAACGAACTCAGCTCAGACCACTAGATGTCACCAGATGCTGGATCTGACATTATTCCTTTTCTCTGCAGAACATTTTTTTCTCAAACTTTGAATCAAGCGCTTGTCCTGTGAAGGGCCCCGCTGCAGTTTGTTGAACCGGGCCCCGTAAATCTTCTGCCATGCCTGGTATAAGCCTAGCACATTGCAGTGAGGGAGCTCTTTGTGTGGTAAAGTGTTACTTGTACGCAGAACAGATTAGGGTATTACAATATTCTTTGTCCCCATTTACCCTACATTTATCCATCTACTGCGAGAAAATCGGGCCTGAGTCACCGAGAGAGAGGCCCTATTTGAAATAAATAATATGTGATGCATCTTAGATGAACGCACATTTTAAAATTATTTTGTATTTCCATGCTTGTTTTTTTATCAAAGTTCTGTATACATGTTGAAAGAAGTACAAAAGTAAGTGATTCAGGCGCTTCGGAGGAGAACATGGCGGCCGTGAGTTGAGCGGTCGCTTGCCACCGGTGCTCCGCTCTGCCCCATGACAAAAAGGATGTAGGATTGACCTAATAGTTAATTAGGCTTTACCCCCCTCCCCCTGTTTGAGACTTACTTTGTGATGTGCGTCGGAGTGTCCGTAGACCTCCCGCGCTGGTTTTTGGCTGCCATGGAATTGAGGAAGGGTCGGAAGGTTGCAGCTCGTGGTCTCCTCCGAGGCGGTCTCCTCCGAAGTGAATCCGGAGGAACCAGTGGCAGAGGCAGCTCAGGGAGAGCGGCTGCTGCGAGTGCGCTGGAGAGCAACGCCGGAATCGAGGGGGCGAAGAGAGAGACGGAGAAGGAGACTGACTTGAGACCGGACGTGGTGAGAAGTAGATTTGCTCCAGTAGCCTCAAGTCAGAAGGTAAAGGAGCGTGAGGTTTCAGAGCGCTGGAAAGACGAAGACGGGGGTATACGGGAGGAACTCGGACCCGGTAAGCTTCTCCCCCCTTGTTGCCCTAGAACGAGGAGTCAGCCAAGGCAGACCGAAGAAGGGATTACCTCTGTAATTAGCCCGGCAAAGCCCAGTAGATCCATACAGGGGATTGACACAAAAGCGGGGGAAACTACAAGAAATAAAACCGCAAAAAGAGCTGGGAAACGTGCTGGGAAACGAGCCACAGCACTGGGGTCAACTGTGCTGGAGTCCAAAAAAGGGAGATCTAGGAACACCAAGCTACCTCCGGAGGGCGAAATTGACATAGATACAGACATAGACATAGGCACACATCAGAATATTTTAGAAATAGGGCTTCAAGGTATCTCTGAAGGTATGTCCCCCCCTTCTTGGAAAAATAAAGGCAAGAGCTCAAAAATCAGCAGAAAGAAGGGTCTCCCTATAGAGGCAAAAGTAAAAATCACTCCATCGTTAAGGTCCTATTTTAAGGCCCTCCCACAGGTTTTGGATGTGGTAAAACAGGGAGAAGTTCTTAGGAAAGAATCTGGGCAGATGGACGTAGCAAGACAGCCACCTTTAAGATCAATGTAGAATATTGAGTCTGGAGATATTCCCTCCCCCACTCTCAGCCTCATTCCTCAGCCTGTATCTACAATAGTTCCACTTTCTCAATCCTCCAAGCAATCTGTTATGCAATTTAAATCGCTGAGTAATTCAGAGACCCCAGAAGTAGGTATAGTTATGAACTCAGGGTTAATTAATGAACATATTGAAGGAGAAGAGTCAGTGGTGGAAAGTGCAGGAGCAAGGGGCAGTGAGAATGATAGCGCTAAGATCAGCACAGAAATAGGGAGGATCCCGGAGATTCCAGAGAGGGAAGGTCCCTCTGTGACCTCTTTGGAAGCGTTATTTTCCATCATGTCTTTGGACATTAAAAAGGGTTTGTTGTCTCGGAGTCGAATCAGGGAGAGATTAGACTTTTTTGTGAATCCCTTGAGAAAAATTCGACCTCTTAGATTCTAGGACGGTGGTTCTAGAGAACTCAGTGGAGGGGCTTAAAGAAGATCTGGGAGCAGCGAAAGCTGATATTATAATACTTAAGAAAGAGGAGACCGTGCTCCGAGATAGACTGGAATCCTTGGAGAATAACTCCCGATGTAATAATCTACGCCTCCTGAACATACCAGAAGGAAAGGAGGGGGAGGATCTTAAAACCTTTATAGTAACCCTCATAAAAGAATCGGTTCTGATTAATGATTCAGAGGAAGACTTGATGAGGGATATACAAAGGATCCATCGGGATCCCTTCAGGAGACACCCCAATCGGACAAAAACTAGAAAGATCTTAATCAATTTCCTGACTTTTTCATTGAAAGAGAGAATACTAACAGCTGCCCTTAAACAGAAATCATTGAAACCCAGAGACTTTGCCTTTGAGATCCGATCAGATCTCTCACGGGTCACTTTAGATCAACAATGGGAGCTGGGCAGGAAAATGGAGGATTTTAAGAAATTGGGGGCCGTTGTCCAGTTGAAGTTTCCTGCACAATTGAAGGTTATGTTTAATAACAAAATGTATAATCTGAAAACAGTGCAGGAGGCAGAAGAGCTTTTGGAAAACTTAAAATAGCTTCCAATAAGATTATCCTAAGCTAGATTATCATTATATATACAGACAGTTGATTGAGATACGATAACTTTATGGGGACGGGAAGTACTCACTCACGAACTGATATTTATAAGTATACATCAGTAAAAACATGGCTCCAAGAAATTAGAGCCATAAATTAAATCAATTCAATTGCATGGGGGAAAAAAGCATAATATAAAATATGAAGTATAGTAGGAGTTTTTAAGCCACAGGCAGACTATACATTTTTGGGTATCAGTTAAAGATGGGGTAGAGTGGGGCACATAGGTAGGTAGAATCTGGATCTAGTCCAGGTAAATGGGGGCTGGGTTCTCCAGGGAGGGGTGGGGATCAAGGGTAGGGAGGAATCACGGGTGGGGGAGCATAAGGCTAAAAAAGGAAAAAATTCTCATTCGTCTTTTAACCTAGCATTCTTTTTTTGGGTTATTGTTTTTGGTCTGGTGTCGATACCTTGAAGGATGGTGTACATTCAGAAATCAGATTTTTAATCCACCATGAGAATGATACAATGTTTATCATGGAACGTTAATGGCCTCAAAGTTAAAAGTAGGAGGGAATTTTGTTTTCAATATCTTAAGGACTCACCTGCACAGATAATTATTTTGCAGGAAACGCACCTCCTGAGAGAAGAAATTAGTGGCATCTGTGGGAAACTCAGGTGGGTGGAACATTGTGTCAGCTCCTGTCAAAATGTTAATATTAGGGGTGTAGCGATTTTAGTTAAAAAACAAGCAAATGCTGGTCTTTTAAAGGTTATGACAGACCAAAGTGGTAGGTGGGTCATAGTTCAGTTATCCGTTAAAGGTTCATTCATAACAGTAGTAGGCTATTATGGCCCTAATCAGGATGACCCTTCTACATTAAAAATATTTTTGCAAATCTTTTGGGGTTTCCCGATACGACTATTTTAGCTGGGGATTTCAATATAGTATTGAATCCGCAAATGGATAAATCCCCAAGTAGTAGGGCAAATGCCTTATCCAAATCTAGGTCATACCTAAAAATGATGATGAAGCAGAATGCCTTATCTGATATTTGGAGGGAAAGGTCAGGTGCCCAACTAGGTGTGTCTTTTTATAATAAAAAATACAGGCACAAATCAAGGATTGACTATATCCTGATTAGCAATGATTTAAAGGGTAAAGTCAAAGATATAGGCTATTTGACCCCCCACCTTTCGGACCATGCGGCGGTATGGATGGATCTAGATTTGTCAGAAAAAGAACAACGAAGGATATGGACATTTGATCGCACATTTCTCCTAGATGAAACTGAAATCGTCCATCTATGCCAGGAGACAGAGTTTTTCTTAAATATAAATTTAGGATCGGCAGAGCCCTCTGTGGTATGGGACGCCCTGAAGTCATACCTGAGAGGATTGGTAACAAATAGGACCTCCTATAAAAATAGGCAGTATAGGGAAGAACTGGCATCTATTGAGCGGGAAATGAAAGAGGTGGAAAGGAAGATTAATAATGAAACGGACCAAGCTATTTGCCAAGTACAAGTTGTGAAATTGAAAACTTTGAAAGATAAATTAGAGGATATTGTACAGGCCAGGATCTGCAAGAGATGGGAGGCGAGCAAGCTAGCTCTTTTTGAATATGGTGAAGGGGCCGGAAAATTATTAGCTTGGAAAGAACAAAACTGATAGGACACGAAATCTTATAAAACAAATTGATAATGTGCATACTAATTCGTCGGTAACTAATGACGAAGAGATAGGAGAAGCTTTCTATACTTTTTTTTAAAAACCTGTATAATGAAGATAAAGATGTAGATAGCACATTAGCTCGTGAATGGCTAAATTCAATTAATCTCACCCCTTAGACTCTGTCCAACAAGTTAATTTAGAGTCCGAGATATCACAACAGGAGGTCAGGAAGGCGCTTTCCACTTGTACGGCAGGTAAGGCTGCAGGGCCAGACGGCCTTCCCGTTGAATTATATAGAAGTTTGGGAGAGGTAATAATTCCATTCATGACGATCCTCTTTAATAAAATCTTAGTTGAAGGAGTTAGACCACCCACTTCGTGGGGTGAAGCCAACATAACGCTGATTTTAAAACCAGGAAAGTCTTCAACCAAATGTGGGTCATACAGACCCATCTCGCTTCTAAACACCGATTATAAGGTTTTTACCAGAATATTGGCAGATAGGTTGGGTGCGGTAGCAGGAGGCTTGTTGCATGCAGACCAAAAGGGTTTTTTAAGAGGTAGGAACCTTTTGACCTCACTCATGACTTTATTGGTGCCATTGATCTTGCCTCAACTTTTTCACTCCCTCTGGCAGCAATGACCCTGGATGCCACTAAGGCGTTTGACAGGGTCAATTGGAATTATTTAGCGGCCGTGTTGGAGAAGTTTAATTTTTGGCCAAAATTCTGCCGGACTATTAGCCTCATATACAGCGACCCTTCGGCAAGGCTTGTGGTCAACGGACAACTGACCAAACCTTTTAAAATTAAGAGAGGAACCAGACAGGGCTGCCCCCTCTCCCCCCTCCTATACGACATGTACACAGAACCATTCGCTCAACGTCTTAGGGAGGAGACACTCATTTTACCATTTAAGAGTGGAACATGGGAGAGGAAGGTAGCCCTGTATGCTGATGACATATTAATTCTTTCGTCAGATCTAGAATTGTCTTTTCCTCATGTTATTGACATAGCGAGGGATTTTGGTCGGGTCTCGGGTTATGAGGTCAATGCAGAAAAAACTGAAATCATGACATGGAATCTGCTGGGGTGTAAATATCAGACCAAAGACGAGATAAGGTACTTGGGGGTGAAGATAGTCCGAGATATAAATATGATCGCGGAGATCAATCTTTTAAACGCCCCAAGAGAGTGTCAAAAACTTATGAAATCTTGGGTACATCTCCCCTGACCATCTTAGGCAGAATTAATTTGGTAAAAATGGTAATTCTACCAAAAGTTACCTTTCTTTTAATACCATTCCTCTACACTTCGAGAAGCAAACAATCGAAAAATTCCAGCAATCTATTAATTTATTTGTGTGGGCCTATAAAGCCACTAGGATATCTTGGAAGAAGCTGAGACGTAGGAGGGAAAAAGGTGGTCTTGCACTTCCGGATATACAATACTATGCTTGGGCTTTTCAGCTAACACACTCAAGAATGCTGTTAAAATAACCGGATTCATCAGGGAGGGGGGTAATGTACCTAGCTATGTTGGAGCAAGTGGGGTTACCTCATGAAGGTTTTCTTTTTAAATATGGAGATCAGAAATTCTTCAAGAAAGTAAGACTGAAAGTCCTAGAGAGCGTGGTTCGTATTTGGGCCAGAATTAAAAACTAACCGGCCTAGAGTACTGTTCAAAGTTAGCTCCACTGTGGGACAGTCCAGGGACACCAAGCTGTTTGAAAGATAAATTGGCAGCCCCTTTAAAAACAGCCGGGTTTCTGGTATGGGGGATCTTACCGCAGAGGGCTCACTCTTACCTTGGGTATTTCTTGATGGAAAATTGGAGGAGGGCATTTCCAGATTTAAATATTTGCAATTAAAGAGTTGGTCCCTGAGTCTTAAAAACCTATAGGCCTGGGGAATATGTTGGAAGAACATCTAGTACAAAAGCCAGTTGGAAAGAAAGAGGTATCGTTCTTTTACTGGGCTATTGAAGAGGCCATAGATGGAGACTTCAGATTAGCTGAAGAGTTGTGGGGAGAATTTATACCAGAAATAGACTGGGCAGACCTGTGGCAAACGTCTTTTAACACCTTGTTTGCAGTAGTAAAGCCAGCCTGGCTCAGAAGAAATCATTATTTCACCACACACAGGGCCTATTTATCCCCAGCGAGACTCTCTAAAATGACGAAGGGCCCCCTCGTTAGATGTAAAAAATGCGACATGGAAAATGCCCCAGACACACATATGTTTTGGACCTGCCCGGCAACTTCTGAATTTTGGGAGAAAATTGGGAGCACTTTAACGAACATTTTGGGACGCCCAATACATATTTCTCTTAGACTTATAATTTTTGGTATATCTAGCGAAATTATGGGCCCGAGCAGAGGTTTTCTATTCTATGCCATTCTGCTAGCTAGACGAGAAATATGCAGGAGATGGACTGAGGCCTTACCTCCTACATACTCAGATTGGTTGTGCTCCTTGTATAAAATCTCTAGGAATGATCTGGCCAGATTGAAAGATAGTAGGAAGAGAGCCATTTGGGACTGCCTGATAAACTGGACTCCAGGCTAAAACGGCTATAATATATTTTGTTTTTAACAAAACTAATCATATAATATACATGATCCTATGATTAAGCCTCATGTGAAGCTCTCAGGCTGTGTTGGGTCTCGCTGTTCCTTTTTGGTCCCCAGTCCCGATTTTGGAAGGGCCCTCAGCAACAGTTACTGGTTTTAAGTAATCAGAAGAGAGTGCGACCACCCTCTCCTCGACAACGAGAGGTCAGCAACAGGAAAGAGGTTTGTCTGCTACTGGTAGGCGGGTGACATCTTGAAGGCCTACGTCTCAAATTGAGTAACAGTGGCAACTTTTCAAATTTCCTAGTTGTCTGGGGTTGGAGGCGAATGAGGGAAAAAAAAAAAAAAGTAAGTGATTCAAAGAAGGTAATTTTTTTTCTTCCCGTGAGCACTCCGAGGAGGTGGAAGGGACTTGTATCGCCTTATGTAGGTCCAGCAGAGATCTTAGTAAATGTCTGTCCAACAATTGCACATTTTTGAGGCTCTTAGCTTCATTCTGTCCCCCTTACAGTCTAGTTCTTATCCACTAAATGGAACTGAATCAGCTGTCCCAGGTTCCTGCTATTAGACTCTAGGGCAGAGGTCTCCAAACCTTTTTACTCTGAGCCCCCCCTAAGCAAAATGTTTTGAGGTCGGGCTCCCCTCCAAAACTTTATGGCAAAACTTTATCCCCCCTGGGAACCCATCCACGCCCCTCCACCCCTCCGGGGGGCGCGCCCCACAGTTTGAAGACCTCTGCTCTAGGGGGCGGATTTATCATTGAGCTGTGTTGCCCTTGCGCCACACAAGGGGGTGCATGGGCAATGCAACTGCTAAGTGAGACTTATCAAGCCACGCATGGCCACCTTACATGGCCCTGAGTAGCTTGATAAATCTAGTGTAATCCAGCACAACTCGCTGCGCTGCGTTACTCTGCCCCAGGGTGGCATTCCATAGGTGGACCGTGGGTGTTCTTACGCATCCACCTATGGATTTTGGCACATTTCCAGATTTGATCAATCAAAAAGAGAAAAAGGGTTTTGAATTCAGGGAACACTCCCAGTCCCCTTGGGATAAATCAATAAACAAAATAGGGAGTATTCCCCACAGCACAAAAGTGATGTAGAGAGAGACACAAGTAGAAAAAAAGGAAACATTTCTTTCCTTTTAAAAGATCCCTCACTCACCACTAGTTGGTGACATGCTTCATCATAGGGGTCCCACCCGAATGACCGAATGTCATTCGGGTGTGCTACAACGCCTGGATTACAGCGGAGCGGGATGACGTTGTGAACGCGGTGAAAGTGAGTGAATTAGTGCAGGTTAAAATTATCTTTATCGTTCCTTTAGCTTTAATATGGAGCAATAAGACAAAATAAAAACAGTGTGGGATGCCTAAAAAGGTTAAATTGGCCTAAGGCATCTATGAAATAAGTGAAAAAGGTCACGGTCTACATGTTACAGCCTCTTATTGGCCTCACCTGGGGAGACGTAACATTTGGATGCATTCTCAGGTCTACCAGTAATGGTAAATCTGGAAATGTCAATAAACAAAATAGGGAGAATGCCCCACAGCACAAAAGTGATGTAGAGAGAGACACAAGTAGAAAAAAAGGAAAAATGTCTTTCCTTTTAAAAGACCCCTCACTCACCACTAGTTGATGACATGCTTCATCATAGGGGTCCCACCCAAATGACCGAATGTCTGCCTTGGTGCTAGGGAGCACATTGTGTGCCGACCCAAGGAAAGGACAGGAATGCACCGTATCATGTTAAATATGGTGCATTCCTGCCCTTTCACGCAGAGCAGCAAGGTGGCTTGATGCGCTGCATGAAATAATGATAAATCTGCCCCTAGGTATTATTGACGGCGGCATCGCTTCTGGCGTGGGGCATGTTTGCCGTTTCGACGTCTTGGACCATGGTGTCTGTATGTTGTGCCTGCCCATTGTGCGTTGGCACCTCAGCACCCATCTTCAAAATGCTAGCAACTGCTAACTCTGATAGCCTCTTACAGGAACAATAAGAGTATGTTTTAGTGCCCAGATTCAACGTTCTAACATGGGAGGACATTCATTTTCTGTAAAGGGACCCAGACTGTGGAACTCACTTTCTCTTGATATTAAGCGCTCTACCTCACACACTTATTCGTTCAGTCAGGCAGATATAATTATCAGCGCTAGGACGTCTGCCAGGATTGTGGGTCCTTTACAGATACTACTAATCAGTCAATCAAAGATGGAGAACATCATTTTCTTGAAGTGTTATAAGTTTAAAATTAAAATCAATAGTGGCTAAATAATGCATGCATCTACACATAGAGGCTCAATATTGAAACCAAAAAACGTAAATGTTCTCGGAATCCGTGTAGATGGACATGCTCTGATGAAGTCTGCGATCAGTAGTCTACACTGAAGAGAATTTGAAAAGAAGAGGGTAGGGTAGCTTTGAAATTTACATAGAGGAAGGCCAGGATGGAGGCAACACCACTATTGTAGCTGTGAAAGAAATAAAGTCTGAAGATGGATTTTTGTTAACCGCCAGGATTACTCGTGAATTGAACTCTCCCATCAAATCTTGGCAACGCCATCTCATTATTCCTTCATTCCAAGATCTGTGAAATGAAAACCATTAAACGGAATGATATATATTGAGATTTAAATTGAGTCTTAGATAAGAAAGCCCTGAAGAAGATCCAACATGTCAATTGTCTGAGAAATGAAGTTATACTAAAATAGAAGATAGATTATGATGATGTACCTGATGAAGGAATTTAGTTGCAAAAAAAATGGTCGTCTGTAAGAGTGATCAAGGTATCCACTGGTCACATTAATTCCACGTTCTCTTTTGAATAAGAAACAACTTTCCTGTCACCTTTTTATACATCCAAGCAAGGTTTTTAGTTACAGTGCAAAGATAAGGTAAGGCTGCAGGACACACCCCTCATCAAATCAGCATATCCCGGAGGTAGATAAAAACCACTTCCCTGCTGGTCAAAACTGAGGGCAGCCTGACATTACACCCCCCCCCCCCCTCCCACCTTTACTCGTCTTGAGACCTCAAAGCTGCATTTCCTGGGCTTAGACAAACCATGGCCCTGAGGATCAAAGCAGCATGAGGTCCTATATACAACTAGGTAAAGGCAGCCAACAGGGACACCGGGCATACCTAGTTTGTGCATGCCACTGCCTCATAGTCTTAACCTAGTCTCTGTTTTTCATTGTGTGACAATATATATGGAGATATAACTAATCATGTATGAGTGACTGAAATGACGATTGTACTCCTCCCAGGGGCGTGGTCTGCCTATTGCCCAACAACCAATAATATTGTTTGTGGTCAAGGACAGGTTTTCATGATTATTTTGTCCTCTATACAAGTAAACCCAATCCAGTCCCACATTATGAAAAGAACGAGCTGGCAAACATGTGTTCTGTTAGTTCAGAGTGAATGAGCTAAAAAAGATGCCATTTAAATATTGCTTTTTATCTTGTCACATTTACTGCGCCTTCAAAGACAGAGGTCAGACGCCAGCTCATGTCTTCTTACAAATTGCTGCTTTTTTATCCTGAAGACTGGTATTTACTTTTCTTTCTTTGACTGCAAAAGTTAGAGGATTTTGTAAAATGTACAGTCTGACAATGGCTGTGAAACAAAAAGCTCTAGGATGTCAGTGTTTTCTAAAACACTTAAATAGCTTGTAAATAAACAATGCAAATATTTAAAAATGTATCACTAATTAGGAAAGCAATTTTTTTGGCAATTCAGAGGTGTGATGGTGACAAAGATTTTATTAGGATCAAAACAAACCATAACACTTTACTTGGTGATGTGCAAATGCTAACTATTTGCAAAAACTCAATTTCCAAACATTATTGTGTGTATGCTATTTAGTTTTATCAGTGGGAAAGGTGGCCATTTCAATGGAAAGTGTGCTGACTGTAAATGACAGTGCACTACTACACTAGGCCTGTAAGGCAGCCTGGGTGGAGAACATGTAATGTGCGCATGACATTCTGGCCGGCCCGAGAAGGCCAGCCAAAGCGTCATGCGCACTTTAGAGTGCAGCAACCACTCCTCTTCCTCGATATCAGGGGAGCCAAGCCCTGCCCTGCCCCAGCCTGACGATACTAAAAATAAAATGATAATAGCTTGAGTTATTATCATTTTCTTTTACACTGCTCTTGAGTAGTGGGGTGACGCTCCTCCACCTTAGCGGAGGAGCTGCCGCTGGCAAACATTTTTTTGTACCTCAGACATACTGAACTCAAACATCTGAAGGTGCTCTTGTATATGATAATGAAGAAGAAGGCGACTTTGGGGAACTAAAAATGTTTTCCCAGAATCACATAAGAGCATTACAGGAAGGTTGACTAGATAAATCCAGTCACTAGACCTGCAGTTGTGGTAACACTTTAATGATGTTTCGAGGCCTGAACTACAGCAGTACATACCTATCCGAAACTCCAACCCTGGGTGTGCACAAGGTATACAGAAGCAGAAAACAGCAGACTAAATATCACCTCTGTTTCTATACAGACCGTGCAGCATCACAACCATTTCAGCCTTAGTCCCACCAACACACTGACTTCCAGAATACCCAGCACCCCTCGATCCATCTTGTTTGATTCCTTCTCATTACTCTTTTCAATCTCCATCCAGTGTCCAACCTCCCCAGAACTGTTTCGAGCAGCCCCTACCTTTCAATTACTGTGCATGTACCAATCCCTTGTTCCCAATCCTGTATGCTGGCTCCTGTCCTTCTTTGGGGCAATGTCTCCCTTCGCTATAATAAATTCCAGATTTATCAATATTCGTTTGTCATTGCTTCCAAATCTTTCCAAATCCCTAAGAGTATCAGGGGCGCTTCCACCTCAATGGGAGTGTCCATAGAGGCCTCTGGCCTCTGTACCACTACAGACCAATAAGTCCAAAGTTTGGGGCACAGTCCCACATTATGGATTTGTCATATGCTAAAGAGGATTGCCTTCTACTATTCAAATACATGCAGAAGTATTAATGCAAGATTGGTGATTGCTTTCAAAATAAAATGTACACAAAAAAAGCTACTAAAAAGAAAGTTTTGCTAAACATTTGTGCAACATTTGCGAGCGTCCGCACCGCTGGCACACTGAAGGAGCGCCAAAGGTAAGCCCTTCTGTGCCCATTCACGCCCAGTGCCAGGAATCCTGTTTCTCCCCTCTACCCATCGCTATTCTGCTGCTCTCCGTGCTCCTCTTCACCACAGCCGACACTCGCTGCACTACTACCACACTGCACCACACAACACAGAAGGAACATTCAGATGCACATCCAACAAATTCTCATGCACTCTCCCACACCCTACACACACCGCTCTCGCACCAACAGCATCCTACTAGCTCGCAATCACACAAACCAGCCACCCGCTCACACAGACCAAACAAGATGCCACACTGTCATGCACGCTCCTTAACACCTGCTTGCTCGCCAAATATATGGAGATAAGGGAACTACTGCCCGACCATACTCTGGACCTGTTCTTTCACAGAAACATGGCTAAACCCAACTTCAGCACCTGACATTGCTTCTACCATCCCTACCGGCTACAAGATTGCCTGGCAAGACCATCAGCACCAGCCCGAATGTGGAGCTGTCATCATATTCAAAGATGCCATCAGCTTCACTTTCTCCTAGGACACACCCACCAGCTACATGGAACACCTAATTTTTAAGATACACATCACATCCAACTTCTCCCTAGGTGAAACCCTTATATACCACACCAATTTTGCCAGTGACATCACAGACTTCGTCACACTCCTCATCTTCAGTGCCAGCACCTTAATTCTTTTTGAAAACCATAACTTTCACCTTAAAGACCGCACCAACTCAAACTGTACATCCCCTCTAGCAAATCTCGGAAACCTTGTTCTCACCCAGCACGTTACCAAATCCAACCACACCCCCGGACACCTATTAGACCCAATTATCTCCTCAATCAGCAACATCACAGTTGAGAAGCCAGCAACAATGACCTGGAAAGACTACACCCTAGTCGGTTTCATATTACCCATTTGGCACCCCCACAGCCCTACCACCACTTGACCTGCCGCCGCTGCTGGAAAATATCTCAGAGGAGTAGTGGGCTTCCTCCCTCTCTGAGCACCAGCCCGAGCACACCAGCAACTCGCTGAAAGCCATCAATAACCCCAACAGCTGGATCACTTCATGCGCAGACACTCTGGCTCCCCTCAAGTACAACTCAATGGCAAGAGCCCCCCACAGGCCAGCTGGTACACAGAGGAACTCAGGCTGATGAAACGCCTCTACAAGCAACTGGATCACAAATGGAAATCCAGTCAAGATACCACAGATAAAGACATCTTCACATCCACCCTAAGACGCTACCACCAGCAGATCTGGAATACCAAGGGCACAGCCATTTCAGATCGCATTAACACCTGCTCGAACAGAAGCAAGGAAATGTTTGCCATCGTCAAAGATTTCACCGTGCCGCCACCAGCAACATCAACTCCTCACAAGACCTTTGCAGCAATCTCTCTGAATTCTTCTGTAACAAAATCACCTCTAATAAAGTAACTTTGACTCTCAACCGAACCATGTCACCATCGCAATTCAACTGCCCATCGTTGCCCATGAACCAACCGTGACTTTGTGGCCTGCCTTCCCCACCTTGGAAATTGCTGCTACTAAGAAGACCAGCTTCTCAGGGCGGATGGGTTGCCGGGGAGGGTCAGGCTTCAGCTGACTCTTAACCTCACCACGACCTTGCCAAAGAACTCCAACTGATCAGCGAAGCACTAACACCCATCTTCAATGCCTCCATTGACTCAGCCACTTTCCTGGACACCTGGAAACATGCCACAGTCATGACCCTGCTCAAGAAACCAAATGCTGACCCAGCCACGCTTTCCAATTGTAGACCCATCTCCCTCCTACCATACCTGGCAAAGGTCTTAGAGATACTAATCAACGATGCCTCATGGACCACCTCAGCAACCATCAGCTCCTCGACCCCCACAAAGTCCAGTTTCAGGGCCAACCATAGAACAGAAGCAGCCAGTGGCAGCTGGTGACTTTTGAGTGTGGCGGGCGTAAAAGTTCTGGATGAGTACCTGGTGGCGAGCAAGCGTAGTGAGCGAGCCCGAACGCCATAAGGAAATTCGTGGGGGTTCTCCCCCGAGAAAATATTGAAAAATGAGTGGGCAAATGGTGCATTTTTAAGCACACTTTGAGACAGCAAGAAAGTTAATACATACAATTCTGAAAGTGTAGCTATGACATCAATAAAGAGACTTCATATGATGATGACGTGGGTAGCTGCTTATTCAGTATGTCCACAGAACTTCATAACAGACTTTGAGGTAATATTGCTGAGTACCTCACAGATTTCTTTATATATTGATATACCTTTACAAATGAAATCCACTGAGGAAATACAAGTAATTTTGATTTGTCGGGCTGGAGACAATGAGACAGCAAGGAATAAACATTTTATTGCTCACATCCCCGAAACCACCTGCAGCAAACCAGTTTATGTAGGCTGCAAGCCATTTGCACAGCTATAACGACAGCACAGAGCACACATGGCTGAGAGCTCGGGTCAGGAGTCGGATGGGCTGTAAACTGTTGGGGAAGGAAATCAACAAAAGCCCGAATCCATTATGAAAATTTGATTTGCATGCAAGTGGGCTACAAGCATTAGCAATCTTCTCCTACCGAGAGAGTCACGAGTTGTTGCTGACCTTCCTTTTATCTGGTGCACAGCGAATGCAGCTGAAAGGCACAGTGCACTTTTACAAGACTGTTTACGGTACACATGAAGTGCAGCTGAATGGCTCAGTGATGGTGTAACTTCAAAAGACCACTTCTTATCACCGCCGGCATTACACATGGTGCATACTTTTTTCTAAATGCATATAGTGCACATGGAGTGTCATTTCAAACTACTACAGTTTGTCATTACATACACTGCACTTTAGATATCGCTGGTGGGCTTCTGTACTCTGAAAAGGGAAGTGTATACGCAGTGCGTTGGGTGGCAATACATAGTGTACTTGGCTTGCATCTGTGGCTACCAATATTGAAGAAGATTACATTTTTGTGACCGCAGAAAGTACATATAAAGTGCACTTTTACCTTACTCTTTTGTCGGTGGGTATGGAGAAGGCAGGAAGTTGGAGTGGGAAAGAGGTAAAATGTAGGTGGGAATCAGAAAACACGATTTGGAAAAAGATGCAATGTTACAAAACAGGAGAAAATGAGTCACAATTGGTGGGAGAAAAGGTCACGAATAGGCGGTAGAAAAAGGATATGGAGGCAAAAGTTTTATTAGGCCAGAGGAAAACTAGGTTTATGGAGGTAAAAAGGAGGCAAAGGGATACGTTTAGGTGGTAAAAAAACTGTTTATGGAAGTAAAAGGTTAAGTTTAGGCAGGAAGAGAGACTGTTTATGGAGGCAAAAAGGAGGTAAAAGGTTAACGTTTATGCAGAAAAAAAAACTTTATGGAAGCAAAAAGGTTAAAGTTAGGCAGAGGGGAAACAAGGTTCTGGGGAGAGGTTGAGAGCAGCTGCGAGGTGTGTGGTTGACAGCGGTTGCAGGCTTGAGCGGGAGTTCAGCCTGCAGCAGCGGGGGAGATGCTCGTTTTGAGGTCAGATGTGTGATGACAAGTCAATTTAAACTAAATGGCAACCTCCGCCTCACACACCCTGTTTAGCCTCTACTCTAACTTTGACCTTAATGGATGAACCTCAAAGCAGACTTCTTGAGGGAGAGAGAGAGAAAGAGAGAAAGAGAGAGAGAGAGATAGGGACAGGATGGAGGCACACGAGGTCCAGACTGGAGATAGATGAGGAAATGTCAGCCGGTGGTTAGGAGCAAGAAGAGATGATCTCACTGCATGTGAAACATATACAGTGTTTCACACAGGCTACAAATGTGTATGTACATACTTTGTGCAATAAAAAGCATACCTCTTTTATTCTGCTCTATCCAGGTATGTATCCTCTAGTGATCAGAGCACTTTAAAGATAAATGTATGCACTTTGTAGTGCTGTTGGATACATCATTTTCCGTTGAGAAGCAGAACATTAAATATGGTCCTATTTCCTTAGGTACCACTCTCTTGCTTTTTATAAGGTTGTAAATAACGCGTATTAATTTGTCCTTCATTTACTTTAAATCTTCCTTAGCAATCATGGAAGAATGATGAGCAGAATGAGCCCTTCCAGAAATTTAAAACCTGCAGTAGTAACTTAATTAACTAAACTATAGTTCCAGCTTAGACCCCAGGTTTTAAAAAACATATTATGTTGGGGTTATCAGCATGACCATCTATGTAAGTATAATATCACTATTTTATGTTGTTAAATACCTGAGACCATCTACGTATGCACAACCCCAACAGCCCCCCTTTGTTACATCTGAAACAACCATGCATGGCCGCTTTCGCCATGTTAATTTTATTACATTCTCTAGTTGTATTTTTGCCTTGGCTGCATTCATTGTACTTGTGTATGATCCTAAACCCACTGGGATGTATTATATAATTATAATGTAAAATGTGTAATATTTTTCTTTCTTACTACTTTATCATTAAATTCACTTTGCTGCTCCTTGCTTTCTTCTTACTATCTTTACTGTCATCTCCCTTTCTTCTCTCCTCTTTTATTACACACTACACAATATTCATCTTCTTGTTTACTTCACAGCCTCATCTCCATGGACTCTCCTGGCCCTCCTTGCCTTCCAGAAGGTACAGTCAGGGGTCTCCGCCCTTCCGCATTCATCGGTTGGACCATTTGGTGCTCACTGTGAAGAGTCTGGAGAAGACAATAAATTTCTACTCCCGAGTCCTTGGCATGGATGTGGTCACCTTCAAGGTACTGCTGAGTTCCCGTCACAATCGTGGGACACCGTTGGGCAATTCCGTCCCCTTTTCCTAGATAGCATCCCAGATTGAATCTTTAGCTATTTAGCTAAAGATTGGTCTTGTGAGTCTGGTGGTATAGATACAGACTGATGTCTTGCATTAGAGCTGGCTGTGACCACTGGAGCAGACCCACCTCATACATGCAGAGTTATACTCAATCCACTAGTGCTGAGCCTTCTTCAATAACTAGCCCCCCTAGACTAGTAGCCCTCCCTTGAAGCAGCTTGATTGTTGGCCCTACTCTTGCAACTATCGGAGCACTGCCCTTCTCTTTCAACCGCAGGATGGTTTTGCTGCCTCTTGAAGCCACCATACTACTGGCCCACCCCTGAAACTACCAGATTGGCGGTTCCCTTTTTGGCACTGTTGGACTGTTTCATCACCCTTCCAACCAAACGACTAACCAGAGCTTGCTTTCTCTTGCGACTCCTAAACCTGTGACCCTTGCTTGTAACTACCTGGCCTGTTCCCTCCTCATGCGACCGTCGACCAGGTTTGACCTTCACCCACTAGTAACATGGCTATTTTTCTTCAGCCTCCTCCCACGTGCCCACACCAACCATTATCGACTTTCCGATAGCATAGGAGTATGGAAGGGAGCATTGCTGCCTTCTTTGACACTGATGCTTGAGGTTTGCTATAGAATTGCTCTCCTTACTAGCTTGAATTTTCTTGGACTTCCTTTATTTCTTCTAACTTACGATGACTGTTTTTTTTTTTTTTTTTGTCCTTTTACATTATTGTGATCTTGTTCGCAGGGAAACCGGAAGGCATTGAGTTTCGGGAACCAGAAGTTCAACCTTCATGAGTGTGGGAAAGAGTTTGAGCCAAAAGCTCATCAGCCCACCCCGGGCTCCATCGACCTCTGCCTGATCACACAGACCCCGCTGACCACTGTCCTGGAGCACCTTGAGGTCTGTGCAATTCAGTGGTTGTTGCTAATTTAATTCACATGTGAAATGCCGGGTCCTACTGGAAAATCTTTGCAGGTCCCTGAGTGACGCCCCTACAGATCGCAGGATATTATTCTGCTCCACGAAGTGTCTGCTTGTTTAATTTAAGTGACCCGCTTTTATATGTGTTTATTCACTGGGTCAAATGTAAAAGAGATTAGCTGGTTAAGTTCCCCTTTCCATTCACAGGAATGTATCCTTAATGCACTGATTTCATTTTGTTTGCAGACATCTTACTTTTCAGCTCTTCACTTCAACCTGGGTATTCCTTCTTATGGCAGCTCCTTTTGTTATAACTCTAACTTGTGTACTCTGCAGGGTCTGTAGAAGTGGCATGGCCTAGCACTAGACAGCACCCTCTACTGCATTAGTTTCATTTGTTGTCCACTCTCGATTCTCTCTTCTTTAAAACCATGTTATAATACCACCATCTGCTGTTACCCACCCCTTCCATCACTTCACATTTCCTTTCGCCCATGCCCTTCCTCATTCCACCTTCCTGTTGGTCCTCCTACTCCAATATTGTCTGAGAAACACATCATTACCCATAAACCCGGTGGTGTGTAGATTTTCCACTGTGCCTTTCCTTTTGCATCTCCAGTCCATTGCTCACTGGCTCCTCCCAGCCTACACCTCATTCAGTCCTCCTGCCATCCATCCGTACATCTGCTCCCCCTGACTCTTCCCTTATTTAGCCCTTTCCTTCACCTTCTCTACATTTCATGATGACCACCTTCCTCATTCAATGTCCATACTAGAAGCCTCATTCATTTCTTATGCTAGAGGCCTGGCTTCTCCACTAGTCCCCTCTCCTATCATCCTTCCCTTCTGTTACTCTTCTCTGCTGCTATCCTTTCCCTCTATTACGCACCTCGCTCATTGGACTGTTCTCCTCTGAGTTAGTCCTCATTACATGCTGCCTCTATCCTTTATTTGTCACTTTTTCTTCTGTTCACACGTTCACACCCCACCACGCATGCTGAACACATTTTAGATATTGTGAAATTTGCCCATTTTAATGCATGAGCAGAAATTGACGGGAACTGCACTAGAGAGCTTTTCTGAGATACTCCGGGAAGTCTCTAAGGATGGAAGTCTACCTGAACCTGTTGAAATCCAAAAAGAAGCTCTCTGCGTGAAAAATGTAGGATTTCCATGCTCAGAAAATGAAATTGATTTTTGAAAGTATTAGTTTCTCAGAGGAGGTCATGGTTGTACCAGCTACTTTCTCCCGAATACCTACTGCCCATTTGTCGCTTACTAAAAGTACTCCATCCGAAACTTTGTCTACCGTCGGAACAATGGATATCACACATCGTTAAGGTGATCCATGTCCAACATCTGTCTTAACAACTGTCCATAGTTTTAACTGCAGTCATCACTGAGATAATCAGTAGGTCACTTGTTAAAGTTCATGTTCTGACTCTGCTGCTAAAAAGCAAGTATTGTTAGATCATTTGGACCTGACTGATTACAGGCCAGTCGCTGGAACCCACGTTCCAGAAAAAGTAGTGACTTTGCAACTCACTGTACACCTGGAACAATAAGGTCTATTGAGGAAGCTTAAGTCTGGTTTTATTCACGGTAGGAGCCCTGAAACAGTGCTGTTGGACACAAAGTGTAAGATACTCAGGGTAGTAGATGAGGGCTTGAAGCACTTTTGCTGCTTTTTAAACCACTTTGTGTCCTTTGATACCATTGAGCATGTGACCCTTTTTAGGTCGAGCCTAGACGGCGCTGTCTTTTCAATCAATCAATCAATCAGGGAATTGTAAGCGCGCTACTCACCCGTGAGGGTCTCAAGGCGCTGAGGGGGGGGGGGTCCGCAGATCTGTTTAGCCGAAGAGCCAGGTCTTGAGGGTCTTCCTGAAGGTGTTCAGGGAGGGGGCGCGTCTGATGTCTGCCGGTAGCTCGTTCCAGGTCTTGGCTGCAATGTGAGAGAAGGATCTTCCGCCTGCTCTGGCTCTGTGGATGCGCGGGGTTTCGGCCAGTGCGAGGTTGGAAGATCGGAGGTTTCTTTTGGGTACGTGGAAGTTGATTCTGTCTTTGAGGTATTTGGGTCCGTTGTTGTGTAGGCATTTGTAGGCGTGAGTGAGGATTTTGAAAGTGACTCTTTTCTCCACGGGGAGCCAGTGGAGACTTTGTATGTGTTGGCTGATGTGTTCGTGTCGGGGGATGACGAGGACGAGTCTGGCGGCGGTGTTCTGTATTGTTTGGAGTTTACGGAGTAGGGACTTGTTGATGCCGGCGTAGAGTGCGTTTCCATAGTCCAGTCTGCTGGTGATGAGTGCGTGGGTGACTGTCTTCCTTGACTCAGGGGGGATCCACTTGAAGGTCTTGCGGAGGATGTGGAGGGTGTTGAAGCAGCTGGAGGTGACGGCGTTGACCTGTCGGTTCATGGTGAGTGATGAGTCGAGTACGATGCCGAGGTTCTTGGCGTAGTCTGAGGGGGTAGGTGGGCTTCCAAGGGCGGTTGGCCACCAGGTGCTGTCCCATGCAGAAGGGGTGGTACCGAGGACGAGGACTTCTGTCTTCTCGGCATTGAGCTTCAGCTGGTCATCCAGACTGCGACGTCTTGCATTCCTTTCTGGAAGTTGAGTTTGGCAGTGGTGGGGTCTTTGGTGAGGGAGAGGATGAGCTGGGTGTCGTCGGCGTAGGATACGATGTTGAGGCCGTGTTGTTGGACGATGGCTGCGAGGGGGGCCATGTAGATGTTGAAGAGGGTGGGGCTCAGTGATGAACCCTGTGGGACTCCGCAGGTGATTTTCGTGGGGTCGGAGAGGAAGGGTGGGAGTCTGATCCTTTGGCTTCTTCCGGTGAGGAATGATCGGATCCAGTCCAGGGCTGTTCCTTGTATGCCTGCGTCGTGTAGTCTGGCGACTAGTGTGCGGTGGGAGACGGTGTCGAAGGCCGCTGATAGGTCGAGTAGGATGAGGGCTGCGGAGTGGCCTTGGTCCAGGAGGGTGCGGATGTCGTCTGTGGCGGCGAGTAGGGCGGTCTCTGTGCTGTGGTTGCTTCGAAATCCGGATTGGGACGGGTCGAGGACGGCGTTCTCTTCAATGAATCGTGTCAGTTTCCTGTTGACTGTTTTCTCTGCAACTTTGGCTGCGAAGGGGAGGAACGAGATGGGCCGATAGTTCTTGAGGTCGGTGGGGTCAGCTGTGGGCTTCTTGAGCAGGGGTCTGACTTCTGCGCGCTTCCAGTCATCTGGGAAGGTGCCTGTTTTGAAGGTGGTGTTGATGGTGCGTTGTAGTTCGGGTGCGATGGCGGCCGCAGCTCTGTGGTAGATGTGAGGGGGGCAGGGGTCAGTGGGGGCCCCCCGAGTGGATGCTTTTCATGGTCGAGGCGGTGTCTTCGGCCGTGATCGGTGTCCATTTGGAGATGGTGGGCTGGCTGGTGTTTCTGGGGTTTCTTCAAGACCTGTTTTATATAGTTTGTGGGCTTACAGCCCACCCACTGCCTTTCATTTGTTTATTTCAGTGTCCTTTAAATATCCTTGCTTCAAAGTGGTTAATCTTTCCTATTTGTCCCTCCATTTCGTCGGTTGTTCATTCCCATAGAGCAGGGTCTCAGTTCTTGTAGCTCTCCACTTGTGCGCAATTAGTCTTGTTCCTGCAATCTATTTTTAGGTCGAGCCTCGACAGCGCCTGCAAGACCTGGTGTATCTCTTTTGTGGGCTTTTATCACACTCACCAATTACCATTGGTTCTTTCTTGTGCCATTCCGAAATGATGGCTTTCTATTGGTGCATTCTTCTCAATTGTCCCTCTTTTGGGTGCGTGTTTCATCTGAGGCAATTTCACTAAGTGATTGTTTTTGTTGGCCATCACAGCTTCCTCCTGCACACTGCTTGATGGCCCCTCCTCCCCGCTGGGCATCACAACCTGTTACAGCCTGAAATTGGCTGTGTGGGTTGAATTTTGGTTGGCACAGGGATCGTTTGTTTGGCCAACGCAATGAGCATGATTAACTTTAATAAACAATGCATTTTCCATGCATTTTAACATGGACAAACCCTAAGGGCCTCTTTTTTTTTAGCCACAGGGAGATTAAGTGATTTGCCCAGAATCACAGGAGGTTTGAGCCTTCCGCCAGACTCAAACCGGGTTCCCCATCTTCAAAGTCTGATGCTCTAGCCTTTCTGCTGTGTTGCTGAACAACAAAGTACATGTATATTCCGGAGCTCTTGTTAAAGCGGGCTTCTGTTCTGACGGGTGAGGGTGCCATGACAAGCGACACCGACAAGTGTCTGGGGCCGCAGGACCAGAAAGAGCTGAGCGACGATTCCCTGCCGCAAGAAGGCTACATGGGGTTCAGCATATGGGCACAATTTATGTGGATTTATACAAAGGACCCCCTAGTATCGTTTGCTTTGCAGATTCCTTGTCAGGCCTATAGGAGCGTTCAGAAAGTGTTTATATGCTTACACCTGATGTGTTGGGTCCCTCAGTGATGCACTTCCTGTCTGCCTCAGTTAATTAAACAGTGGCGTCACAGAGAGAAGCTGCTGCAGAAGCACTGCGCGAAGCAGGTGATAAGCCGATTTCCTCCCCAGTAGAAGCACAGTTTGTTACTGGCAGTGTCTGTCTGAGGCTTTTCTTTGCTTGAAACAAATGCTTCCTTGTGCCCGTAAATAGATAACTTCCACAGTGGTGGCTTAGGCAACATGCATGCTGACAGACATTATTTTGAGGTGAATAATTAAACCCCACAACAGAGTGCCCCGAGGACTTTTTCCTATGGCTGAATGAGATGTTGTTAAAAAAAAGTTGCATTGTCTGCCTCTGAATGACACCTCCCACAAGGTAAAGCTTGGATGTTTACACTCCAGGCTCCTCTATACAGGTTGCATTAGATTAGAAAGACTGGAGACTGAACGGGCCCTTCTTTCAGGATCGAGGTATTGCATTTTCATATGTTTATCCCATTGGTAACTTAGCTTGTTTAACTTTGTAGAAACTTCTGCCAGGAAAGAGATCGCCTCCTATAGAAATGTGAGCACCTTGTAAACCAGAAGCGTGTTGTGACATTAAAATGCTGTACTAAATGGGTAACTAGGATCTAAAAGCAGACCATATATATTAAATGGAAACTCAGATGATACAGATATGGTCGAAATGTTAGTTTTGCATTCCTGCTCAAAATTATTTTTTTATCGCTTCCATGCTTGTGATTGCGAAAATGTCATTCCAGTTTGCAGCTGTTTCATCCGTTTTACATCAGCACAGTTCATATACACATGTTATGCTCACATCACATAACCATTTGTGATCTCTCCAGCTACCACATTCCAGGCACTGTTAAAAAGACTGTGTCTGGAATTAAATAAAGTAGTGTGATTCAGAGGATAACAAACGCATGAAACCTTTGAGTTATACGCAGCAATGTTTTGCTTCGCCGTCTGATTGTTTGCTTTCTGTTTCTTCTGTTCTCCCCTGAACACCCTTGCTGCTAGCTGCTTTTCCGGTCTCATCTGTAATTCCTCATTCTAAGTCCTCTAGACAGTGCTGCTAGCTGCTTTTCTGGTCTCATTGGTAATTCCTCATTCTAAATCCTCTAGATAGTGCTGCTAGATTCTTCTCTGGTCCCGTTGGTAATTCTTCATTCTAGGTCCTCTACACGGTGCTGCTACCTGCTTCTCTGGTCCGAGTGGTAATTCCTCATTGTAAGTCCTCTAGACAGAGCTGCTAGCTGCTTCTCTGGTCTGAGTGGTAATTCCTCATTGTAAGTCCCCTAGACGGTGCTGCTAGCTGCTTCTCTGGTTCTGTCGGTAATTTCTTATTCTAAGTCCTCTAAACAGTGCTCCTACCGGCTTCTCTGATCCCAGTGGGAGTTCCTCATTCTAAGACCTCTAGGCAGTGCTGCAGCTGTGTCTCTCTTCATACATCCACTACACTCCAAACTACAACACATAGGTGAAAGACATTGTCATTTACAACAACAGCTCTAACTCTAAAAAAATGCAAGATCTATTGCATTGCAAATGCTTGTTTTCTTTAGTTTCTGCACGGAGGCATGGGAAGGCTCTCCTTTTCGCAAAGCTGATCCCCCTTGTCTTTTGATTTTTTTCGCAATTGAAAACAGGCCTGCAAATCTTGTCACAGCGCCTACTTTCTTTTCACACCATTGCGCGCCTTTTATTTTATTAGCATGACACCCCACTGCTGGTCAACGGCACTGCAAGGACTCCAGTATGTGAAGCCTCGGGGCCCCGGGAGCCTATGCGCAAGGCGCCTCTTATTTTTAGGTCGAGCTTAGAGTTAGCGCGCATGCGCTGCTCTGTGAGACTTGCTGTAATGTGGTATGGAATAGAAGCCCCGCCCACTCTCCGCCCTTATTTGTCATTGGCTTCTGTCTTTGTCCTTTGTAAATGCTGGCTTATGATTCAGTAATCGGCTTGTTAGTCTCTCCTTAGTACCGCCTAGTCTTCATTTGTAACCTCCCATGGCTAATGGCCCTTTTACTTCGGTTGTTACACGGTACGTTGTTACACGGTACATGTTAATTAGTCTGTAAGCACTATTTTCTTTATTGAGTTTCATTTACTGTAGGCAGGACGTGCGCTGCTTCAGCGGGAACCGCCTGTGTGGGGTTGCAGCTCCAGTACCCCCGCCACCAGGCTCTCGTGAAGGGGGCCCCTGCCGAAATCAGTATTCCGTGAGCACTCTCCGGTGCCCACCTCCTCAGGCCCTGTAGTGACCCCTCGTCAGTTGCTGTACTCCATTTCGCAAGCGGGGCTTACTGTTGTCTGGGCTCTTGGCCGATGCCGGGAGGCCACTGCTCTCCTGCCCCTGCAGCGACAGGCCTCACCGACCATCCCTCCTACAGCGCCTCCAGCACAGAAGCAGGAAGGGGGGAGTCCCCCCTCCCCCAGATAACTGATCGCAGCCTGATGCACTCCCGAGGTGTTGCTTAGCTTCAGTGAGGGGGGGAAGAGGGCCTCACTCACTTTTTGTGGTGCTCAATGCCTGATCTGGCTTCTCAGGTGGGCGGCTAGTAGGGGGGGGGGTCGCAGCCTTGAACTCTGCTGCCACACGCTGCTTCCCACCGGCCTCACTTAGGCAGCCCTCGTCCAATGCCCATGCCGTCAGCCACACGTCGTTCCAGGATCAGCGCGGGTATCGTCCTTGCGACAGCAGCCGGCTCAATCAGCGTCCCCTCTCCTCGGCTGGTGCCCCTCTTTGCCGCAGTAATGGCTCTTTGTTGCACAGGTGATGAGAGGTACTACTGCAGACCAGTTGCTGCTAGCCGCGGCCCGCTGATCTCTCACCGGTCCGCAACCACCATTTTGGATTCACCTCCTCGCGGTGCTACCTCTTCTTATCCACTCCACCTAAGTTCCCCAATTGCCGGACTCTGTTACTCATGCGGGTACCAGGAGTATCGGGGAAGTCACCACTATCATTTGGGGACCCCAGAGCCAGCTTACCCAACACCGTTCCCCAGCGTCGCTGCCCTGCTCAGACATGGATACGAGGGACTGGAGGCTGCTAGACTATGTGTGGACTTCTAGGTGAGGCGGGGTTGTGGCGGCAGCTCTTCATGTCTTCCCTTCGCTCCCCTCACGCATGCAAACTTTTCCTATTCCCCAATGTTTTTGGGAATGCGTGGGTTAAAGTGCAGTGTTTTCTTTGTTTCCACCCGGGCATACTTCATGCGTGGTGCTTAAAGTGACCTGCCTCTGTTTGTTTTCCTTCGTCTCCAGTCTACTTTGCATGCATTTTTATGAACCATTTTAATTTGAAAGCAAAACAACAATCATTACTGTTACTTTATTTATTTAAAAGAAGCTTGTGGCGGGTAAAAGTGTTATGTTATACATTTTTAAACACAAAAATAAAGCCCCACAATTTATCAGTTGTTTGCCCACCCTCCTCCATCTGGCTGCGCTCCATCAGCAGACCCACCTCTAACATCCGCTCCTCCTCCCCGGCCTCTGTTTCAGAGAGCCAGGGCTCCTCTGTCAATATCTACCATCAATTACAAACATAGAGCTCCTCTGCCTAGCGACAATAAACACGGCCGACGAGCAAAGCCGAGAACAGACTATTTATTTACAGCAAGGCACTGCGGGGAGAGAAGAAATGCAGGCCCACCTCTCATGCCTGCTCTCTCAGGGATAGTTCGGGAAGCCCCATGCAGGCAGCGCCACTCTTCACAATGACTATCAGCCAGTGGCCACCAGCTGGCTCGCTCTAATTCTGCCAGGGTCCTAAAAACAAGAGGCAAGCTGCTTCTCAGCTGTGGCGAGAGCATCAGCCCGTGAAATCCGCGTAAAACAGTTTTTACAATTCTTGACAGTTTTATGCATTGAAAAATCAAGCAATTTTGCCAACCACAACTTGTGCCGTTTGTTTTCAACTAACCCTTGGTAATGCAACTTTTTATGGCTTTACCAGGTTAGGGATTGCATTCAGTTCTACAATGGGGACCATTCCCACCTCACAACAATCACTTTGCACCAAGGATTTTGAAATATGCGACACAATGCCATTGAGTGCTGCAATGCTTCTTTGTGTTCTTAGATGTGCTTAGAAGCCAAAAATGTAGGTGTTGTGGAAGGCTTAAGTGAGGCATCCAGACCACCGCAAAATGTGGGTGCAAGCTTACTTACTACTGAATTATGTATAGCCCTGAGTAGTGAACAACGGTAGCAGTATTATCGAGCCCTGTGGAATGTCACGTTTCGCGTTCTGCAAGGTCTAGGCCATGTTACACTTTTCCGATATCGTCTGTGTTAAGTGTTTCATGCCTTGTAGTTACTCTTTATTTTCGTTGTATGCGACGTCCTGTGGTTCATTTTTGTGACCCTGTTCTACGTGGTATTTGAGAAGAACCAACCGTGCATCGTGCTATGTGCTAGTCATTTTGTAATGTTTGTCAATCTGTGCTGCACGTGAAAAAGCTGTACATTTATTCTTTTGTGCTCCATACGATATAAGTTGTGTGCAATACATTCGTATTCAATGCTGAGAACTAACCAGCTCAGTGCCTTGGAACGATTATCAATAACAGCTTGCCCAATTCACTCATATAAACCTTACAAGAATGAAACCCAAAGAGAGCCAAACCGAAATTTTAACATACGTGTGCAGGTATTGTTCGTGCAGAGTCGTGAGCTGATCCTGTTGTGTTGAGGCAGTTACTCTCAGTCCGCTCTGTATTATCAGATGACAACACCAATGGAAAGTGAAACTACAGCCCACTAGCCCAGCATGTTTATTGTTGTTAAAAAAAATAAAAGATCTTCGAATCATGTGTGTTGTAGTGGGGGAGGAAGGGAGTTCTGCAATCATATTTTTAAACCGGAGTTTAAACTGTTTGTAAGCACTCTTGAAGTTCAGCAGTAATTTCTTATTACTTACAAAAACTAAGTGCGCAGTACCTTATGTGGCTAATAGAGGTCCCTTTACAACTCCAAAGGACACCTAGTAACAGCCTGTGGTACTGCACCCTTTTCCTGCTTCGTGCATTTTATTTTAATTCTATGCTACTGCTGGTATTTATTTTCACAAAAAAAAAAATAACAAACATTATCATTTGCAATGCCAATAGCTTAAAATTTCAGTAATGCAAGACCTATTGCATTGCAAATGCTTGTTTTATCATGCCCTGTCTTCGTCATACACCACCTCCTACTTTGCCCATTTGCAGGAGAAACGCATCGTTGAAGTTTCGTTTTTTAGGTCTCGCCTACGCAGCGCGCATGTGTTGCATAGGCAAAAAGACCTTTTGTAATGGATTCGGCTTTTCAGCCAAAAACGTGCACGCGTTCCATTGCCTTCAATGGCAACCCGTGCACGTTTGGCGATTCACTTGCGGGAGCGAGCGGCGCCATATGGTAGCAATTCTCGCTCCTGGCGCCGCTCGCTCCCGCAAGGGAATCGCACTCCCCCCCCCACCCCTCCACCCGGAGTACTGTTTCACTTTCGCGGCGCGGGCCGCACTTGTGTTTCAGTGCTTGTTTGTTTATGTATTGTTTTCTTACCAAGTGAGAATACAGAATAACTGAGACAAAAAAGAAAATATGCACGAGTACTGGAAGGCAATAATGGAGTACATATCATGTTTTCAGAACTAGGGCATGTAGGTAAATCGGCACGTCAACAGCCTCTGCAGAAAGGTAACAAAATAATAAACACAAAACAGAAAGTATACAAAGCACTTCGTTGACTTAGTCAGATGGTTATTCGTAGGTAAATGAGGTAGTTATTCAGTCTGAGGAGGAGAGCGACCCAGAATAAATGAGGAAAGTCGGAAGGGGGTGGGCATATAAATGATTCTTGATCTGGAAGAGTGGGGGTAGCTTCCAGTTGCTTATTACATATACCACGTTTTTTAGTCAGGTTTTAGTAGTTACGACCTCATAATCAGGCGACCTACCGTTTAGCTATTTGGATGGAGTACAATGCTGTAAATTTTTTATTTGCAGTGGGGGGAGGGGGGGGGGGGTGTTTTTGATTTAGCCAAGAAGAGCAGGCAGGGGAGATGGAGAAGTTTCAGTCCATCACACTGGATACATCATCAAAAATATCTTTACAGAATTTGCATACAGCCTGAGCTCACTCTGAGGTCGCATTTCAAGTTGAGTCGCATTTCAAGCGTCGTATAAACATTTTAGTTGGATTCAACTCAATCTACTGCTTGGAGCAAGCGCTAGTTTGTGTACCGCAGAATCTCCATTCTTTCACCGATTTGCTACTGTAACTCTGCAGACCTTTCAGTTTTCGTTGAGGGAGCTGCTTCGGCCCAGCATCTTCAGCGCAGATGTAGATGCGTGCACCTATGCGCTTACTGGAAGCAAATAAAAGAGTAAACGTCTTACAGTGCTTGGTTCCGGAGGGGAATACCTCCATGCTTGTTATGCGGAGCCTGTAGTAGAAGAAAACAGTGTGGTTCGTTTCGCCACGGATATCGTGGATTTGAATGAACCATCTGGAAAAAGACTGCCAATTTCAGCCACACCTTAAGCACGCAATCGGTCTATGGTTTAGCAATCACAGGGGGCTAATGTGCCAGTCGCAATTTTGGAGAGTATTGTTTAAGCTGCGCAGGCATGATACGAAGGCCCCCGCCCCCAGGCTTGCATTATACAGGCAACTGTTTTTAATTGTAGAGTTTCGGTCAATCGTATATCCTACAATGGATGTGAGGGGAGTGGGAGCAGTGCTGTCCTATTCAACTGCCGAACGGGGCATGCATGATGGGAGGGGGGCAGAGGAGTAGTTTGGGGAAAAGTTTGGTGAAAGGGAAATTTAAAAATCAGTAGCGCATATGGAAAGTATGACCATCTTTATCGAGGCTATCCTGCCAGCCGCGGTGAGTGGGAGGGAAATCCCTGTGCTTGACATTCTTCTCAATTCTTACCATTGCTGTGCTATAATTTTGTTGGAACACTGTGTCCTTGTCAGAGCTCACCCAAATGCCTAAGTATTAACAGATGTGGTACTCCATTGGAGGGGAATTTCTAATAAACGTGTTGGTGTATTTGGTGTGAGTGGGAAAATTGATGTGGTGTTCCTACCGATGGAAAGACTGGATAAGTAGCCACATTTTAAAAATTCTCCAATTATTGGTGACAGGTTTGCTTCAGGATTTCATTGTGTACATATAAGGAGGTAATCATAGGGTTGGTGGAAGCTGCTCTCTGAAAGTCGCTGTCTAGGCACACAGGAAACCAGTTCAAGGGTAAAAGCAAAAACAAGCATTGGCATAGCCAATAGGTCTCGCCTTTGGGACCTTATAAGTGTTTAGCCATGCAACAGTTGATGTTGTTGCACCAAGGATATTGTGCTGGATAACTAAAAACTTATAAGGTCCCAAAGGCGAGACCTATTGGCTATGCCAATGCTTGTTTTTTTAGTGAACCCTATATCCTGTGTGCGAGGTTTGTCCTTTTAAGTACCGACTAACTTTACTGTCTAGTGCATTTTAAAAGCACAATTCTACACCAAAAGGAAACTTCAGCGTTTCTTCTTCTACAAGGACATGCTCACTCACAGCCAATTGCCATTCAAAGTCGTGGAATGTGCGGCTGTAACTGGACCATACCAAATCTATATGTGGGGGAAGATAATAAGCTTGTTTTCACCCGCATTTACCATCACCGTATCCCTCTCTGTGAATGTTAATCATATAGATGCACGTCAATTAAAAGGCAACAAACTTGTGTCCTTAGTCAAAGGGGAGCAGCATTTTTAGCGGACTGTTGGAGCATCAGCATTTCCCCTCCGCCTTAGTCTCCCTGCATTGGTAGATCCAGCTGGCCGCCCTCTTTTTCTGGGGACCTCTGGATCAGGAAGTGGCAGCTGGATAGGGTGGCTGACTTGGGTTTCTTGGCCGGGCTCTCACTTCTGTTGTTGCTCGAAGGTCTGTGTCACATCTAAAGGAGTCAGAGCGTCTCTATTCCTCACCTTCCAACCCACAGCAACCTCTGGCGAGTGGCAGTAGGGGTCAGCTGGAGAAAGCGCAGCCTTGTCATAGGTCCGCCCGAAAAGGTGTTTTAATGTTTTTTGTCATCAGAAATCTCTTGCAAGGCTAATTGTAATACAAATTAACTGGGTCATTTTGGTTGATGGTCGTTCGAAGGTTTGGGGGCTAATTTGATCTTTGCTCGATCTTTGAGGATTGCAAAATGGCTTTTTTCTTTGATGGGAGCAGCGCTCTCTGGGGTTAGCTTGGCACAGTTGTTGGGGTGTGGCCAGCTCCTGAGTTGTGTGCCATAACAGCAGTAGAATTAGGAGAGGCTTACTTTGATGCTAGTTTCCATTATTGTTCCCACTTATTTGCATCAAGTTGATTCTTTTTTAAGCAAGAGAACGCTGATATAGTATGTTTGCTTGCTTCGCGTTTCCGGAGGGTTAACGTATACACGTAAAACATATTGGAAAGCCAGAGGCGAGACCTATTGGCTTTGCCAATACGGTTGTACGACGGTACAACGCATGCAATTACTTTGCATGCATTTGACACGTATTTTTGTGCGTGCATGTTTTTACAGCGAATATGCATTTAAAAGGCATGCCAATACCACGCATTGTTTTTATATTTAAAAACAATGTATTTGTGGGGGGAGACATCCCCCCCCCAACTTACCTTAAATGCGTGGTATTGGCATGCGCTGTAAATGCATATTCGCGGTAAAAATATGCGTGCTAAAAAATGCGTGGTAAAGGCTTAACGAGGTAAAAACCTCGTTGTAAAGGCTGTTTCCCTGCCAATACTTGTTCTTAGATTCCATCAGCTGGCCCGAATCGCACCAACATCACTCCATTGGTTTGAGGTCTTCCTTTTAAATTGATGCATCCAGGTTGTGAGAGATGGAGCGTGCGCGCCAGCTGTCTGCTCCCCTTGCCCTGCCCCTCATGGTTCCCCATCAGTCCTCCATTCTTTTTAACACATATATAAAACCTTTGATGATTTGCAGCTGATATTACCCTTAAGTGGGACTATGAGAGTAGTGCTGTAAATCTTGCCTGGCTGGTAGAAAAGATTCATTACTGGATGAAGCAGAGCTGGGAGGTTCTTAACTCCAGAATAAATGAATTGCTGCCGGTCAGCTTTAGGGCTTCAGGGAAGAAAGTGTTTGTCATTCTTAAAATTATGATGGCATGCAATTCTTAAGTGGAGTTATCAAAAAAGTGAAGTCCCTAGGAGTAGTCCTGGGTAACCACCTCATGTTGGAGGAGCGCATCGTGCAAAAAATTGTGGTTACTATATTTGTGTGTTGGCTAAATTATGCCCATATAGGTCAGAATATAATGTTAGGGATAAGGTACCCCCTGCCGTACATTATAAGGATGTTGCAAGTCACCAAAGAGTTCCTTTATAAGGTTATGAAACTCCAAGGTGACTTGCTGTATCCTTATCATGTACACCGTCACCTTTCCCACAAACCACTTAAAACCTTGGTGTGTAGGTCTTTCATATGAAAGAGCAAGCATGTTTGCAAACTTGAAGAATAAAAATAAAACCTCTAGTGCAAAATAAAAAGCCTGTTAGATATTTGTTGCAAACAGATATTAGAAACAGTCCAATACAAGCTCAACACAAGTCAGTTAAAAAAAAAACTGCAGTAGCTCAGAATGTGTAGATGCATGCAGAAAGATTCTAGCTTTTCTCTATCTAAAGAGTGCAAAAAATAAACATATTTTTTCTGCTTGTCATGGTAAGCTATTAAAATGGAGCAAAAAAAGGAAAGCAAAGTTTGTTGCTTTAAAGAGCTGCTTCAATTATGCTCCGTGACTTGATCTGCCTTTCACCTCGGCTGCTGGCTCTGGCAGCAGGCATTATGACGTCCGAACTCGACTGTAATAAAATTGTAATAGTCGAGTTACATCTTTTCTCGTGCATCACAAGTCGCCTATTATAAAGAAATTAGGGCCAGATGTACAAAGTGTTTTTATGTTTGCAAACTGGATGATTTGCACAATCGACCCATGTGCGAATGCAAAAAGGCTTTTTTTAAATGTACAAATCCCGATTGGGTTTGCAATTCGGCATTAGGAAGGGACGTGTTTAGGGCGTCCCTTCCTAATACCGAATCTCAGTGGTATATGGGAATGTCTTGTGACCAAAATGTGGTTGCAAAACATTTGCATTTTACCGTCTGCTTCAAATAGGTGGTAACCCATTCGCAAATGGGAAGGGGTCCCCAAGGGACCACTGCCTACTCTTAAAAAATGAAAAGAATACTTTTCATTTTTCTTTTTGAAACGCATCCCATTTTTCTTTCAGGAAAACGGGCTGTATTTAAAAAAAAAAAAAAAAGATTGCTTTATTTAAAAGTAATCACAGACATGGTGGTCTGCTGACCCCAGCAGGCCACCATCCCTGTGATTTTTGTGATTTCCAACGGGTCGCAAACAGAGACCTACCTCATTAATATTCATGAGTTAGGTCTATTTGCGACCCACTGGGAATCACAAAATGTGTAAACCACATATTTGTTTATGGGTGTTTGTGATTGTTGGAAGCCGGAGTCCCCGTCCCGCTCCACTGTCACAAATGCGAGACCCCGGACTCCTCCCTCAACGTTAGGCCAAGTAAGGACACCGTTTGAGATAGCCCTGCTCACCCCCTTAGTAGCTTGGCACGAGCAGCCAGGCTGGGTCATCCTCATCCACCTCAACATCATCCGTCTCCTGAGCCTCTTTGGCTTCCCACCAGGCCCTCAAGGCCACTTGCAGCTCCTCCTTCTTGGCGCTACCCTTCATGGGACATCCCAAAGCTCTGCAGAATTTCCTCAACTGAACAACCTTGTAGGTAGACAATACCTCAATGTCAAACTCTAATTCTGCAGCCCCAGCCTCACCGGCTATCTGACTCCCCTCCTGAGACATGATGTGTGGTTTAAAGGTTACTCAACAATAGAACCCACAATTCAAAACAATATGTTGTTGCGTCGTGGTCTGCGATCAATTTATGATGTACACCAATTACTGTGAGTGGTTTTGCACACACGCGTTTCAATTACGTTGGGATCGTATCCCACCGCTCTGCCGCCAAATGTTGGAAGCCGGAGTCCCCGTCTCGCTCCACTGTCACAAATGCGAGACCCGGGACTCCTCCCTCCTCCCTCAACGTTAGGCCAAGTAAGGACACAGTTTGAGATAGCCCTGCTCACCCCCTTAGTAGCTTGGCACGAGCAGCCAGGCCTATCTCCAAGGCACGAGTGTACAGTATGTGCAACCATGCTCACAGCAACCCACTGGTGACACCACAAATGGACTCCACACGAGTTTGATAAAACGAGTATAAACTTTATGTAAAAAGATATACGATCAGACCACACGATACATAAGCCAACATATAATAAAGGGTAATATTCGTTCCGGCTTGTTGGTAGGTTCAAATCCCAACCACCGCTTTCAAAATGCTATGCTGGTCGTAATGCTAGAATCACACACGTTGCAATGGACAAACAATAGTGCGTTGCGTAACGATACAATCCTGTGCTGGGCACAGGCGAAATCATACAATGCGTAACGATACACCCCGGTACCTGCAATGGGAGAAATAATGCAATGCGTACCGCTACAATCATGTACTGCGCAATGAAGGAATAATGCATTGCGTCACACCCCAATCACGTACTTTGCAATGAAGAAATAATGCAATGCGCGCCGCTACAATCATGTACTTTGCAATGAAGGAATAATGCAATGCGTAGCTACAATCATGTACTTTGCAATGAAGAAATAATGCAATGCGGGCCGCTACAATCCTGTACTTTGCAAGGGAGAAATAATGCAATGCGTAGCGATACAATCGTGTACTTCGTTATGCAGAAATAATGTCAGGCGTCCTAAGATAGTCCGGCAGTTCGTTAGCAGCAATATTGGCAAAGTGTATTACGACAGTCAGCCTCTTCGATAACAGTTGCCCCCCCACACGTATCAACGATGACACAAAGTACAGCTCCCACTCTGGCCCCAGTACTGCCACTCCTGAACGCAGTACGGGCCCCACTCTGAGCCGAAGCAAAGGCTCACGCCGCCAGAAGGTCTGAGAGGCCGAGAGAGTGTCCCTCCGAGCCCGCGCCCCGCCCAGGCAGTGATCCACGTTACCTGGAGGCGCGACCCCAGTCTCCTCTCCTCCTTCAGCGAACTGGGCCTTCCGTGTAGAACTTTCTCAATGGGCCTCAGCGGCTCGGCCTGGCAGCTCAGCTTCTCCGGGCTGCCGGTCCGGGCCGCGACTGTTAGGACGGTCTCAGGCGGCCGCAGGGCACACGTACCCCGCGCCCCTGAGATTACGTTACTCCGGGTGCACTTCACCACAGCACCCTCCGGGTCTCCTCTGGCACGAAGCCACACACACAACACTGATGGGACTTCACGTCGACTCCGAGTGCACGTTCACAAGGCACTCCTTCCTGCGGTCTCAGTTGGCACCAAGACCCGCACACCACGTTGCAGAGACACACTTTCTTCCGGTGTACACGATGATCAGCCGATCACCTCCACAGTCCCAGGTTGTACCAAAGCATGCACACTGCTTCACTGAGACTTACTCCAACTCCGGTGCCCCGATATCCAGGCGCTCTTCACCAACGCCTTTGGCCGCACCCCGACACGCTCACCGTGTCCGAGCCTCACTTCTCCTCCGGTGCACTCGACGACCAGGCACTCTTCACCAGCGCCTCCGGTGCACCACGACACGCACCCTGCGCGTCCGAGACTCACTCCACTTCCGATGCACACGTTGACCAGGCGCTCTTCACCCGCGCCTACGGTGCACCACGACACGCACCCTGCGCGTCCGAGTCTCACGTCACCTCCGATGCACACGCTGACCAGGCGCTCTTCACCAACGCCTGCTGTGCACCACGACACGCACCTAGCGCGTCCGAGGTTCACTTCACCTTCGGTGCACACGTTGACCAGGCGCTCTTCACCAACGCCTGCTGTGCACCACGACACGCACCTAGCGCTTCCGAGGTTCACTTCACCTTCGGTGCACACGTTGACCAGGCGCTCTTCACCAACGCCTGCTGTGCACCACGACACGCACCTAGCGCATCCGAGACTCACTTCACGTTCGGTGCACACGTTGACCAGGCGCTCTTCAACCGCGTCTCCTGTGCACCACGACACGCACCCAGCGTGTCTGAGTCTCACTCCTCCTCCGTGTGTCCAAGATCACAGGGCACACCTTCCGAGGGTCTCAAGCTGCCACAACACGCGCCCACCGCGTCGCTTGAAACTTCTCCGGAAACTTTTATGTTCCTGTGTTTCCAAACAGGGAGCCAGCTCACCTCGGGCCCTTGTGGGGTAACAAGACACAGCACAAAGCACAGTCTTCTTCAAGCAGGGGGACCCAGCGCACAAAGCACAGTCCCAACAGCCTCTTCCTTGGTTAGAACAGCAAACTGCAGACCAGCCCCAGATCACGAAGCAAGGGTTGGTCCTTCCCCAGCAGTCTCATCAGTTGTTCCTTCCTTAGCAGAGGTTCCTCTTGACCACGAAATGGGTCCAAGCCTTTTCAGTCTCAATCCATTTCTATTCCACTCCCCCCTGTTCAGGGGTCTCAGCTCTCCTAGTTATACCCCTAAACGTCTTTGAAGTTCGTTGTGCTCAGGGGTCCCTGACCCCTGCCTAAATCAGTTCTCAGTGTCTCCCTCTCAGTGTCACCTTTCTCCCTTTGATACTGGGGGTCTGAATCCTTAATCACTCAGCAGGAGATGGGTCAATTGTTTTATAGCCGCAACCCAGGCCTCTTCACCTCCCGGTGCTTTTCCTCGCCTGCTCTCCAGCTGCAGGTCAGCCTGGTGCCATCTCAACCCCTCCCTGGGTCAAGACCTCCCCCGTCTCCTCTCCCCTCTCAGATCCAGACAGTCAATCCACATTCAGCAGAGACACACAGAAATGCTTAAAGCACAAAACTCAGCCACTTTCTAAAAGTGTGGCTTCTGAACACACAGTGACAAAACCACTTTCATAGAAAGATGTGTTATGACGCTGTGAGTTCATACATACTAAACTTCGCCTCTCCATTTTAAACTTATGGGAAACTAGGCTAACAAACACAATACCCAGCCTCCCCCATTCTGTCCTATGGGCAGAATGGCCTTTCACCAGTGAAAAATGAAATGGAGCGTTTTCCACTGTCAGGACATAACACACACCTCAGTATATGTCCTGCCTTTTACTTACACTGCACCCCGCCCAGGCGCTACCCGGGACCTACCACAGGGGTACCCACCGTGTACGCAAAAGGGAAAGTAAGGCCTGACAAGTGGTTACACTTGTCAGGACAACATGCTAACTTAGCAAACTGCACGCAGGCCCTACACTGCAGGCCTGAGTTCCCTTCTCCGCGCACCTTTGCATTACTAGCCCTGGCACACACAGTGCACGTCACTAGGGACTTTACTAGTAAGGCAACATACCAATCATGGCCAACCAATTACCATTATACTTTACACAGGGAACACTTGTACTTTGACACTGATTAGCAGTGGCAAAGTACCCAAAGCATCTAAAAGCAAAGGAGGTAGAGGCCAAAAGTTAGGGGTAATCACGCCAAGATAGGCCAGGTCTAACACGCGTCCCCTCCAGCCGAAAAGTGGGGGGAACTACCCACCCTCATGGGAGTTCTCATCACTAATGCGGAAAAATCTGGACAGACCATCAGCATTTGCGTGTTCTGTTCCCGGACGGTGTTCCACCATGAAGTCCATCCCCTGTAGGGAGATGGACCACCTCAACAGCTTTGGGTTCTCACCCATCATCTGCATCAACCATCTGAGGGGCCGGTGGTCGGTCTGAACCAAGAAGTGGGTCCCAAATAAGTAGGGCCTCAGCTTCTTCAGCGCCCAGACCACAGCAAAAGCCTCCCTTTCAATTGCACTCCACCTCTGTTCCCTGGGAAGTAGCCTTCTGCTGATGAAAGCTACGGGTTGGTCCAAGCCCTTGTTGTTCATTTGGGAGAGTACTGCTCCCACCCCATGCTCTGAAGCATCTGTCTGCACTATAAACTCTCTGGAGAAATCCGGCGCCCGTAACACGGGTGCGGTGCACATGACAGTCTTCAGGGCATCAAAGGCGGTCTGGCAGGCATCAGTCCAGACCACCTTCTTTGGCTGTTTCTTGGACGTCAGTTCTGTCAAGGGGCCAACGAGGGTGCCATACCCCTTCACGAACTGTCTGTAATACCCAGTGAGTCCTAGAAAGGCCCTCACTCCTGTCTGGGTCTGGGGGTTTCCCAAGCCAGGATGGTATCAATCTTTGCCTGTAGGGGCGCCACCTGGCCGCACCCCACCAGGTGTCCCAAGTACACCACGGAACCCTGCCCTATCTGGCACTTACTTGCCTTGATAGTTAGACCTGCCCTCTGCAGGGCCTTCAATACTTAACAGAGATGTTGCAAAGGTTCCTCCCAACCGGAGCTGAACACTGCAATGTCGTCCAGGTAAGCGGCGCTGAATTCCTCCAGCCCACTCAGCACCTGGTTAACCAGTCTCTGAAAGGTGGCAGGGGCGTTCTTCAACCCAAAGGGCATAACCCTGAACTGGTAGTGCCCCTTCTGGCGTGGAGAACGCTGACCTCTCCTTGGCCCCCTCGGTCAAGGCAATATGCCAGTACCCAGATGTCAAATCAAAGGTACTGAGGTACCCGGCAGCTCCCAGCCGATCCACGAGCTCATCAGCTCTGGGGATGGGGTGCGCGTCAGTCTTAGTTATCGCATTGAGTCCACGGTAATCCACACAGAACCGAAGTTTGGGAGTGGCACCCGGCGCAGCAGCTTTTGGCACAAGGACCACTGGGCTAGCCCAAGGGCTGCTGGATGGCTCAATCACCCCTAACGCCAGCATCTTGGAAACCTCCTCCTTGATGCTGGCCCTGATCTTATCAGCTACCCTGTAAAATTTTTGTTTTGCAGGCAGACTGTCTCCAGTGTCAACATCATGAACGCACCAACGGGTGACTCCTGGGGTCAGGGAGAACAGGGAGGCGAACTGACCCAATACCTGGCGACAGTCCCTCCGCTGTTCCGGGGTCAGGGTAGGCGAGAGGTACACCCCATCCACTGACCCATCCTTCTCCTTGGCTGACAGGAGGTCAGGTAGAGGTTCACTCTCCTCTTCCGCCCCGTCATCTGTAGCCAAGAGCATGGTCACTTCAGACCTCTCAAAGTGTAGTTTGAGGCGGTTCACATGGAGAACCCTCAAAGGATTTCTAGGAGACCGTAAGTCCACCAGGTAGGTCACTTCGCTCCTGCGCTCCACCACCTCATAAGGCCCAGTCCACTTGTCCTGGAGCGCACAAGGCTCCACTGGCGCCATCACCCACACTTTCTGCCCAGGTTGAAACTCGACCAGAGTGGCATTCTGGTCGTACCACCGTTTCATATCCTCCTGGCTGGCTTCCAGGTTCGCCTGAGTGAGCTGCCTGAAACGCCTAGTTTGGTTCCTGAAGGCCAGCATGTAGCTGTATACATCCTGGGGGGGTTTACTAGGACCCTTCTCCCAGCCCTCCTTCACCAAACTCAAGGGTCCTCTGACCGGGTGCCCATACAGGAGCTCAAAGGGACTGAACCCCAATAACTTCTGTGGCACCTCCCTATATGCAAACAGGAGGCATGGCAAGAGGACGTCCCACTTACGCCTCATGGGTTCCTCCAGACCCATAATCATGCCCTTCAAGGTCCGGTTAAACCTCTCAACCAGACCATTCCCCTGGGGGTGGAAGGTGTGGTGAACTTATAAGTTACACTGCACTCCTTCCACAGAGATTTCATATACCTCGATATGAAATTAGTTCCCCTGTCGGACACCACCTCTCTGGGGAACCCCACACGGGAGAAAATCCCCATCAGTGCACGGCCCACCACGGGGGCTGTCACCGTCCGGAGAGGGATGGCTTCCGGGTACCGGGTGGCATGGTCCACCAAGACCAGGATGAACCTGTTGCCCATGGCCGTCTTGGGATCCAGAGGCCCCACAATGTCAATGCCCACCCTCTCAAAGGGTGTGCTGACTACAGGGAAGGGTTGGAGGGGAGCCTTTCGCTTCCTTCCACTCTTACCACTCGCCTGGCAAGTCTGACAAGTCCAGCAATGAGTATCAGAACTCTTGCGCATCTGGGGCCAGTAGAAGTGGGTGACAAGCCGCTCAAAGGTCTTGTCCTGCCCCAAATGTCCCGCCAAAGGTACATCATGAGCCAACCCCAATAGGAAGGCTCTGAAGCGCTGGGGTACCACCAGCGCCCGGGCTGACCCAGGCTCAGCCACCTTTGGCTCACTGTACAGGAGATCGTTCTCCCAGTAAATCAAGTGTGATCCCGACTGATCAGCTGCTCTGGTTCGCTGCCTGCTGCCGCAAACCTACAAGAGAAGGGCACTTCTTCTGTTCCTCACAGAATTCCTCCCTGGAGGGCCCCCCTTCCTGCTGCTATTCGGTCAGCCCGGGTAGGTCCCCCAGTTCAGCCACTTGTTCCCCCGTAGGCTACAGGGCATCCCACTCAAAAGGGTGCCTCCTCCTGGACCGTGGGAACTGTGGGAGCCGGTTTCCCGCGCCCCCTGCCTCTTCTCTTCCTGGCAGGCACCTGGGCCACTGTTTCAGGCCCCAGGTTCTCTTGAATACCTTTACTGGCTACCATAGACCGAGTGGTCACACACGCCCACTCAGGTAGACCCAACATCTCCAAATGCGCCTGGCGCTCCACCTCCTTCCAGGGGGAACTCTCCAGGTCATTCCCTAGCAGACAGTCTACAGGCATGGACGGACTTACAACAACCTTCAAGGAACCTGAGACCGCTCCCCATTCAAAGGGAACCAGCGCCGCCTTGCAGAGGCGCACTGAATTGTCTGCTGACATTACAGGGTGAAGCACATCGGGAATTACTTGCTCTTCAGACACCCACTGACACCTGACAGATGTCAAACTGGCTCCGGTGTCTCTCAGAGCCTCCACCCTCCGTCCATTGATGGTCACCCACTGCCTGTACTTTTTAGTGTTCTCAGGCAGAGGGATTTCCTGGACCATCTCTCGATCTCCTAAGGAGACCAGGGTCATAACTGCTGGCTCCTCCCCGTTCCAAGGACTCAATTCCTCCCCCAACGCTACACTCACTAAACCAGGTGTTGGAGCACCAGTGGGTGCAGATGACTTTTTGGGGCATTTAGGGGAAATATGACCCACTTCTTTACAGAAGTAACATGTCGGCAGACCTCAGGGCTCCTTCTTGCCCTTGAAGGCCCAGGCCCTCTTGGCCTTGGGGGACTGGGACCCTTTCTTGGGGGAACTACCTTGGGGCCCTTTAGGGGACTCCTTGTGGTTACCCTTGTCCTCCCCACCTTCGGCGGGGGACCCTGCATACTCTTGGCAGTGGTACTCCCAATCCCCTTGTGGACCCGGGTACTAGTCCAGCGGTCCGCCTCCTCAGCAAGCTTACTGGGATCAGTCAGCTTACTATCCAATAGATGCTGGCGCAGCTCTGGAACACACAGACTACTCAAGTGCTCCCAACTGATTAAATTGCATAAGCCCTTAAAATCATTGACCGTGCTGCCCAGCATCCAACCATCCAGTGCCCGTGTGTACTCATTCACACATTCTACCCAAGTACGGGATTCTAGTTTCTTGGAGGTCCTGAACTTCTGCCGGTATTGTTCAGGAGTGAGCCCATACCGGAGGCATAAAGCCTCCTCATGTTGGCATAGGTCAGGGTTCCCGCCCTCTCTAAAGGTGATAGGACGTCCCTCCCGAAGCCTCAAAGTGTTTCCATAGGCCCGCCCCCAATGCTTTTCAGGCACCTCATTCATCCTTAGTGCGATCTCATATGCCGTGAACCACGCATAAATGTCATCACCCCTCTGGTAATCTCGCACTAAATCCTTGGGAATGTACACCTTCCCTACTGGCACTGGTGGTGCGCTGCCACCATTCGAACTGGACTCTGCTTGTTTACCCTTAATGTCCAGTTCCCTCATGCTTAACTCATGAGCGAAGAGAATCCGTTTCTCTTTCAACGCGTGAGCGTTCCTTCTCTCCTCTGCTTGAGTTTTAAGTCTTAACACCTCCAACTCATGCAGTCTGACCCTTTGGTTTTCCTCCAACTCCTCTGGTGAAAAACTCCTCCCTGAATGGCTACTACCAGCCCCTGCGGCTGGTCCCTCCACTGGCAAATCCTGTGGACCAAATCCATTCCCTGGGTCATCATCATCCACCTCAACATCACCTGGCTTCCCACTAGGCCCTCAAGGCCACTTGCAGCTCCTCCTTCTTGGCGCTACCCTTCATGGGACATCCCAAAGCTCTGCAGAATTTCTTCAACTGATCAACCTTGTAGGTAGACAATACCTCAATGTCAAACTCTAATTCTGCAGCCCCAGCCTCACCGGCTATCTGGCTCCCCTCCTAAGACATGATGTGTGGTTTAAGGGTTACTCAACAATAGAACCCACAATTCAAAACAATGTTGTTGCGTCGTGGTCTGCGATCAATTTATGATGTACACCAATTACTGTGAGTGGTTTTGCACACACGCGTTTCAATTACGTTAGGATCGTATCCAATCACTCTGCCGCCAAATGTTGGAAGCCGGAGTCCCCGTCCCGCTCCACTGTCACAAATGCGAGACCCGGGACTCCTCCCTCAACGTTAGGCCAAGTAAGGACACCATTTGAGATAGCCCTGCTCACCCCCTTAGTAGCTTGGCACGAGCAGCCAGGCCTATCTCCAAGGCACGAGTGTACAGTATGTGCAACCACGCTCACAGCAACCCACTGGTGACACCACAAATGGACTCCACACGAGTTTGATAAAAAGAGTATAAACTTTATGTAAAAAGATATACGATCAGACCACACGATACATAAGCCAACATATAATAAAGGGTAATATCCGTTCCGGCTGGTTGGTAGGTTCAAATCCCAACCACCGCTTTCAAAATGCTATGCTGGTCGTAATGCTAGAATCACACACGTTGCAATGGACAAACAATAGTGCGTTGCGTAACGATACAATCCTGTGCTGGGCACAGGAGAAATCATACAATGCGTAACGATACACCCCGGTACCTGCAATGGGAGAAATAATGCAATGCGTACCGCTACAATCATGTACTGCGCAATGAAGGAATAATGCAATGCGTCACACCCCAATCACGTACTTTGCAATGAAGGAATAATGCAATGCGTAGCTAAAATCATGTACTTTGCAATGAAGAAATAATGCAATGCGGGCCGCTACAATCCTGTACTTTGCAAGGGCGAAATAATGCAATGCGTAGCGCTACAGTCGTGTACTTCGTTATGCAGAAATAATGTCAGGCGTCCTAAGACAGTCTGGCAGTTCGTTAGCAGCAATATTGGCAATGTGTATTACGACAGTCAGCCTCTTCGAAAACAGTTGCCCCCCCACACGTATCAACGATGACACAAAGTACAGCTTCCCACTCTGGCCCCAGTACTGCCACTCCTGAACGCAGTACGGGCCCCACTCTGAGCCGAAGCAAAGGCTCACGCCGCCAGAAGGTCTGAGAGGCCGAGGGAGTGTCCCTCCGAGCCCGCGCCCCGCCCAGGCAGTGATCCACGTTACCTGGGGGCGCGACCCCACTCTCCTCCTTCAATGAACTGGGCCTTCCGTGTAGAACTTTCTCAATGGGCCTCAGCGGCTCGGCCTGGCAGCTCAGCTCCTCCGGGCCGCCGGTCCGGGCCGCAACTGTTAGGAAGGTCTCAGGCGGCCGCAGGGCACACGAACCCCGCGCCCCTGAGATTACGTTACTCCGGGTGCACTTCACCACAGCACCCTCTGGGTCTCCTCTGGCACAAAGCCACACACACCACGCTGATGGGACTTCACATCGACTCCGAGTGCACGTTCACAAGGCACTCCTTCCTGCGGTCTCAGTTGGCACCAAGACCCGCACACCACGTTGCAGAGACTTACTTTCTTCCGGTGCACACGATGATCAGCCGATCACCTCCACAGTCCCAGGTTGCACCAAAGCACGCACACTGCTTCACTGAGACTTACTCCAACTCCAGTGCCCCGATATCCAGGCGCTCTTCACCAACGCCTTCGTCCGCACCCCGACACGCTCACCGTGTCCGAGCCTCACTTCTCCTCCGGTGCACTCGACGACCAGGCGCTCTTCACCAGCGCCTCCGGTGCACCATGACACGCACCTTGCGCGTCCGAGACTCACTCCACTTCCGATGCACACGTTGACCAGGCGCTCCTCACCAACGCCTCCTGTGCACCACGACACGCACCTTGCGCGTCCGAGTCTCACTTCACCTCCGATGCACCCGCCGACCAGGTGCTCTTCACCCGCGCCTGCGGTGCACCACGACACGCACCCTGCGCGTCCGAGTCTCACGTCACCTCCGATGCACACGCTGACCAGGGGCTCTTCACCAACGCCTGCTGTGCACCACGACACGCACCTAGCGCATCTGAGACTCACTTGAGCTTCGGTGCACACGTTGACCAGGCGCTCTTCACCCGCATCTCCTGTGCAGCACGACACGCACCCAGTGCGTCCGAGTCTCACTCCTCCTCCGTGTGTCCAAGATCACAGGGCACACCTTCCGAGGGTCTCAGACTGCCACAACACGCGCCCACCGCATCGCTTGAAACTTCTCCGGAAATTTTTATGTTCCTGTGTTTCCAAACAGGGAAACAAAAATAGTAAGCCGTTCCTAACACATAATGCAGATAATGATAATTGATCACGAGGTAAGAACAAGGGGTGGGTAAAGAAGAAAAGCAGGAGAAAGTTTCCTCCTTTCGGAAAAAGACCCTCACACACCCAGCGTGCTAGGTGTCATGCTTCATCATCGGGTCTGCTCCTTATCGGGTCGGCACTGCAATACCCGATCGGCACCCGTGATGGGGCCTTCCTGGCGGAGATCTTTATTCCTATGCCGTTGGGTGTTGAGTGCGTAAGGGCCCTAAAAAGGATATAGTGTAGGTGAAAGTGATGTGTAAATACGTGAAGGTTAAAACAGGAAATAGTGAACCACTCAAAACAATTTTAATGAGTCGTGGACACTAACCTGATTAAAAACTGGAAAGGCGCATACTCTCACTCTCAAGGTTGTGGGGAGATATGCTAAAATTAGGTCAACATGTTTCTTGCCTGTTATCTATTCAATGGCAATTCGTCAGGACCAAAGGTAGATCTACCTACACTTTTGGTGGTGGTCGGGAACTCAGTGAAGTGCATAAATGACCACCAATACAGCACCCTAAAAAGTGGTACCTGTAGATCTATACCAAAACCTGCAATGAGAACAAAAAGCAATATGACGACATTATCAATTCATATTAAAGTTGTATTTAAAATGCACCACTAAACATCCATGGTGCCTCACACGCATGCAGAACACAGGTGAGCTAAAACATGCATCAACTGTGATCTGGGTGTAGTGAAAATTAAAAAAGCAGTAGCAACTACGAAGAACACAACAGGGTCTACACGTAGATGGTTATTTCGCACTCACCCAAATCGGGTGAAAGGTAGATGGCATCGTGTACCGGTTGAAGCAGACACTAAAGTGTAGTGTCCTGATGAAACAAGGAAAAGACAAGAGAAAAGAAGAAGGAAGAAGGAAGAAGAAAAGAAGAGAAAGGGGAGAAAAAGGGGGAGGGAAAAGAACAAACAAAATTGAAACACTGGAACCCAGTACTGGTATTCAGTGGGCAGTGCCAAAACCAAGATATCAAATCCAGAGACCACCGCCTGTATCTCGAACACTGGAGAAGTGCAGGTGTCAAGGGGACACTCCAAGTGTAAACACTGAATTGGTAACAAAGTGAATAACGTAGGACTACTCACACCGGCACTGGCAAGCAGTCCCCCTAGTAACAACCAGGGACAATATCTGTAATAATCCTAGCCAACAACAGGTGTGGTTATCCCCGTATCCCCATGGACTAACCAATGCAGTATACAACACAAAGACGGAACACGTGCATTGACACAACGTCCGGAGGTGCACAATACAGAGTAGATGCCAGTGACCTGCCTGTATCAGTGCCAAACCCAAAGTACAGGATCAAGCTCAGGATCAAGCTCACTCCAGGTAGTAACACCAGGGGCACAGTTATCAACATCCGCGGCAATCTCGGAGTGAATCAGGACCGCCAAACACCTCCCATATGTAGAGAGCCGTCAGCGGGTCGCGTGAGCACCCAAATACTTACAGTTAAGTCGAAAAGGACCATCAGTATTCCTACCCTTCGCTCTACCGGACCGGATTGTTTGAAGTGGCGAGGCTCATCTAATTATATCCGGCCGGGCGCGTAAAGGAGGCGGTACTTCCGGGAATCACGCAAATGACTGTCCTGGGGGCTAGAACGCTCAACCTGCCTGGCGGGCGCCATATTGGACAGGTCCAGGGTAGTACTGTAAACCCATCTGAAATAGTCACCTCTGGGAACCGGGTTACTTTAGAAATTGTAAAAGAAAGCCAAAGTTAAAAAATGACGGGGACTTGATATGTAAATAATGTAATAACAAAACACCTAGATAAGAGGGATATCAAGGTGGATGATAATTACATATTAATACTATTCAAGGCAGTATAAGATGGCGTCCAGAAGAGATAGAAATGGAGCACAAAATACAAGAGTGAGGATGTACTATGAATTCATTAGAATTGTTTGTGAGGAGGCTCCAAGGGATATCTTCATTCAGCCCACCCTTATCAGTCGATAATCGCAGCACCCAGCGTTGTTCAAGGCGGAACAGCGATATCTTAGGCATGCCCGGATGTGTTTCAAGAATGCACCATTGGAAAGAATCAGGGGCGTGCTGTTCCTGATGGAAGTGGGTAGTCATTTTAGTATTGGTTTTATGACATCTGAAATTACTTCTATGTTCCATCATACGGACTTTGACCTGTCTTGTAGTCATTCCTATATATAGGAGTCCGCATGGGCAACTCAGTAAATAGATACAATTAGATGAATTGCAATTGGTATGGGACTTCATTTTCCACGATACCCCATTAGGGAACGTCAGCTCTTTACTGATCGAAGTCTGGGGGCATATAGAGCAAGAGCCACAGGGGTAGTGTCCCTTAATAGGTGGGAGATCCCATAATGTTCTCTGAGAACTATTATGTTGTTTTTTGGGTCTCGTATGAATTAGCAGATCCTTGAGGTTGCTAGTTCGTTTGAAAGCAAACCTAGGTGTTGGTAAGTTAAGCGTCCCTGTATTAAGAATATCCCAATGTCTCCGAATAATGTTTCTAATTCTGTCAGACACAGGAGTAAAAGTGGTGACGCATGTGATTGTGTGGTCAGGCTCTCTAGTCACACTTTCCAGCAAACTCTCTCGATTGTTATGTCTTGCTCGTTTTTGTGCGAGAGCAACCACTTGTTTAGGATATTCACGTTTGACAAGATCTCTCATCAAGGTGGCCGATTCTCTCTGATAGTCTGATATAGTGCTGCAATTCCTTCTGATACGAAGGAATTGCCCAAAGGGTAAATTCTGTCTTAAAGCCCTTGGATGATGGCTGCTAAATAACAAAAGACTATTTTTGTCAGTAGGTTTTCGATACAAAGTAGTAGTGATCCTATCCCCTTCTAGTTTAACCAGTAAGTCAAGGAACGGGATCTCTGTCTCCGAAATCCTGTTGGTGAACTTCAGGAATGGATTCAGCGTATTAATCCATGTACAGAACTCATCACATTTAGTGCGTTCTCCTTTCCATAGGAACAAGATATGCTCACCTCGGGCCCTTGGGGGGGTAACAAGACACAGCACAAAGCACAGTCTTCTTCAAGCAGGGGGACCCAGCGCACAAAGCACAGTCCCAACAGCCTCTTCCTTGGTTAGAACAGCAAACTGCAGACCAGCCCCAGAATCACAAAGCAAGGGTTGGTCCTTCCCCAGCAGTCTCTTCAGTTGTTCCTTCCTTAGCAGAGGTTCCTCTTGACCACGAAATGGGTCCAAGCCTTTTCAGTCTCAATCCATTTCTATTCCACTCCCCCCTGTTCAGGGGTCTGAGCTCTCCTAGTTATACCCCTAAACGTCTTTGAAGTTCGTTGTGCTCAGGGGTCCCTGACCCCTGCCTAAATCAGTTCTGGATGTCTCCCACCTTTCTCCCTTTGATACTGGGGGTCTGGATCCTTAATCACTCAGCAGGAGATGGGTCAATTGTTTTATAGCCGCAACCCAGGCCTCTTCACCACCCGGTGCTTTTCCTCGCCTGCTCTCCAGCTGCAGGTCAGCCTGGTGCATCTCAACCCCTCCCTGGGTCAAGACCTCCCCCGGCTCCTCTCCCCTCGCAGATCCAGACAGTCAATGCACATTCAGCAGAGACACACAGAAATGCTTAAAGCACAAAACTCAGCCACTTTCTAAAAGTGTGGCTTCTGAACACACAGTGACAAAACCACTTTCAAAGAAAAATGTGTTATGATGCTGTGAGTTCATACATACTAAACTTCGCCTCTCCATTTTAAACTTATGGGAAACTAGGCTAACAAACACAATACCCAGACTCCCCATTCTGTCCTATGGGCAGAATGGCCTTTCACCAGTGAAAAACGAAATGGAGCGTTTTCCACTGTCAGGACATAACACACACCTCAGTATATGTCCTGCCTTTTACTTACACTGCACCCCGCTCAGGGGCTACCCGGGACCTACCACAGAGGTGCCCACCGTGTACGCAAAAGGGAAAGTAAGGCCTGACAAGTGGTTACACTTGTCAGGACAACATGCTAACTTAGCAAACTGCGTGCAGGCCCTACTCTGCAGGCCTGAGTTCCCTTCTCCGCGCACCTTTGCATTACTACCCCTGGCACACACAGTGCACGTCACTAGGGACTTTACTAGTAAGGCAACATACCAATCATGGCCAACCAATTACCATTATACTTTACACAGGGAACACTTGTACTTTGACACTGATTAGCAGTGGCAAAGTACCCAAAGCATCTAAAAGCAAAGGAGGTAGAGGCAAAAAGTCAGGGGCAATCACGCCAAGATAGGCCAGGTCTAACAGTGATTGCCAAATAGCAAAAAACAAAATTTGGTATTTGGTAATTGCAAATGATTACCTACATACATCTGGCCCTTAGAGCTGACGTTTATACAGGGATTACAGAATCCCATGTATTATGGAGCTACCTTAGCATGGACCATTACTGGCACTATATTGGACTATTGCTGTTCTTATTTATTAGAACATCCCAATCTGTCTTGAGAAGACTCCAGAAAGTTCAAAGAGTAGAAGCATCAATTGGACAATGAGTATGTGATCCCTATTCTCCGTACACTGCACCAGCTCCCGATTGCTGATTGGGTGAGACCTCAAATCTTGGTAGTGCTCAATAAAAGTATCCACCATGTATGCAGCATCCCTTACACTTTCGGGATAAAACCTTATGTCCCAGGAAGGTGCTTGAGGTCAAAGGACAAGGCTTTGCTGGTCCCCCATAATTTCAGGTGGACAGAGTTGGGTGGTAAATTGCTTCAGACCCTCTGGATAAGGTGGTAGAATGACCTTCCTTTAGGATGGGATCCTGTACAGAGAAGTTCAGGAAGAGTCTAAAAACATGTATTCTAGATTTTGCCTTGGCATGGCTGGTGTTTGTGCCAGGCCCCGGATACAAAACAAATTGAGAAAAAATATTCACAAGGAAGGACTATATTTGAGTACTACATTTCTGTAAATTGTTGGTGTGGTTTGTGTTCCATTTGTTTGGGGGGTGGGGGGTATCTTGAATAATGATCCATGGGATTTGTTTTCGAAAACCCACCAGCAAACACCCTGGTCCTCATAACATAGGTTGCACTGTTGTCTGTGCAGTTTTAACCACGCTTTCCAGATCACATATACTGATTTGGCCTTGGTGCAATTTTTCAACAACATGTGCATCAACGTTTCACAGGCCGGTGCTAAATCTAATTTTTGCATTGTTTAGTAGGTGAAAATGTAATGCCTAATTCCAGCAAAAATGTGGGCTTTTTTTTAAAGGTAGATTTGCTAGCATCTTGCAGAGGCACTCGCCTTCAGTCTTTTAGGACAAGTGTAATGTTTGCCTCCATGTCGCCGGGAAACCCTTTTTGGGTAGCTGTTGCGCCTTATAAATTAATAATAATAATAATGTTCTTCTATAATTCCTTTTTACCGTGTCCTAGGAAAACTGACTTCTCTCCTGTCAGTTTGTGTGTGTGTGTCTGTTTCTAGGTGGTGTGTGGCTCCTCCTCTCTCTCTCAGGTCTGAGCTCGTCTCTGCAGGATGCTCCACCTGTTGTCATTCAAGCCTGTTTTCCTTCTCTACTTGGTACTTTATTTGTTTGTTCTGGATGTTGGACTATATTTATCTATCTGTAAGGCTTTCACAGTGGTGTAGGGAAACTTCCACATCCCCCCCATTCCCCCACCCACCCCCATTCCCCCCACCCACACGAGCTTAAGTAGGGGCTGCTGAACTTCAGCCATCATTAGTTGTTTATGGGCCTCTTCTGTCTGCGGATTAAATGCGAGAGAGAGGGACAAATAGAAAAAAATGAGCACAGGAGGAAAAGGTAAGAGAGAAAAAGGGTGGGATAGAAGGGGTAGAAGGAACGGGAAGAGGAAGGAATGGTGAAAGTAAAGAAGGAAATTGTTGAATGGTGGAAAAATTAATTGTATGGAAAGGTTAAAGGATGGATGGGTGAAAGGGTGGATGGAAGAGCGAAAGGAACTTTTCAAAGTAGGTTCGGGTTTGCTCACTTTGCATGCCCAATGTGATTAGAGGTATGTTTCAAGTGGGAGGTGTTTTTATTTTCTGCCCACTCTCTTCGGCGTCTAACCTCTGCCTTCTTTCTCTTTTAGGCTTGCGGGGTGGCGGTGGAAGAAGGTCCGGTGGCACGCACTGGTGCTGTTGGTGAGATCCTGTCCATTTACTTCAGGGATCCTGATCACAACCTGATAGAAATCTCGAACTACAGTGAAGAAAGCAGCGAATAACAAAGGGCAGCCGTAGATGGACAGAATAACAAAGAGCAGCTATAGATGGACAGAATAACAAAGAGCAGCCATAGATGGGCAGAATAACAAAGATCAGGCATTCATGAATACCAGGGAATGCCTTGGTTAGCTCCCCCATTCCGCCTGAATTCCCAGGTGTTAGCTTACTCCGTGAGGGCTCTGCTCTTATCACCTTGATTCCATGCCAGTATCTTACAAATCCTGCCTAGCCTGACCGCCAGCTCTCTTGGACTTCTGAATCACCAATTCGCTGGCTATAGAATCCGAGCAAGTGTGCTTTACCAGTCTGAGCTCCATTAATGCTCGTCGTCCTTAGTGGCTTTAGCAGAGCATCTTCATGCATGTTACTCTCAGGGATGGAAAGAAAAAATAAACATGTTGCCATAAATATCTCTTTCTGCTGATCACTCTTTGGCTAGAAAAACTCACTGGAAAAAGGGAAAGCCTAGTTTCAACCTTTACATTTTTTTTTACTACTGTTCTAATTATGCTCCGTGACCTGCCTTCCCCCTTGGCTGCTGGGCCTGACAGCAGGCGTTGTGACCAAGGAACTCAACTGTGATAAGGTTTTAGAGTTGAGCAGCTACTCTTTATTACAGGCGACTAGGTGCTTGACAAGTCACCTTTAATAAGTAAATTAAAGGCTGTGTTTTGCAGGATCCCATGTATTGTATAGGGGATAAAATTCTCCCTTCTGTACATTATAAGGCTATTGCAAGTCACCGAGCTCAGTCACCATATAGGGCACGAGGCTGAAGTCTGAGGGCCTTTATTGGTCTGGGAACTCTGAGGGGTTTTCGTTTCCTGAATGGACCAGCTCCGCACATTCCTGCAGAGGGCCTTAGACAGCCTCCATTTCTTCCCTGAGAAACTGAGGGAAGTTGGAACGTGTCCCCAAGCACTGCCCTGCGAAGTAACAGATTATTTTTAAAACTGCTGCTACAAACACAGTGCTGGAGCTCACAGCCACCGACTTCCTTCACACTGAGTGCAGGTCGCTTTGCCCCTTGAGCACTGTGAAGTCATGAGTCACTTGTAATATCTTATTACAAGTGACTGAGTGTGTCTTATTTCTGACGTCAGACCATGCTTATAGTAAGAAAATAGAATAAAATGCATTATAGGAGATTAAAAGCTCCCACAAATTATAATATTGAGTTGGCGCCACTCGCACCTAGGGGGGTGGCGCCCTTAGTTGCATCTCGGGCGGGAGCCCTGACTTCCCCTTCACTGCTCCGGAAGCGAATCCAGCGAGGTGGGCGGCAATGTGACATCGTCGGGGTGCGCAAGGCGCCCCCCAGGAAGATAAAGCCGCGGTCGGGACTGGAACCTTCCTCTTTGCTCCCTCCAGCATCTCAGAAGTCGGATCAGCAGCAAGTTTCGGGATCTGCAGCGCTGTGCTTCAGAGCAAGTTTCCGGACCCTCAGTGGTGCAGCGAAGGATGGTCAGCGTTGTTCGGCGGGTCCCGGTGGTTAGGCGGTGCACGAGGTTCACGGTTCACCGCTTTTCTCAGGTTAGTGAGGCTGGTCTGTAACAGGGATGACTTGGAGGGGACCCCATGGCGTAGTTCGCGCACTTGCAGCGTTTCATGCAATTTTTCTTAGTTTCGCAGATGCTACTGGGTTTGTAAGTATTCCCGGGAAGTGCCTAGAGGGCTTTGCTGATTGGTAGGATTTTCGTTAACCGTTCGGACAAGACGGAGGTCCTCATCCTTGGTTCCAACCCTTCAGCCTGGGACGACTCCTGGTGGCCAACATCACTGGGAACAGCCCCGCCACCCACCGACCACGTACGCAACCTAGGGGTCATCCTCGACCCCACCCTCTCCATGACTAAGCAGGTCAACGCCGTTTTCTCATCCTGCTTCAACATCCTCCGAATGCTCCGCAGGATCTTCAAGTGGATCCCCACCGAAACAAGAAAAACAGTCACCCAGGCCCTCGTCACCAGCAGGCTGGACTACGGAAACGCCCTCTACGCAGGAACGACGGCTAAGCTCCTGAGACGGCTGCAACGCATCCAGAACGCCTCTGCACGTCTTATCCTCGACATCCCCCGACGCAGCCACATCACACCCCACCTGAGAGACCTGCACTGGCTCCCTGTCAACAAGAGGATAACCTTCAAGCTCCTCACCCACGCACACAAAGCACTCCACAACTCCGGACCAGCCTACCTCAACAGACGACTCAGCTTCTACACCCCCACCCGCCAGCTCCGCTCGACCAGCCTCGCCCTCGCCACAGTCCCCCGCATCCGGAAAACGACCGCCGGCGGCAGATCCTTCTCCCACCTCGCCGCCAAGACCTGGAACACCCTCCCCACCAACCTCCGACAGACCCAAGACCTACTGGCCTTCAGAAGACTCCTCAAGACCTGGCTCTTCGATCAGTAGCAGCACCACCCACCTCTTCCCCCAGCGCCTTGAGACCCTCGCGGGTATGTAGTGCGCTTTATAAGTGACATGATTGATTGATTGATTGATTGATGCGAGCAATTCTCAAGCCTTGCTGGTGCCCCGGGTTTGTAAGTATTCCCGGGAAGCGCCGAGTATGCATGGGGTTTTTGCCTATCAGAGGTTGCATAATGTCTGTTTATCGTCTGCTGCCGGCAGGGTGGTGAGTATCCCCGCCTCGCAGCATGTCACGTTTTTGCATGTTTTCATGGTTGGCACACAACGTAAGTTTGCATGTTATGGACGCTGGCGGCCGGCGGGGTAGTGAGTATCCCCGCCGAGCAGCTTGCAGCATGCCCCTTTCACAGGTGGGTTGGTGGTTATCAGCCGTGTCGGAAGGCGAGGTTCTTCACCGAGCAACATGCGCCATCGGCATGGGTTTTGGGCCGTTATTCCCGCAGGGTGTTTAAGCGTTTCCGGCTCGACCGAGCCTAAGGTATGTTTGGGGGCATGGCGGGCGCACGGATCGTTGCTCAGGAGCCGTGGGGGGGTAGTGCCCGGGTAGCGGGGGCTCGCTGTTCTGGTTACAGCAGAGCGGGACAAGGGCCAGGCGGGCCAGCGTAGGCGGCTGGCTGATCGGACAGCGTGTCGGTAAGTGGGGAATGTGTCTAACTTGCTGCCCCCCCCCTCATTTTTAGGTCTCGCCTTGGCAGCGCATGCGATGCATGCGCTGTCTCAGCGAGACATAAAGTAATCTGTATGTTGGGTGAAATTTCATGTTATTTGTCTTTCCGCTTGCTATTGGCTTAGTTGTGGTAGTGTTGTTGTAATGTCCTTTCCTGTTGGCTGTTGGTGATTTTCTAACTTCCTTGTAGTCCCGATACAGCGGCGCCTAACTACAGTGTTATTTCACTCTGCTTGCACTTCTTTTAATTGAAGTGCAGTGTGCCATCTGTTTTGCACGCTGAGCCTGCCTTTGTAATTGGAGACTCCCTCCCCCTCCCAATCAGTCACGGGGCTCCAGCTGCCTCACAGCAGAGCCAGGCCTCAGAGCAGGGGCCACTGCTGTCTGTGCCTGCCCTGCTCCTCGCAGCTGTCGTAGGCGCAGGGAGATTAACTGTACTGCCAAGACTCGAACACTGTTCCCAAATGTATTTTTTGTGAGCCGGCACTATGTTTCGAACCTGCTTTCGCAAACTCCAAAATGCCGGTTTTTTGATCTGGGAAAAGCTTTATCCAGTACCTTTTGCTGTGACGGGTGCCGATCAGGCTCTCCGTTTTTTCCGTCACCCTCGGGGAAAAAATAGATCTTAACTCAGCAGCAGTTCAGGGTTGGAAGTGTAATTTTGTTTTTGGTTGCCTGTGTGTTGCCATTGTTAAAGTTTTATTACCTACCACCATATTTAAACAGTGGCTGCCTCACACAAACCAAAAAACAACTTTTCTTTATGGGGATTACATGCTGCAATTGGATCTACGGAACATACAGAATACAATTTTGTTTTATTATTTTAAACGTACAAAAGTACATGATCTTTGAATTTTTCGGGGGTGGGCAATATGGTATCAACTTTTAAATAAATTAAACTACATTTTTTTTTTTTTTTTTTTTTTACTATTTGCCATTTTTTTGCGATCGGTCCTCTTGGGATTTTAACGTTACCAAAGCCAATAGTCATGGCTTTTTGTAGGCGTAATCTGAGTTGTGTTATATATCTGGCACTAACAGCAGTAGCAAAATGCCAGTTGTGCGGTACATTATTCTAAATACTAATTTTGCGCTTACGTCTTTTAGGCTACGCCCTGCATTTCTTGCGTATGCCATCGCCATATTCCAACATTATCAGCACTACACTTCACCCAGGGCTTTAAATAAGCCGGGTCCAAGCACGGGCTACGACGGATGCCAATCGGGGTCTCCATGTTGTCCTTCACCTTCGGGCCACAACAATATCTTAATTCGGCAGCAGTTCAGGGTTCTAAGTGTCATTTTCTTTTTTAACAATTGTATATAGCGCAAACTTAGCCCAAATGTATTAAAGCGTTTTACATAGGCACTAGTTACATTACACAAAAAAAACGTTTAATTTTTTTTCGTAGACACGGGGATCACAAGCTTGTCCACAATCACTGAATGGTGAGCCAGCGCTGTCATTCGAACCTGCTTCCTGCAAACTCCAAACTCGGCAACTCTTGCCTTATGCTACAACTTTGCCCCTAAGACCTAAACCATTTTTACTATTTGTACAACAAAGCCTTAGTTTTTTGTTACTTATTTTATGCAGGCAACAACCATTCACAAAGCCAATAGTTATGGCTGCTTGTAGGTGTAATCTGACTTGTGTAATATATCTGGATGCACTGACAGGAGTATAAAAAGTGCCACAAAATTTCGTTTGGTTTTATGTGGCAAAGTTACTGTTAGCGTGGAATAATGTGTTTTAAAACACAGGCATGTATGGTAGTTGGTGAAGGTGTGCAGTGGATTTAATAACCTGCCCCCGCCCCCCCCCCCCGTATTACCCGTGTATGGATTATTAGCCACATCCTTTTTACCAGATACTAGTCACCCTCTATAAAACTCGCCATGCCACAAACAGACCACAGTGCTTGTATTTGCATTCCATTGACGCGCTGTGCTCTATGCTTCCTTGTGGTGCATACATGTGCTTATGCTGTGGAAATATAAGGCTATAGGGCTTGCCATGTACATATAACAGCCTACAGCACCACAAGGTGGTGGTGGTGGTGAGGGAGGCGGGCAGTCGAAATATGTACTTTTCGCCCCTATAAGTAACTGTTATTCTCGCATGTGTTCCTTTTAATTACTATTTGTGCCTTTAAAGTGCTTCTTCTGCAACCTTTAAAATACGTGCGTGTCCTTTCCAGTCCACACCAGACTTCTTTATCCACATATGAGCCTTATAACTGTTTGCCTTTTACACTCCACTGACACATTGTGTCTTTGTTGACTACATCGTCTTTTTACGTTTTCGGTGTGCCTTTTACACTTTATATGTGGTTTTTATTATTCTTAAGATTTTAGTTACATTACACAGTAAACATGTCACAACTTCCGCCTTCCTATTGATTCGTTTTCAACAAACCAAGTGCCGGTGTTTTATCAGGCAGCAGCTGCACACTATTTTTTTCCTTTTTAGGTCGAGCCTCGAGTAGCGCGCAAGCGCTGCTCTGGCGAGACTTTAAGTAAGGGGTTTGAAAAGCTGACCCGACGCTCGTGCGTCGTGGCCTTTTTCGGGCGGTTACGCGCGCCGCAGACATGTGTTTCCCATTATCGTGCCCAGACGCGGGCGCGATAATTGGAAACACATGCCGGGAAAAGGCCATGGCGCACGAGCGTCTGGTCAGCTGAGCAGGCTGCCGCGCTCCCTCCTCCCCCCGCTCCTCTGTGGTGCGCGCGCACCACTGTTTATTTTTTTTTTTACCGCGCGGCCGCCATTTCTTTTTCATTTTGCAGTCTGGCATCTGCTTGTTTTCTTTTGTCTCTCCCCACCCCCCTCCGAGATCGATTCACGGCACTCCCAGGGTCGAAAGACACACGAGGCGCTCCCCGCGCCACGACAGACGCATTTTTTCCCTTTGTGTCAAATTAATAGCGGATATTAATAACTTCCCCTTTTCTCATCGTTGGATGCAGCGGCGGGATGCTTTTCCAGCGCCGTGTGTATATTGATTAATAATCCACCCAACACGGGTAGTTATTATTCCGGGCACACGGGGGGAGCGGCGGACGGGGCCTAATGCGATCCTGTGTCCCGGGGAGAGGCCGTTATGACGGATGATTGGAAACACAACGTGTAATCCCCTGGAACGGGTGGGAGGAGGGGGTGGGGGGGCCGGCTGTAGAATGGACACTGTGCGCCATTAATTCGGAGAAGGCGGCGGACCAAGGGTGCGTGTTCTGGACAGACAACTCCGGGCAGCGTTTTCATTAAATGTTCACTGCGCCGAGAAACTGAGGGGAGGACGGTGAAAAAAAAACACCTCGAAGGATGGGGGTGGAGAAGGGAGGCAACGCTTAGGGTGTGTTTACTTCGTAACCATTGCCCAGACTTCAAAAGACGCAGCAACAGCAGAAGAATTAATGGACCGAGGGTGCGTGTTCTGGACAGGCACGGAGAGATTAAGTGATGTGCCCACAATCACCGGATGGTGAGCCGACACCGAGGCTCAAACATGGTTCTGTTTCAGTTTCGCGCAAGGCAATTTCTTCCCGTCCCTCCCCCCCCTCCCTCCCGCAGTCCGATGCCTTCTTGCTCGCCCGCCGCCCCCCCTCCCCGTTTGTGCCTTCAAATGCTTGTTTATTAGGCTTTTCCCACAAATTACACATTGGTACAGTGATCTATAAATCTACACCAACATCGGCAGCATCATTCTTTCAGGAGATAATGGAACCAATTACATTTCTGTGTAAAGTTTTTCTTTTGATGGTTATATTATAATTACATTGTTGCTCCTTTTTCATGTCTAGATCCTCTTTAGTTAGTCTGTGCTGCATAATTCCCTCTCCAACGTTCTAGCCTTCATCCCCGTAAATAAGGCAAACTTAAACCCAGGCCCCAGAAATTCATAGTTGTTTCAAATTTTCAACAGCACAGCATTTTACTGCGTGCAGCTCTTATCTTTCTTCAGCCCCTGCACAACATTTTGCTACCATAAAACACCCTACCCAGTGGTGAGACTGAAGTGGGGAAAATACAATTTTGGTGGAATTGTGTATGATAAATGCCTTCAGTCAATTAATCAAAAAGAAAACGGCCCGACAATGTGTGGTGTGCTTACAGCGTTGTTTACTCAGATTGTGTAGGGTCGCTCGCTCGTGAGTGGCGCAAATTAAAATGGTTGGGGGACAGTGGGGTCCTGCGTTACACTACTGCCACTCACATGGCACAAAGCAACTCAAAGCATTGCATCAATTTACTTACTATTGGAGCAACCCTTAGGAAAGACCCCTGTTATCTAACACCTACTATAAGCCTTTGTAGTCTACCCTCATAAGTAGATCACTGAGACTCCAGTGTTCGCTGTTTACAAAAAACCAAATATATTTGCATATTTATGGATCCTTGTATAGCAGTAACATGTTGCTCCCATGCCACTACATGGGCTGGAACAAATGAGTGCACATCCTTTTGTGTGTTTGATAATTTGTGCAGGGGTTTTACTTCCCCCCTTGCTCTTATGATGGATTGATTGTAGCACAACATTTGCTGATTCTAATTAGCACCTCAATGTTTTCACATCTAATGCTTTTTTGTCCAAGCATGACTGTTTATGCGTAAACAGTCACACTTGTCATATATTTTGTTGTTCGTAGGCTGATGTGTGACTCTGTTAAAAAATGTAACATATCTTGGAAGTTTAGGGTCATTACTTTGAAAAAGGAATTCTGTTTTCCCGTGCAAGTGATGAATAGTAACTGAAAGTGCACTTTTTTTTGATGAGCAAATAAAAAGTTGTTCTAAACTTTATTTTACATGCTTTAGGTTCCGAACATATGCTGATGCCAATCAGCACCGTCAATTTTTGTGCAATAGCTAATATGGAGCAATAACCATGCAAAACAGCATCTTCTCACCATTGAGGACAAGCCGAACATTTTCTTCCAGATCACTTGGTGACAATTAGTCCTGTATTGTAGGTTAATACTTTTTCTTAACAAAATGTATTATAGGGATTTATGGATTAATATGTTATGCATTTAGTGTAGGCCTTTCTTGCTGGATGCTAATGTCCTGTTGCAAATGGAGGTAGAATTAAATGGGAGGGCAAGTGTTTTCTCTGAGGCCTCGGGTGCAGCAGATAAGGTCCACTCTAGGTGTGAGGTTATCCTCCCTGCAGTCTGCCTTGACCTCTACACTTGCGTTCACAGACAGAGTACCACAGGACAGAAAATGATTCCTAGTCCAATCCCTAGTCTCGTTCTTATTTCCACAATCTCTTTTTGCAAGGCTTCAATAATCATCGCTGTATACTGGGCATTTTGGGAACCTGGCGTACAATCAGGTTTGTGTTTGAGTGATAACTGAGCCAAACCACCTTTGAATAAAGCTTACCCTTTCTTTCAGATGCCTTCATAGGTAAAGCATAACAAGCATTGAAAATGCAATAGGTCTCGCCTTTAATTAAGTTAAAGCCATTTGCTTTGCTAATGGTATTGTATAGCAAAGCAAATGGCTTTAACTTAATTAAAGGCGAGACCTATTGGCTATGCCAATGCTTGTTATAATATAGGTAGCAAATAGTATATGGGCTCAACTTTAACAGTGTTTTACCTGCAGCAGCCTTCCTACTGCTGTTTTTTAGCATCAATCTTTTAATCTACGCCCTTCATTAATTGCGTATGCCTTCCACATGTTTAAACATTAGCAGCACTACACTTCACCCAGGGCTTTACGTGGGCCGGGTCCAAGCAGGTGCTGTTACGGGTGCCTATAGGGCTCTCCGTTTTTGCTGTCACTCTCGGGAAAAAATAGATCTTAACTCAGCAGCAGTTCAGGGTTAGAAGTGTAATTTTCTTTTTGGGCAATTGTATATAACGCAAAGTCAGCCCTAATGTATTGATGCGTTTTACATAGGCACTAGTTGCATTGCACAAACACGACAATTATGTTTTTTTCGTAGACACGGGGATCACAAGTTTGTCCACAATCACTGAATGGTGAGTCAGCGCAGTCACTCGAACATGCTTCCCGCAAACTCCAAAGTCGCCAACTCTTGCCTTATGCTACAACTTTGTCCCTAAGAACTAAACCATTTTTAATATTTGTACACCAAAGCCTTAGTTTTTTGTTACTGATTTTATGCAGGCAACAACCATTGACAAAGCCAATAGTTATGGCTGCTTGTAGGTGTAATCGGACTTGTGTTATATATCTGGATGCACTGACAGGAGTAGCAAAATGCCAGTTCGGCGGCACACTATGCTGAACAATTATTTTTAGCTTAAGTGTTTTAATCTACGCCCTTCATTAATTGCGTATGCCTTCGACATGTTTAAACATTATCAGCACTACACTTTACCCAGGGCTTTAAGTACACCGGGTCCAAGCAGGTGCTGCTACTAATACGCCCTTCATTAATTGCGTATGCCTCCGCCATGTTCAAACATTATTAGTACTACACTTTACTTAGGATTTTAAGTGGGCCGGGTCCAAGCAGGTGCTGCGACGGGTGCCGATCAGGCTCTTCATTTTTGCCATTCACCCTCGGGAAAAAATAGATCTTAACTCAGCAGCAGTTCAGGGTTGTAAGTGTACTTTTGTTTTTGGGCAATTGTATATAACGCAAACCCAGCCCTAATGTATTCACACGTTTTACATAGGCACTAGTTACATTACACAAACACAACGTTGATGTTTTTTTCGTACGCACAGGGATCACAAGCTTGTCCACAATCACTGAATGGTGAGTCAGCGCTGTGACTTGAACCTGCTTCCCGCAAACTCCAAAATCGCCAACTCTTGCCTTATGCTAAAACTTTGCCCCTAAGAACTAAACCATTTATAATATTTGTACACCAAAGCCTTAGTTTTTTTTAACGTTTTTTATGCAGGCAACAACCATTGCCAAAGCCAATAGTTATGGCTGCTTGTAGGTGTAATCTAACTTGTGTTATATATCTGGATTCACTGACAGGAGTAGCAAAATGCAGTTTTTTTGATCTGGGAAAAGCTTTATCCAGTACCTTTTGTAAAAAGTTAACGACTAAAGACTAAAGCGGTTCCAAGGCTGGTCTGATGCGCAAGCTGTAGACAACATGTTTTTTTTTAATTTCACTTGCCTCCGTGTGAGCACAACTTTAGCATCCTGCTGTGCTTGATTTGCATCCCATAGATGCTGCTGGCGGCTAGATTACAATCGGTCTCGCTTGACTTGTTAGCGCTTAATTAGCCTGTCCTGGTTTCCTTTCTGAAGTGTATGTTTTTACAAAACAACATCACACTATAGCAGACTTTCGGTCTGCTCTTTTCCCCCAAACATATGTTGTGCGGTACATTATTCTAAATACTAATTTTGCGCTTACGTCTTTTAGGCTACGCCCTGCATTTCTTGCGTATGCCATCGCCATATTCCAACATTATCAGCACTACACTTCACCCAGGGCTTTAAATAAGCCGGGTCCAAGCACGGGCTGCGACGGATGCCAATCGGGGTCTCCATGTTGTCCTTCACCTTCGGGCCACAACAATATCTTAATTCGGCAGCAGTTCAGGGTTCTAAGTGTCATTTTATTTTTAACAATTGTATATAGCGCAAACTTAGCCCAAATGTATTAAAGCGTTTTACATAGGCACTAGTTACATTACACAAACAAAACGTTTATTTTTTTTTCGTAGACACGGGGATCACAAGCTTGTCCACAATCACTGAATGGTGAGCCAGCGCTGTGATTCGAACCTGCTTCCTGCAAACTCCAAACTCGGCAACTCTTGCCTTATGCTACAACTTTGCCCCTAAGACCTAAACCATTTTTACTATTTGTACAACAAAGCCTTAGTTTTTTGTTACTTATTTTATGCAGGCAACAACCATTCACAAAACCAATAGTTATGGCTGCTTGTAGGTGTAATCTGACTTGTGTAATATATCTGGATGCACTGACAGGAGTATAAAAAGTGCCACAAAATTTCGTTTGGTTTTATGTGGCAAAGTTACTGTTAGCGTGGAATAATGTGTTTTAAAACACAGGCATGTATGGTAGTTGGTGAAGGTGTGCAGTGGATTTAATAACCTGCCCCCGCCCCCCACCGTATTACCCGTGTATGGATTATTAGCCACATCCTTTTTACCAGATACTAGTCACCCTCTATAAAGCTCGCCATGCCACAAACAGACCACAGTGCTTGTATTTGCATTCCATTGACGCGCTGTGCTCTATGCTTCCTTGTGGTGCATACATGTGCTTATGCTGTGGAAATATAAGGCTATAGGGCTTGCCATGTACATATAACAGCCTACAGCACCACAAGGTGGTGGTGGTGGTGAGGGAGGCGGGCAGTCGAAATATGTACTTTTCGCCCCTATAAGTAACTGTTATTCTCGCATGTGTTCCTTTTAATTACTATTTGTGCCTTTAAAGTGCTTCTTCTGCAACCTTTAAAATACGTGCGTGTCCTTTCCAGTCCACACCAGACTTCTTTATCCACATATGAGCCTTATAACTGTTTGCCTTTTACACTCCACTGACACATTGTGTCTTTGTCGACTACATCGTCTTTTTACGTTTTCGGTGTGCCTTTTACACTTTATATGTGGTTTTTATTATTCTTAAGATTTTAGTTACATTACACAGTAAACATGTCACAACTTCCGCCTTCCTATTGATTCGTTTTCAACAAACCAAGTGCTGGTATTTTATCAGGCAGCAGCTGCACACTAGTTTTTTCCTTTTTATAATATAGGTAGCAAATAGTATATGGGCCCAACTTTAACAGTGTTTTACCTGCAGCAGCCTTCCTACTGCTGTTTTTTAGCATCAATCTTTTAATCTACGCCCTTCATTAATTGTGTATGCCTTCCACATGTTTAAACATTAGCAGCACTACACTTCACCCAGGGCTTTACGTGGGCCGGGTCCAAGCAGGTGCTGTTACGGGTGCCTATAGGGCTCTCCGTTTTTGCTGTCACTCTCGGGAAAAAATAGATCTTAACTCAGCAGCAGTTCAGGGTTAGAAGTGTAATTTTCTTTTTAGGCAATTGTATATAACGCAAAGTCAGCCCTAATGTATTGATGCGTTTTACATAGGCACTAGTTGCATTGCACAAACACGACAATTATGTTTTTCTGTAGACACGGGGATCACAAGTTTGTCCACAATCACTGAATGGTGAGTCAGCGCAGTCACTCGAACATGCTTACCGCAAACTCTAAAGTCGCCAACTCTTGCCTTATGCTACAACTTTGTCCCTAAGAACTAAACCATTTTTAATATTTGTACACCAAAGCCTTAGTTTTTTGTTACTGATTTTTATGCAGGCAACAACCATTGACAAAGCCAATAGTTATGGCTGCTTGTAGGTGTAATCGGACTTGTGTTATATATCTGGATGCACTGACAGGAGTAGCAAAATGCCAGTTCGGCGGCACACTATGCTGAACAATTATTTTTAGCTTAAGTGTTTTAATCTACGCCCTTCATTAATTGCGTATGCCTTCGACATGTTTAAACATTATCAGCACTACACTTTACCCAGGGCTTTAAGTACACCGGGTCCAAGCAGGTGCTGCTACTAATACGCCCTTCATTAATTGCGTATGCCTCCGCCATGTTCAAACATTATTAGTACTACACTTTACTTAGGATTTTAAGTGGGCCGGGTCCTAGCAGGTGCTGCGACGGGTGCCGATCAGGCTCTTCATTTTTGCCATTCACCCTCGGGAAAAAATAGATCTTAACTCAGCAGCAGTTCAGGGTTGTAAGTGTACTTTTGTTTTTGGGCAATTGTATATAACAGAAACCCAGCCCTAATGTATTCACACGTTTTACATAGGCACTAGTTACATTACACAAACACAACGTTGATGTTTTTTTCGTACGCACAGGGATCACAAGCTTGTCCACAATCACTGAATGGTGAGTCAGCGCTGTGACTTGAACCTGCTTCCCGCAAACTCCAAAATCGCCAACTCTTGCCTTATGCTAAAACTTTGCCCCTAAGAACTAAACCATTTATAATATTTGTACAACAAAGCCTTAGTTTTTTTTAACGTTTTTTATGCAGGCAACAACCATTCACAAAACCAATAGTTATGGCTGCTTGTAGGTGTAATCTGACTTGTGTAATATATCTGGATGCACTGACAGGAGTATAACAAGCATTGGCATAGCCAATAGGTCTCGCTTTTGGGACCTTATAAGTATTTAGTTATGCAGCACAATATCCTTGGTGCAACAACATCAACTGTTGCATGGCTAAACACTTATAAGTTCCCAAAGGCGAGACCTATTGGCTATGCCAATGCTTGTTTTTTGTTGTTGTTAAAAACGGAAGGTTGCATAGGCATTTCCGGGTGACCTTACAATTAGAACAGTGGTTTCCATGGAGTCAGTTCTCCCGCCTAATTGCCGACTCTTCCTGTGACGTCACTTGGGTGCATGGAAGGGATAGACGGCTCTTTTATAATTGAAAAATATATATATATCTATAGAACTAAAGGCAGGAAGTAACGATCGCAGCCGTGGGCATTGCGTGCGGCCATGACAGTAGGGGCTAGCAGAAGATATTTTTTCGTCCCACTTAGTGCTTCATACGCTGAGGTTTATTTTCGACCATGGCTCCTAAGCGTTCCCGGGTCGCCAAGGACGCGCCAGCCATGCAGGAGGACTTTAGGTCGGTCCTCGAACTATGGAAGGTGGCGAAGACACACGGCATAGATCGAACTCTACATACGTTATCGCAAGGGCCTGAAGAAGGGTCTCAGCAGGCAGCTCCCCCATCCAAGCGGCAGAGAAGGGTCCCAGCACGATTCAGGGAAGCCCTCCCAGAACCTACCAGGGGTGGCTCGCAGGCGGTACCAGCAGGTGAGGTGGCGACGGGAGGCCAGTCTCCGGTGGCTCAAGACAGGAGCCCAGTGTCCAAGGGGTCTGAACATGGGGAGTGTGGGAGGCCTATCGAGCAGATACGTGGGGCACCCCAGTCAGAAGGTTCACCAGCGGCCACACAAGAGAAGGGGGGTGTCGCCCAGCTCCCTGCAGCTGCAACCCCTGGTAATGGCACAGCCATTCCCTCTTCGGTGCCAGTTCAGGTTGGGGTTTCATCAGGGTCTCAGCCCAGTGGTCAGGTCTCCACCCAGGCGGTAACACAATATGGCAGAGGGGCGGCTAATGTACGGGTCCAATCGGCGGGGGCGGGCCATTCACCGTTGGTAGTTGCAGCTACTCAGCAGGCTCCGGCCGCTAATTCTGGCCCAGTGCCACTCGCTACGTTAAGCCCGGCACCTCAGGCCCCTCTCACCATCAGACCAATGCTTTATGGCTCTGCAACTCCTGTGTTAGCTCCATCCGCTGCCATTACTTGGCATGAGCCAGCGGAAACTAAGGAAAAGATCTTAAAAGGGGAATATATTGATGTCTTTGACCTAATCAACGCAGGAGTGGTTCAGGGGAAAACCAAAGTACTCGGGGAGGGTGAGCCTAAGCATAAGAAGGTATGGGTGGAATGGTCTATCAAGAATTGGGTGGCAGGGTTTTCTATTTACTCAGCGATACTGGTTGAGAAGTTCCCTGCCGTGGCTGCGCAACTGTTCAGCTATATGTCAATGATTCATGCTGCAGCCTCCGATTTCCCTGGCTCCGCTTGGCTACAGTATGGCATGAAGTTTAGACAAATGAAGGCAGTCAGGCCTGAAATGGCATGGGACCAGAGAGAAATAAACATCTGGTTGGCTGAATTCTATATGGCTCCGACAGCTGCCAAGCCGCCAAATTCCTTTCGTATCAACAAAGGGGCGGGGGACAAGAAATAGGCCTGCTGGCAGTACAACAAGAAAGAATGTAATAGGGGGTCCGCATGCAAATTTAAGCACTTATGCTCCTTTTGTGGGACCCTGGGTCACCCAGAGACCAAGTGTTTCAAGAAGCTTGGGAAGGCAAGAGACCAGCATACTCCCAAGAGCCGCTAGCTTCAGACAGGTCAGCAAAGTGCCCACACCCATCCGTTTGCATGTGCTCGCTCACCTTCTTGGCAGGTATAGTTCTCGGCAAGACGCTCAGCTGTTGTATCATGGTTTCAAAGATGGATTCCGCATTCCATCAACTGCCTTCCCTTCTTTAGTACCCCCCAACAACCAGTTGTCAGTACTACGTAACCCGGGTATTGTTCGAGAAAAAATCATGAAGGAGGTCCGGGTAGGACGGGTTGCTGGTCCATTTAGTGCAATCCCACGCCAAGACCTGGTTTGTTCCCCGCTGGGGTTGGTTCCTAAGAAATTCCGCCTCATTCATAATCTGTCCTTCCCGCCAGGTTCCTCAGTCAATGACAGGCTGGATCCGGGTCTCTGTGCGGTGCAGTACACCACCTTTGACACGGCGATCCTCAAGCTGCAGAGGCTAGATAGGGGTGCCTTGATGGCTAAATATGACATAGAGGCCGGTTTTCGCCTCCTGCCAGTTTATCCAGAGGACACTCGTTTGCTAGGATTTACATTCGAAGGTGTTTCTTCATGCCAATGGGGTGTTCCATCGCCTGTTCGGTCTTCAAGACCTTCAGTCGTTTCCTGGAGTGAGAGGTGAAAGATCTGGTGGCTACCCAGGATGTGGTACATTACTTGGACGACTTTCTCTTTTTGGGCCCACCGGACTCACCAGCGTGTGGGCAGGCCCTGCTGGGTTTCCGACAGTTGACTCAGTCCTTGGGGGTTCCCTTGGCGGAGGATAAGACTGAGGGCCCCACTACTTGCCTGGCTTTCCTGGGTATTGAGATAGATACGGTAGCCGGTGTGTGTAGGCTCTCACAGGATAAAGTGTCAGCATTCAGGGCTTCCATTGACGCCTGCTTAGCTGCCAGGAAAGTTACTTTGCATCAATTGCAGTGTTTAGTGGGGCAACTAAATTTTGCGCTTATAGTGATTCCCATGGGCAGGGCTTTCTCCAGGAACATTGCCAGGGCGATGGCGGGGTTGCTGGCCAAGCACCACCACACTAGGTTGTCCTCTGAGGTTAAGGAAGATCTGCGCACTTGGAAGGGGTTCTTGGCCGATTTCAATGGTACCCTGCTCTGGCAGCAACCAGTGCAATCCAATGCGGAGGTGGAGCTCTACACAGATACAGCAGGCAGCGTCGGGTTCGGTGCGGTCTGCGGCACAAGGTGGTGCATGAAGCATTGGCCAATGGAATAGGTGTCCTCAGGTCTGACACGCAATGTGACATTCCTAGAGCTATTTCCAATCGTTGTAGCATTACACATTTGGGGGCCACTATTCGCCAACAGGAGAATTGTGTTTTGGTCTGACAGTGTCGGCAGTGTAAGTGATCAATAATCAGACTGCTAAATGCCCCTTTGTGCTTCGCTTGCTGAAGAAACTTGTTCTTTGCTGCCTCTTGCGGAATGTATATTTTACTGCTAAGCATGTGCCAGGCGTAGACAATGCGGTCGCTGATGCTTTATCTCGTTCTAAGTTGACAGTTCCGGGCACGGTGGCCACAGGCAGACAGGACGATGACGGATTTCCCAGAGGAAATATGGAGGCTTGGTGCCCCATTGCCCCCGATCTGATAGTGGCTACCCTGGCTCCCAAGACGAAGCGTTTGTACGAGAATGCATGGCAGATGTATATAGAGTTCTTGGGTTCATCTGGGGTGAAGCAGCGATTTACACCGCAAAGGGTACTGCCATTTGTGGTTAGGCAACAGGGGAGTGGGAAATCATTGTCAATGGTGCGTAGGCAATTATCAGCTATTGCCTTCTTCGCCGGGCTGGAAGGGGTGGCTGACCCGACCAAGGATCCTAGGGTTCGACGTGCCATGAAGGGTTGGGAGCGTCTAGCCCCAGTGGACGATGACAGCAGGAGACCTATTGATATAGATGGATTGTCCCGCATTTTGGAGACCTTACCCCGGGTCTGCCGGTCACTGTACGAGGTGCGCCTGTTCAGCCTAGCCTACTCGCTCGCCGCCTTTGGGGCATTCAGAATCTCTGAGCTGTTAGCAGTATCAAAAGGGGACGCAGGAGCGGCATTGATGTGTCGGATGTTATGGTATCGGGGGACATACTACAGATTAGAGTGAGGAAATCGAAGACAGACCCTTTGGGGAAGGGAGTGTGGGTGTGTTTGCGTTCGGCTCCGGGGGCCTCCTATTGCCCGGTGGCACTGACGCAGGCTTTCCTACAGATACGACCGGAAGGTCGGGGCTCTAGACTACTGCGGCATGCAAATGGCTCCCCCCTAACTAGGTTTCAGGTAACACGCATTTGTCAACGCTCCCTAAGTCTGCTGGGCGAGAATCCATCACAGTTCACTTCTCATTCTTTCCGCATTGGGGCGGCTACTACTGCGGCTGCTATCGGTCTGCTACCTGAGGCGATCAAAAGGCTTGGCATGTGGAAGTCGTCTTGCTTCGAGCGTTATGTGAGACCCCATTTTGCTTAGGTAGGGAGGTTGGTGTGGCGCTACTGCGCCGCCTCCTTCTCCCCATAGGCTTTTGTCACTCTTCCTCCACCCTTCTTTTCTCTTTCTTTCCCTACAGCCGTGAGGCAATTGCAGACGCTGGTGTGGTCATTCATTTGTGCGCAGGGCGGCGCAGCATTTCCGCGGATCAGACTTGGAGAGGGCACAGCTCGCAGCAGGCGTCAGGCACCACTGGGTGGGGATTGGTGGTCTACGACTAAAGGATCTGGGGGATCAATTGCAGAGGGCGATCGAGAGTGGTAGTGTACCCATCCAGGACGGTCTTATTATTCATGCAGGGGGTAATGACATGATCCCGAATGGTCGAAGGGGAGTGAAGGAGGTTTTATTCTCCATGCTGTCTAAGGTGCAGAACTTGTTGCCGGATACTGTCATTCTTTGGTCGGAGGTAATACCACGACTGGTATGGCCAGTGGATGCTCCCGTTCAGGCGGTTAATGATTCCGTTAAAAAACTGAACCATGCGGTCGGAAATAACTTGGCTGGCTCTTCCTTGCGCACAATCAGGCCCAGGCTGATCCAGGTATCCAATGCTGAGCTTTTCCACAAGGACGGGGTGCACTTGTCTCTTAAGTGCCAGGACCTATTTGTCCAGACAATCTTAGGGGTCATTGACGAGGTAAGGTGCTGTCAAATGCCGGAAGGGGGAGGGCGAGTGCGCCAGTGAGCTCCTCGCCCTGTGGCAGGGTCCGTGGCAGGAAAAGTAGCGGGAGTTACCGAGAGGTAGATTTTGATATGGACTGACGAGCCCTTGGACAGGGGGAGCATTCATTCAGTGGGGCTCCAGGCTGGCGGGAAGGGGGACTGACCTGCTGGTGGTCCTGGACTCTCCTGCCCTACCCGAGATGCCGGTGTTAAAAGTATCTTTGGAGGTGCACCTGTGATCAGGAACCCCGGTGGGGACCAATGCGTTATGCCGTGCCCTGGTGTGTTAGTTACCTCTTTGATGGAGGTTGGGAAAGTTGCTACTTATATTTCCTGGACAATGTGATATTTCTATGCTGTCAAATGCCCTTTGGGGGGGTGCACTCAGGGCCTGTGCAAGTTGGGGCCTGCTGGGACAGCGAGCACAGGGTGTTTAACACAATGTCCGTGTTGGGGTGTTTTATGCAAGTTCATATGAATGTAAATACAGTTTCACCTATGTAACCTGCTTCTATATCTTTACATCTTTGCTCCATCTTGAGAATGGCTTTAAGGTTCAACGAATGTCAATGTTGATTGTCGATTATGTGGTATAAACGTTCAAATGATTAACAATCGCGTTAATGTAAATGAAGGACTACGCTGTGGAACATCAACAATAGTCAGTGTACAGCCTCTATGTAACAGGATTTTTGGGGGAAGGGTTTGTTGGTCTGTGGGGGGGCGAATCACACGTAGTATGCACACTAAGTTCATGCTGTGTGTGCCCAATGCCTGTTTTTGTAGTACACAGACTGCATAGTTGTATGTAGTGATGTGCACAACAATCAGCAGTACCCGATGCACTCCTGCACACAGCATGACCGAAGCCGTGCCCAGGACATGTCACTTAGAGGGCTGGCCATCAGGCATGCACTATGCAGGGGCATCCCCTCATTTATGCGTGCACCTACTTTAAAGACTATTGCGCCTGTGGTTAAGGTTGTTGCCCAGTATTCAGGTGTCGTTTATGTAGTATGCACAGGACGCAATCAATGGCAAAGCGCTGTGCTCACTACAAGCCATATCTTTGGTACCTTTGACTATTTAATCCCAGCACTGTTACCATCAACATAATGACCAGCGAGGCACAATTATTGGTTGCACTTTGACTAACTCAATGTGCACTGCCACAGCAATGGCTCAGACTGGACTCCACTGCGGTCATCTCGAATGCCACCTACGCAGTCTCAATTATTGTACAACATGAGTTGATATAAAGGTCAGTAGTAGATATGGAACTGTACGTTTGTGCAGGAGTGGCCGGGGAAGATGAGTCCACTAACTGCAGCTGCTGATCCTGTGTAGAAAGTAAGCATGTCTCAGTGATATTCACACAACTGCAGTACCATTGATGGAGATGTATATGATGATGGTGACCAAGATATGGAGTATATCCGTGCACCTAGAGCAATACTACGATTACTGTTTGACAGCGGAATCGGAGTTCAACTATTGAGACGTGGAGCAGATAGGCATGACTGAAGAAGTATCCGTGATAACACCAACTGAAGAAGAAGGGTCCAAAAACGCTCACGTCCTCCTATTGCACGATCCCAGCACTATATTGTACACTCTGTACAGAGGCAGAGACACGAAATTGCACCTACTAACATTAAGCTTGTGTCAACACTACTACCTGAAACATGATCACTGCAAACCGTTAGAAGTACAGCTATGAACCCTGATGAAAGGCAGTGGTCTAGATGTACTCTTGCTGCCCCACCATTCTCACCGATATTTCTGCCTGGCCACATACAGCATTGGTATTGACTTGATGATTAGGCCTGGCAGACGCCAAGGATTAGTCCGGCCTGTTCAAGAATTGAATGGCGTGTCAGCCACCATATAGATCTCCATGATATCCCGTTGACTTCGAAAATCTCTGTAGCTGTCATTGCCATCAGCCCATGGGGGAAACCAGCTGTGACAATCGCATCACTAGTCCAGGCTCAGCAATCTTTGCTTGCGGTCAAAAAGTTCCAGGAGTTTTGATAGATTTCTTTTGTTAAATTGTAATTTTTTCAATATATTTGTTGGTAAGTAAATGGTTTTAGGGTTCTCATTGGTTTTCCAACCCAGTTGTTGTGGTAGTATGGTATATATTAGAAAGAGAGACCCTGGGCGAGAAATGTCCACTTGACCTTGGACATATGGATCTATCATTAAAGCTAAGACTGCATCTATTTCTCCAAACCTGCCTGATCCCTATTAAATTCTTACTGTTCTCATACTTGACACTATTGAACCGAAAGACTGTAGCCTGAACCTTTACTGCCAGAAACTGCTACAAAGACTCAAGTCTTCAACCTCTAGTTCCTGTTGAACTTATCTGTCCAACCTCATCAGGTGAGCAGGGTAGAGTGGTTGGTTGTCCCAGATGATCCCTTACTTTGTTATAGGGTTGGTCACTTTACTCCAAAAGGCCCACCCGCCCAAGAACCAATGTGACCAATTCACGGGCTCTGCATATGATGCACAGTCCTTGCGGCCTTCGTATTAGCTTAGTTAAAGCATAAATACTAGATGCCTCACATAGGCTCCCCTGCTGGGAACCTTGTTTTCAACAAGTTGAGAACACTAAAGACCTTGATGCTCTTGTATGGATGGTTGTCTTGGAGATTTGCATGAACACCCAAGCCCCACCTCCATGGAGGTGTTGATAATAAATAATTACTCTCTGAATGCCATGTTATTTATTCCCCCATCCCTTAATGGGGCTCACTCTGAAGGAAAGTTGGGGCCAGCAGAATATTCTGACAGTCAAACGCATTTTATTGTTATAGACTTTAAAAACGTTTCAATTCATTTTCCTTCCCAGAGATAATATTGGATACACTGCCAAAAATATGGCAGTTGTGTCATCAGTGAATATGCACCAATCATTTTACTAAGCAGTATGCCCATTGTTTTGCAATAGAATAAATACAGATTGCTCTCACCACATAATACATGCCCATAGTGTCTTGTCATTTTGTGGCAAACTGTGGAAGTATAGTTGCCCCATTGACTGCTTTTACCACTAGGAATCAGCTAAGGAAGGTAATACGGACTGCAGAGTGTCAAAATACATTTGAGGAGCCGAAGAAGGCACTATGTACTGCGCCGGTACTAAATGCACCTGTCTGCAGTCAGCCTTTCATTGTACATGTGGATGCCTCTGACAAAGGAGTTGGAGCGGTGTTAGCTCAATGGAATGGTATGGGTAGAGAGTGTCCAGTGGAGATTACTGCCCAGAGAGCAGAACTGGGCAGCTTTTGAGAAGGAGTGCTTTGCCATAGTGTGGGCCTTGTGTAGGGTCTGCCCTCATCTATTTGGAATGGAGTTTGTGGTGCAGACCGATCTTAAGCTACTGAACGGGTTGATGGCTATGAAGGGAGAGAATCCCAAGTTATTGAGATGGTCTATTTCATTGCAAGGGTTAGACTTTGTTGTGGAGCACAAAGCCGGATTGAGTCATGGGAATGCTGTGTGGAGCACAAAGCCGGATTGAGTCATGGGAATGCTGTGACTGACTGACTGATTTATAAAGCGCTCGATTGCCGAGGCGTCTTGGCGCTGAGGACAGTTCATACTAACCCAAAGCCAGATTGAGTCGTGGGAACGCTGTGTGGAGCACAAAGCCGGATTGAGTCATGGGAATGCTGTGTGGAGCACAAAGCCAGATTGAGTCCTGGGAACGCTGACAGACTTTCCCGATGGTTTTACTGATCTGACCACCCAACCTCTCCAGGTTAGGATTTGGTTCGGGGTTCTGATCTGGGAGAGGCGTCTGTTGGGATGGAAAAGTCCTCTGCATGGTAAAGACGTGTACTCTTGCCCTGAGTGCCCAACTGTATTGTTGTCTGGATCCCTAATGCTGAATTTTTAAATTCTTTTATCATAGGTGAACACAGATCATGCGTGTGTGCCATGACATAGGCCTGTCTCATGGATTGCGATCTTGTTGGACCAGGAGGGGCACCCAAAGTGCTACCCTCATAGTGGTAGAAGGCTGCTGTCTTCGCCAGAAGTTAAACAGCACAAGCGCTGTGGTGGCAGCATACTGTGTAATGATAAGTTGTAGTGACCAAATCCTTTTTACCCTGTTTCACTGGAGTGAGGCCTACAGGCTCCCTCAACTTTTTAAAAGTTCAGCTGCTGAGGGTTTAACTCACACCTGGCCTACATCAGGTAGATGTAAAAGTGCGTGTGAGTGAAAATGTGCTGAGTGCATGTGAGCACGCAAGACATACACTACACATAGGATGCAGTGTGGAACAGTTTGTACATGGTAAATGTGTGCTGGCAGAGGGTGTGTAAAGTGACACACTCTGGTGCAATACAGAGAGACTGTAGTATTGAACAGTGCGCAGACTGAGTGCATGTGCTGCATGTCGAAATGCTGGTGGTAGCATGGTACATGGGCACAACAATACTAGACAGTGGAGTGTGCTGTGAATGTATGCTGAGTGCAGAAGGGTCTGCACTGGTGCATTACAAGGAAGACATTGGGTTCCATTTTGGGAAGCTCAGGCCTGCCTGGTGAAAACATGAGGAGTGGAGGAGTCTCCCCCAGACAGAATTTTATATTGCTGCATTTCTGTAAGCTGGGTGAGACAAGCTCTGGGTGAGGGGGAGCCAGGCTCTCCCTGTGCATTTCAAAGGGCTCTTTGATTCAGTGACCGATCACAAGAGTCGACTCTGTAGTCGAATTAGGGTTAGCCTGCCCGGCAGGGTACAAAATCTTTCACAAGCCTAGGCCAGTAGGGAGAGGCGGGGGTGTTGGAGTGATATTTAAAGATAAGTGGGACTTCCTGCCCCTACACATCGACGATATTGAGGGCATAGAACTATTAGGCTTCACACTGAATGAGGCAAGAGGACAAGTGATGTCCGGGATAGTGTGCTATAGGCCTCCTGGAGGCCAAAACTCCCATATTCAGGCTCTAATCGATGCCTTGTTTAACATGTCATTGACCCACTCAAGGATGATGATAGTGGGCGACTTTATTCTCTGGGATAATGGGAATCTTAGTCCAGCGCTCAAAGATCTAGAGCAAGCATGCGAGAGCATTAATTTACATCAATTGGTACTCCAACCGACTCATCAAGGAGGCCACATCTTGTACTTAATATTTGCCAACCATATGGAGGCAAAGATGGTCGAAGTATTGCCCCAATGCTGGACCGATCACTTTTTAATTCATTTTGCAATAGCCCTACCTAGTATAAATAACAAGGTGACTCAGCCGGCTATCTTCCGTCAAGGAAGGGAATGGGCCAAATTACTGAAAAATAGGCAGGTACTGTTACCGTCAGAACAGAATTTATTCGCACCTAGTAAGTCGGTGGAAGAGAACTGTGAGATCTTTTGTGATCAAATAAATTATACTCTGGATCAGATCATCCCAGTTAAGAGGCTAAAGAACAAGAAGAAACCGTCAGCCCCTTGGTACAATGAAGAACTGAAACAGTTGCGAAAAAAAATGTAAACAGGCTGAAAGAAAATGGAGAAAGCTATATGTTGATTCAGACAAAAAATCTTAAAACAACTGCAGACCTCATACAAGGAAATGATCGCCAGGTCCAAAGCTGACTACTATGCCAAATCCATCCTGTTGGCTCCTAACAGCACGAGAACTCTTTTTACCATAATGAAGGACCTATCCAATCCGGCCTGTGTGAGCAATAAGATCAGAGCGACACAAAAGCTATGTGATGATATTGCCTTCCACTTTGACGAGAAAATTAATAAGATTATTGATGGTCTTAACTCAAATACTAAAACTAATCTGGATGTGAATAAAGACCTATTTACAACTGTGGTGATAAAACAACAGGAAGAGGTAACTGATAGTTATCAACAAGCAGTGTTGGAGTCTTTTCAAATTCCCACTGAGGAAATATTTAATAAACTAGCTCTGAGTGTGTCCTCTGGCTCGCCATTGGACCCTCTCCCGCAGAGAATATGGAAAGGATTTAATTCAGAACTGTCTCCTTGGCTATGGCAGATCTGCTGGCAATCACTGGATAAAGGAATCGTTCCAGAGATGTGGAAGCAGGCGATGGTCACTCCATTACTCAAGAAATCCACACTTGATCCCCTTTGCCCATCAAGTTTTAGACCTATCTCCCTGCTGCCATATCCAGTAAAAATTCTGGAGCGAACAGTCAGTAAGTCTCTTTCCCATTTCCTGGAAGAAAACTATCTGTTAGATGAGGCACAATTCGGGTTTCGTCCTGGGCATGGTACAGAAACTGCCCTAGTGACAGTACTCGATAACCTAAGAATGCGGGCAGACAATGGCAATTCGACCGTATTGGTATTATTGGACATGTCTGCCGCATTTGATACGGTGAATCATAGCATTTTACTGAAGAGACTTGAGAGTATTGGAGTGAAAGGACTGGCACTGAAATGGCTGAGGTCATATCTGACAGGCAGGCAACAGGCGGGAAGGGTATGCCTAAACATGGGTCCCGTGCTCACTACGCCACTGGAGTCAAGCTATCCTGGCTGATGAAGGCTGATAGCCTGAAACCGGTCCTAGGATGCTTGATTCCGGTCCAGGGAAGACATGGCTTGGCAGTTCGGTCTGGACTGTTCCCATGAGGCACAGGGTCAAGACTGATTTGCATATGGCTATGTCTGAACTGGGGTGGCGTGGTGAAGCAAAATAACGATGGATTAAACCCAGATCTGTGACTGGGGGTGAATGTTTGCCAATGTGCAGCATTCCGTCCATCATCTTGTGTGTTTTGCATTTCGCCCTAAGTGGGAAGGGTATGCCCAGACGTGGGTCCTGTGCTCACTACGCCACTGGAGTCAAGCTATCCTGGCTGATGAAGGCTGATAGCCTGAAACCGGTCCTAGGATGCTTGATTCCGGTCCAGGGAAGACATGGCTTGGCAGTTCGGTCTGGACTGTTCCCATGAGGCACAGGGTCAAGACTGATTTGCATATGGCTATGTCTGAACTGGGGTGGCGTGGTGAAGCAAAATAACGATGGATTAAACCCAGATCTGTGACTGGGGGTGAATGTTTGCCAATGTGCAGCATTCCGTCCATCATCTTGCGTGTTTTGCATTTCGCCCTAAGTGGGAAGGGTATGCCCAGACGTGGGTCCCGTGCTCACTACGCCACTGGAGTCAAGCTATCCTGGCTGATGAAGGCTGATAGCCTGAAACCGGTCCTAGGATGCTTGATTCCGGTCCAGGGAAGACATGGCTTGGCAGTTCGGTCTGGACTGTTCCCATGAGGCACAGGGTCAAGACTGATTTGCATATGGCTATGTCTGAACTGGGGTGGCGTGGTGAAGCAAAATAACGATGGATTAAACCCAGATCTGTGACTGGGGGTGAATGTTTGCCAATGTGCAGCATTCCGTCCATCATCTTGTGTGTTTTGCATTTTGCCCTAAGTGGGAAGGGTATGCCCAGACGTGGGTCCTGTGCTCACTACGCCACTGGAGTCAAGCTATCCTGGCTGATGAAGGCTGATAGCCTGAAACCGGTCCTAGGATGCTTGATTCCGGTCCAGGGAAGACATGGCTTGGCAGTTCGGTCTGGACTGTTCCCATGAGGCACAGGGTCAAGACTGATTTGCATATGGCTATGTCTGAACTGGGGTGGCGTGGTGAAGCAAAATAACGATGGATTAAACCCAGATCTGTGACTGGGGGTGAATGTTTGCCAATGTGCAGCATTCCGTCCATCATCTTGTGTGTTTAGGCAACAGGCGGTGACAATCCCACCTTTTACATCTCCAAAGACTCCTGTGTGCCATGGGGTACCACAGGGATCAGCAATCAGTCCAATTTTATTTAATATCTACTGCGCCCACTCATCCCCATTATCAAGTCCTTCGACATTGATATAGTCAACTATGCAGATGATACACAACTGGGGTTCTCTTTAGGAGGAGACCAGGCAGTCTCTCTGGATAAATTCCAGGAGTGTATGCAAAGTACGACAAAATGGCTCAGAAACAATGCCTTACAATTTAATGGGGATAAAACGGAGATTGTATATTGCTCCACGACCAAAATTGCCCTCCCCTTCCCCTCTGAATTTAGACTCACCCATACAGATAAACTTCTGGCTCCGGTTAGAACAGTACGCAACCTGGGGGTCATGCTGGATGATAATCTCCAGTTAGAGTCACAAGTTAATAAGACAGTGGGCACATGTTTCTCTTTAATTAGAGCCTTACGAACAATCCTTCCACTGCTACCCACTACTACCAGGTTACAGGTAGTGAGGAGTGTAATATTGAGCAGGTTGGATTACTGCAACTCACTGTACCTGGGTGCACCAAACTTAGTAATACTGAAGCTTTAAAGGATTCAGACTATAGCAGCCAAATTGGCTCTAAACAGGCAGCGTAGATCCTCAACAACACTGGCTCTGAAGGATCTTCATTGGCTGCCAGTTCGCCAAAGAATACAATTTAAATCCCTATGTACTGTGTTTAGAGCAGTACATGGGCTGGGCCCAAAAGCCTTGCAGAAAAAATTCACGTGGTATGCTCCCAGAAGAAATCTTCGCTCAGCAAGCACAAATCTGGTGGTTACTACAAGATTTAAGAAGACTAGGACTGGCGGCAGAGCTTTCGGTGTAGCAGCCTCACGACTGTGGAACGATCTCCCCTTAGATATCAGACAAATCCAAACCCTGCTTCCATTTAGGAAGAGGTTGAAGACCTGGCTCTTCCCGAGGGAGGAGTAATTTTACTATCGTCTGGGTAGGTTTATCTATATGCACACTGATATTAGGATAAGTCTCAGCGCCAGGATACCCGTGGGGTGATACAAGTTCTTTTTACATTACATTACATTTTACATTACAAGGAAAGGGGCTTGGACCCATCTCAGGGAGATGGTGCTGATAAGTGAATAATAAAGGGTAGGGCTGAGGGTTCAAGATTAACCTTTGATGCACAGATCACTGTGGCTGATATCCAAGTGTGAACTCGGGTCACTCCAGTGAATCTTGTAGATTAATCAGCTCCTGAGTCCTACCTGCTGTGACAGACACCCTTCAGGTGGAAGACGAAAGGGGAGAGATGTCCATTTCAAGGAAGCAGAACCCCAACATAAAACTTCAAGGTTCCAGACCCTAAATCACATTTTGTGTCTGGAAAAGAACTAAAAGTAGGGGAGTCTGAGACCCCATACTTTGTCATCTGCCGAGCAGCCAACAGGGCTGCATGAGGAGGGGAAGCTCTGCAAGACTTCTGCATGTGACCGGGACTAGAGGCTTAGCCTGCTAGTCTCCCTGCTGACATCTTCCAGGCAAGCCAAGATCACCTGCCTGCTCATCGAGACCAATATGCCCCTGATAGAGAGGAACATGTTGGATTGAGCGAGATCCAGAGAGGGGTACAGACGTGTAGGGCTCCTGAGCAAGGTGTGAGGAGCTGTGCTGCACCAAATAGGCCATTGCCTGTGTGCCGCCTTGTGAAGTTCGGCGACCCCGCATGCCAGGAGGGTCCACCGTGCACCAAGGACATTGCTGCATCGATCAGGCCCTTACCCATGTACGGCATTGTGAAGTTGATGACCCTGTATGCCAGGAGGGGCCGCCATGTGCCAAGGAACTGTATCGCATCGATCAGGCATTTGCCCGTGTGCAGGAAGTTGCTGCAATCCCGTGTGCCAGGAGGGGCTGCGGAGGTGGCAATCTACACCTTATTGACTGAGGTCAAGAGGGGGAAACCCTGTGAACCGGGCATAGCATTGTCCATTCCCTGGATGTTGCCGCGTGAGAGTGGGGCATAACCGCACACCTGTTACATGTAAACTTGGTAGCCCAGGGGGGTGGCCTGACAACTGTTAGGGTGCCTACCTCAAGGAGGACTGTGTTATTGCTTATTGAATGTTGTTTACCTTTGCATGTGAAGAATTGGAATTAAAATCATTCTTTTATACAAAATAAGTATTTGACTGAACTGGATTTATTGTGTGTGCTGCGTGCACATTGAGCTATGAGTCGTGTTCACTGATCTGTATTTACACTTCCCGCTGAGGGGGCCTTGACTGCTCGTGCTACACTGCTGAGAGTCAGGTGCAGAAGGAGGTGCTTGACCCAGTTGAGTGGGATCCATAGTATGGTGGGTCCCGGGACATCAGTAGTAAAAGGCCTCAGCTACCTATGTTGGCTCCCTTAAACCCTGCATGCCCTGTGGCCCTCTGAACTGGGTGTGACAACTTATTATAATGATTAGCAGAAGTGTTTGAGCATAGGTCCTGAAGAATGCCTCCACATCTTAGATAAGTGTTTTTTAAGGGCAGAAACATGTTGACCATGGAAAAGAGCACCTTCAGGATTGGGCAAAATCTGCCCCCCAAGCACTTCCTTTTGCGTAGTTTTGAACACTAATCCCGACAGACAATAACAATGACTAACATCTGTTGGGAAGTACGTTTTATTTAACTTTTTCTTCACTCTGTTACATTTCAGTAATTTCACACTTTGCATCACCCACTCAGACTACTCACATAGGATTGCATTAAAAACATCAGAAGAGTGCCTCCGAATTTATGTAGGAGTTGTAGCCCACACCGCTCTCTAGCACGGTGTGAGGAGAAACCCTATGCTAAAGCATGCCACCATTGGTGGGTGAAAGTTTTCATCCTAATAAGGAAATATCCCCTTAGATCTAAGGTTTCATAAAGATCCCTCAGTTTTTTGGTCCCAGGAATTTCATTGTGTTCCCGGACAGCAAAAATAAGCCATCAGACTGCCTACTCTAAATTGGGCAGACTGCGAGGTGGCTTACCTCCAGCAGCCCATACTCCCTGGGGCTGTCGAAGGAGTATGCCAGCGACAGACCCGGATTAGTTTCTGTCATGGATACACTGTTTGTCTGCCTACCTTGGGTGGGGGTGTGGGTGGGGGAGGCGCACACTGAGAGTTTGGCGAAGAGTGTACTTTGTTGCCATTGCGACGTTGTACCTTGTTTGATGCGAATTGTATTCGTGTTTAAAATGCTTCAAATAATAATGTGCAAAGCTTGCGTTTAAATAAAATGTTAAAAGCAAAATTTGTAGTAGGTAATCATACTTAAACATTATAGGCTTGCAAATGAAGAAAAAGTGCTGATTTAAGTTAGCCTAACTGTCGATGCCATGTTCACTGAACAATAATGAATTGACACTGAAAGACCACTTTTTCCACATTGAGTAGTTGTTTGCACAGAATGTTTTTCCGTCTATTTTAAATGCTGAATTTTTCCAGAAGCCTTGTGTTAGCTAGTGAATATGCGTTTGTTATGTATTTGATAACTGATAGTGAGTTCTCACCGAGAGAAGAGGAGGCGACCGGAAGAATGATTCAAGGGAACAACTGTCCAAGGCTGGCTTTAGCACTGGTGGCACCCTGTGCGACAATATTTGTTGGCGCCCCCAATGACCAACTCCGCCACAGATTCCCTCACTACCACCATTTGACAGTGCCCCTCAAGTCTCCATAACCACTGTCATTACGTTTTATAACGCCACTCATACCAGTTTAAGGTGTCAGAACACTTTACATCACACACACATTGTACAGAGACAAACATATGTGTGTAAATGTTACATAAGACAGAGGCCTACAAGGTGTAGGAGTCACATGTCATCCATACTGGTAGACAGTTTAGTTTAAGAGTCATTGGTCTGGAAAAGCACAAATTCAGAATTTAAAATATAACACCATTGCTAGGGGTTTTCTTTAATAATAAGAATTGATTTCTGCCCAAATTAACCCTTTTTACAATATTAGGATAACAAAAGACTTGGCAAAAAACATATAGCTCTAATATATTCCTTAGTACAATAGGAGGTGATCCCAGTATACAATAAAATAACCAAAAGAAAGATTACATAAACATATATTGACAATATCGTATAAAGAATCAAAATACCAAAATGAAATGAAACAGTGTTATTTAATCACACTGCTCTTATTACATTATGTAAACATCACAAAATGAGAACAAATTTGTATACACGTGCCCAGAGGGGAGGGGGTGTGTACGGTGAACAAAGTGAGGGTAATGTGACATAAAGAAGAGTGAAATTATATAACCAAAACACATCCGTTTTTCAAAGACAAAATAATAACTCGTTTTTCACGCCCAAATTCGCGAATATCTACATCCATTACTTTAGCCATGCATACAAAAAGGAAAAAACACAGTAGAATAATTTCTGTTGTTTTTTATGCTGGCACAAACAAACAGTGTCGACGTTTCGACCCCAAGGTTCTGTAGGTAATTTAACACCTTACGAAGGGGTCTTCTTCAGGACTGGGAGGGGGGGAATAGGCACCATATACGCCCTTGCGGAGACGGATCAATCTAGGTAACATATAGGGCACAGGGCTCCAATATCGTGAGAACGGAATGCCTGCACATAGGCAAAACTTTAACCATCCGGTAGAATCGTACTTATCCCATCAATTGAAGCGCTGGTCATAGACCGTATCAGTCCGCTATGATCACAAGAATAAAAATCTGCAATTCCATCGCATCAGAGGACCTTTTTACGCGCAATTGTTGCGATGCATCCAACGGCCTCAAAATGCTCCTGACCCCGGCACAAATGTCTCGGCCCGCAGCGTCAATCCACATCGAGTCATATCCTAGCAGTTTGCATGCAGCACTTTGATGACAGTTAATTAATAGCTCATTCTTCTATATTAGGATTGTAACTTATAAACTGCAAGTAACAAAAGGATCTCTCTGACAGAAGCAGTAACCCATTGACCTAATTATATTCTATGCACTTTGTGATCTGAATGGGACACATTCTTTGCAGCAGGCACATTAACCCTCTGCGCTATGATGAGTCAAAACTTCCACTAGACAAAGCTCTAGTGTCTCTCCAGGAAGAACATTATGCACTGGAGTTATCTTGACATTTTTATTGATGCCTGAAAATTGCTGGAGACTAGCGGCATCAGGTGCTTTTAAAACCATAAACATGGTGCCCCCACCCCAAGTCAGCGCCCGGTCCGTTGACACCGATCCCACCACCGTAGAGCCGGCCCTGCAACTGTCTGGACTGCAAAACATCAATGATGTAACTTTTCAGAGTTTAATGTCTGAACTGAAAGCCTATTGTGCGCCTCTGAGAAAATGGGGAGTTTGCTTATTCCCATGAGTTTGCTGATATTCTATTGGGGGATGAAAAAGACAGAATAAAATAATGTTGCAACATAAAATTTGTCTGCTTATATATATGCTTGTTCCTATAGTAGCTTGCAGATTCCTTCCCCAACTCTCTTGACTGGAGGCTTGCCTTTGATTTTCTGAATCCTTTTCTTCATGAGGGACTGCCTTCCTAGATTTTACTGAATTGTCTGCTGATATCTTTGAGCTGAGAATACTTTCCAGCTTATAATGCAAAGACTTTATGCTTGCACATGGATTTTTCTCTCTTCAGAACTCTCTATTGGGTTTCGGAGCTGACCCCTTTTATACTCATTATTCCAGCTTATTTAGAATAGGGAGTTTTGCTTATGGAACACACTTGTATTATTAGTATATTAACTGTGATTCTAAAAAATATTTTGTTCTATTTTATAATCAAATGTTGATTGATGGCTTATGTAAATTTCCAATGCTGAAATCTAAAGATTAATACTTAATGAATAAACAGATGAAAGACTAAAAGATTTGAAAATAAAACCTTTAACTCACACTAATTTTCTTTATTGACTGAACTGAAAGTCTTTAATGATTTGTTGATATGTAGAGGATCGCTCCATGTTTCCTCTTGTCGATGAGCAAAGATCCATACGACCAGTGGTGAGTGTTATTTAATGATTATACCCGAAGACTGAGACACCGAAAACCGCACTTCCTCAACCTTCTCCGCCAAACTGCAAATCGGAACCTAAATCTGGTGCTGCGCTCTTTTCTGCCCTTCAAGCATTGCAGGCAGAACCTTTTCATGCAGCGCTTCCTTAAGCGAAGACAGTAAGGGCTAGATGTACGTGGCTTTTTGAGCTCGCAAGTGGCCTGATTTGCAGAATTGGGCCGTTTGTGACCGCAAAAAAGCATTTTTTATGTACAAAACCCTATTTTGCGATTCAGTAACCTATTACCAAATCGCCAGATGGGTTTGCAATTCGGTATTAGGATGGGGCGTGTTTAGGGCGTCCTTTCCTAATAGCGACTCGCAGTGGTATCTGTAAATGTTTTGTGACCGAAATGCGGTCGCAAAACAATCGCATTTTACTGCCATCTCCGAGTTGGTGGAAACCCATTCTCACACAGGAAGAAGTCTCCAATGACCCCTTCCCCTTTGTGAATGTATGCAGAGACACTTTTCAAGAGCAGGCAGTGGTTCCACAAACCACTGCCTTTTCTCAGAAAAAAATGAAAAGAAAACTTTTCATTTTACATTTTGAAACGCATCTCGTTTTCCTTTAAGGAAAACGGGGTGCATTGAAATAAAAATAATAAATTGCGTTATTTAAAAGCAATCACAAACATGGTGGTCTGCTGACCCCAGCAGGCCACCAACCCTGTGATTGATTTTAGCGATTCCCAATGGGTCACAAACCGAGACCTACCTCATGAATAGTAATAAGGTAGGTCTTTTTGCGACCCACAGGGAATCACAACCGGTGTAAAATGCACTTTAGTATATAACTGTTTGCAATTACCAAATAGTGAATCGCAAAAGTTTGCTATTTGGTAATCGCGAACAGTAAAGTTAGTACATCTGGCCCTAAATCTGAAAGGTAATTTATTTCCTCCTAAAATGGCAGACAAATATTTACAAAGCAAAAACATGACATCAACTAATATAAGCCACTTTTTTTTTTGGTGCTTCGTACCGCACTTCTGCCATTTCTAACCGCTTTAAAAAAAAAAAAAAAGTGTTATAATTGTCCTAACAGTACTCGATTCAAGGACCATCGGGTGGGTAGAGACCGGAGTCTTTCTTCCACGGTTTGAACTCTTGATCTGCTGCACATTCAGCTCATTGACCTACTCCTCTGGCCACAAAAGAGTTGTTTGTCCAGCAGTGGCCATTCCGTGGCCCTGCGTCTTCTGGCGACAAATTTTCCGCTCTCCCTCGACGCCCTACTAAGGAGGGTGGGGAGTCTCCTAAAATAGCTTTTCTTTTTCGATTATACCAGCCGATACTTGCTTTTCCTGCAGTGCGTGGAAGAGACTTGAATGCATATATGGGTGAGGCGGGGTAGAAGAAAGTATCGCTTTGCAGCGCTGTACGCCTCTGACAAAACAAACTTACTGCAGTTGTATCCAGGGGCGGCTCCTCCATGTGGGCAGAGGAGCATCGCCCCACTGCCTTCTCACAGTGCGAGAAAGCAGAAGGGTTTGGTTGGGTGTGGGCGGGCGGGCCTGCTCAGGGCCGACCAAACCAGTCATGCGCCCTCTCCATTTTCTCCATGTAGGCTGCATGCAGCCTACATGGAGAAAATGGCCTCACCATAGACGCCTGTGTGAGGGGAGGGAGGCTGTCTGCTTCCTGTTCCAGAGGACGACGCGGGACCGGGCAGGCGAAGGTAAGTTTTTTTCATTTTAGATTAATACCCCCACATCCCCTCCACCTGCGTGTCATACCGGCCGCGACTGGTTGTATCCCGTAAGATACTTGCGTGCCACAAAACTACCCGTCAAAAGAAAGCACTTATGGTGATGCAACCATTGGGCACTTCAATCATTATCTATATATGAGGGTAGAATGACCTTTAAAATCCATATGAAGGAGAAATTAGCATGATGATTAATATTACTGGCCCAGCGTTTGACTTCCTCCTCCTAGGTAAATACCTGTAAAATTATAAACACTGTACTGGAAGCGCTATATGTGTGAAATCACTTCGTCTTGCATGGGTCTACATTCATGAAGAGAGTTTGAGATAAATGAAAAATGTTTCGATAGTATGCTGAAGAAAAATGCTATGCATTGGTAATTATGGAGAATAACCGCAGGAGGGCGCTCCAGACTCGCAGTACTACTAGGAGATAACGGCTGTGTCGTAGAAATATATTTTGGTGACATTGGATGTACCCCAGGCGCCCAAAGTCATTTAAAATGTATTTGTTTTTTGTTCCACGGCAAATGTCAATTTATTTGTAAGCATTGACTGTATGCGTGGTGAGATTAAGTCATATGATTTTTTAAAGAATTCGAAAGTTCTGTTGTCCAATGTTTAAGCCAAACGAGCCCATGTTTTAAGAAACATGTTTATGTCGGGGTTTTGTCTTTAGGTCTGAAATATCTTGGTGCTCCTGTTTATCTTCTGTGACGTGTTCTGTGCCTAGAACACATAATATAACACACACACCTTACATGAAAGAGTATATTCTGTTTAAAATAATCCGTAGGAAAAACTCTCTTCTTCCTTGTGAAAGCTCGATCGGTTAATGTAATCACTGCAGATGTCAATGTGTGTAACCAGATAGTCGCAGAACTGAAGCCTGGTTGGCGCAGGGTGGAATAGAGGCATTTGTATTTGTAGTGCTACGAGGTCCCCGGCTGTGGCTGAAAGCACTGTGAATATGCAAGTCGTTATTTTAAAGTTGTATTACAAATATAAAACTGCATGTGGAAAATTGTTCAAAGAGATTTAGGGGGAGATTTACCAAATCTCCACGCAGCGCATCGCAGCCTCCTGTGAGGCTGTGCTGCGTTGCGCGACAGGAAAGGAGCAGGAGAGCATCATATTCACAGAGATCTGGTTCTCTTCTCCCGTTTCCCTTGCGCAAGTGCTGATTACAACTGCTGTGCACCACGCACCACCTTGGCGCCATAGAGCTAAGGTGTGTGTGTGTGTGTGTGTGTGTGTGTGAGTGTCTAGCATAGGTTTTGTACAGGAAGGGTACCCTCCTGTACAAAATACCATGCCTAGACACGAGGGAAAGCTTTTCCCACTTTGTATGCGTGCTGCACAATGCAGCACACATACAAAGTTGGAAAAGCCTAGTTTAAAAGGGCACAGTTTTCTCACGCTAAACCCAATCTACTATGTTTAGTAAATTGGGTTTAGCTCGAGAAACCTTGGGTGGTTGCATGCACCACCCTTGGCACGCCCCCATGTTCAAAGTAATGCGAAGCAGCGCTATGTGGTGCTTCGCATTACTTTTACGTTATGGAAAGTAAATTAGGAAAAAAAGATTTTGTGCCGTTTTGCGTCACATTTGTGATGCAAACACGGTGCAAAATCTTAGTAAATCTCCCCTGATGTGTTTGAGAAAAAATAAGTGCCTTCAAAATAAATGTATATATAGGCAGACTGTACTTAGTGCAAGCTCTTTTTGTAAATTTCCACTAGAAATACACACTCCAGAATTAATTCAGATGGTAACACCCATAGATTACCACTAAAAAAAAACATCGGCACTCGGAGGAGAAGGCTTGTTTCTTCTTTGTCCGTCTCCTCACCCCTTCCCTTTGCTTCACAGTACAGCTTACCCCCTCCCTTCCCTTTCAGTCAGATTGGCATTAACCCCCTGTACTGTTTTTGTTAAATTACAAAAGATTGGGGCCCTCGTTCCCATTAGATCCCACCCACTTCAACCACTGCCTGCACTCCATTGGTTCTAGTGTAACTTGCCTTACTCAGACTGAGGCCTCATCTGGAGCTTGCTTTTCTGTTCCTTTGAGTGTGTGGTCACACCTAGTGCCATGAACCCAACCTGCTCATTCATCCACGCAGCTCTTTATCACGGGAGGGGTCTATTGGCCTCTGCCACAAATAACTGATCAGCATTAAGTGCTCTTTCAAATGGATGCCAAAGAAACCCAGAATCGCACCTGAAAACCTGGAGGAAGAGGCTAACATTGCTGGGTGCTAGAGCGTTGTGTTGTGCAACAAACAAGGTGATGGAAGGGATAGATGAAGAATCTCACCACTGGCGATAGCTCGGGGCCCCATTCCAGTTCATCGTGTTTTACCCACTCTGCAGCTCTAGACACTGACCTGCCGATGGAATCAGTCTTGGTCCTGCTCAAATAGGAACTGTCAGGCCCTCTTTAGATGGGAAAACAAGCAGCGCAGAGACTGGTTTCGACCAACTTAGTTCTCGTCAGTGAGGTACAGCTTGAGCCCTGTGGCACAGAGAGAACAGAGGTTGATTCCATTTTCAACTTTCACTCCTACAGTAAATCCTGCCACTCCTCAGACTTATCCCCAAAGGACTTGACGCAAACCCTGGGCACGGCGCATCTGGACAGTTGCAATATCCACATCAGTCTCCTGAAAGATGTCATCACCGTCTGCAAAGAGTCCATACCCTGGCTGCCAGAATGCGCTTGCTTTTAAACACTTATGATTGTAATGAGCCATCCAGCCACTGCATTACATTGTTGCACTTTCACCATCCCGGCCGGGCGCGGACGGGAGGCTATAAATAAAGAGAGTGCCAACCGCTCGTGCTTGTCGCCACCACCAAATACAAGTGTGTCGTCTCCCTTAAGTATTCGTACTCCCTGCATGCCGGTAATGACCCAGGCCCCAAGATATAACCCCCTCAGGTCACTCACCACATTGGCGACGAGGCGGTAGACGAATCCGCGACGTGCTGGGCTGCCGTGGTGGAGCTTGCGGTGAGCTGCATCGGTGCTGTGGCGGTATTGCTGGTCGGGTGTGGTGGCCGCGACGTGGGGCTGCGACCTCTGGGAGAAATACAGGCAAGGTGAGGAGGTTGCAGGGGACCATGCTGCTGATCGCTCCACACACCGGCGGAGGCAGCTGAGAGGAGGCAGCCTGGAGGAGGGGCCGCAGCGTGCACTGCGAAGCTGGGAGGAGGAAGGAGTGAAGCACGTCGGTGCTGGGGGAACTGCTGCAAGGGCCGGCTCTGAGTGGCTGGAGTTGCGCGAACACACGCAGAGCACCGGGGCGACCACAGGTAGTGTGCGTGCAGAGTGAGGCATGTAGAAGTGCTAAGAAGGGGCTCTGTGGAGCAAGTGGAAGCGCCGCTGGGCCTCTGATTCCCAGGGGTTACTGGAGGAAGCACAGTGGGCAATACAGCAGTGCAATTGCACAGGGACAGGCCAAGGCATACCACCGGAGGGAGGAGTCACAGAGAACAAGATGTCTGTGCAGGCAGGAGATGGGGCAGGTGCTGCTGGTGGGGGAGAAGCGCAACGTCACTCACACCCCACCCTGGCAGCATTACCCCCATTCAGCCAGCTGGCGGACCCTGCCACGGTGGCCCCCTGGCGTAGGAAGTGGATTGGTCGCCTAGAAAACTACTTTGAGGCAGCACGGGAAAGGAGCCGTCAAGCGATCGACTATGCTCCACATGGATGGTGATGAGCTGTTCGAGTTATTTCAGGACCTGCCCAATGCCGGGGACAAGGCAAATTATGAGGCAGCCGTGGCTGCACTCAACCGCCATTTTGACCCACAACTAAATCCCGATTTTGAACACTTCAAGCTGGGGCAGGTGAGGCAGCAGGAAGGGGAGACGGTGGACATGTTTTTTGCCAGACTTAGACGACTAGCAAGCTCGTGCACCGGTATAGACAAGCAACTGGAAATCAGGGCACAGCTCATACAAGGCTGCAGATCAACGGACCTACGGAAACTCATCTTACGTCAACCTGGTATCTCTCTGGATGAAATACTAATCCTGGGACGGTCACACGAGCTGGCGGACGCCAGGGCAGGAGAGATGGAGTCAGCACTCGCCTGAAAGTCGGTGGACACCAACCAAGCACACCCGGTAGCGGTCAAGGTGGAACGGGTGGAGGAAGTACAGAAGGGTGGTGGATGTGGCAGAGCCTACCCAAGTACACGTCAAGGAAAGCGTGGATGTGGCAACTGTGAGTTCGAGAGCCACCCACTGAGAGACTGTCCGGCGAATGGGAAGGAGTGCATGAAGTGTGGGAAGACCGGGCACTTCGCAAAAGTATGCATGGGCACAAAATCGACAGCAAGTGCAGGCAATCAGGGGAAGAGGCCCTAACGAGTCAAACAAGTGAGTGGGGCAACTGGGGAGGCAGAGGAGCTAGATGCCCTGTGCCAACGGTTCCAAGCCATGGATGATGACGAAGTGTGGGTGGTCTAGTTCACAGGCAGGAACAACAGAAAGAAGCGGCCACCGCCGATGTGCCAGGTCGTAATTGGCGATAACCAGGTGACGGCAATCATCGACACAGGGGCGTCAGTGAATGTGTTGGATGCCACCCAGTATGATCAACTCAACCCTCGACCGCCTTTGATGCCCACCAAGGCGAGAATTTTCACGTATGGAGTGGACACTCACATTCCACTGCAAGGGGTGATCGTGGTGGAAGTGAAACATGGAGAGATCACAGCGCAGACCAAATTCCATGTGACATAGGACAGTGCTGGCACCCTGATTGGTTGTCACTCGGCAGAGGACTTAGGGCTGGTCATGTTTGCGTGCCAAATTCACCAGTCACATGCTGCCAGCATCATGGCGGAGTTCCCGTCTCTGTTTCAAGGATTGGGGTGCCTCAAAGGAGTGAAGGTGAAGCTACATATTGACAAAGCGGTTCGGCCAGTGGCTCTGCGACACCGGAGGGTGCCATTTCATCTGCGTCCTCTGGTTGAAGCCGAGTTGGACAAACTCGAGAGGGCAGGAGTTATTGAGAAGGTGTCAGGACCGACTCCGTGGGTGTCCCTGTTGGTCATAGCTCCTATACCGAAACAGCCAGGAGCGATCAGATTATGTGTGGACATGCGTCTCCCTAATAAGGGCATCAAAAGGGAGAGACACATCACACCTACGATTGATGAGATAGTGGCCGACATCAACGGGGCGAGATGGTTCTCGAAGGTGGACCTTAACTCTGGCTATCACCAGCTGGTGTTAGATGAAGTCAGCCAGTACATCACCACATTTTCTACCCACGTGGAGCTGCACAGGTTCAGACGTCTGAGCTTCGGAGTGTCGGCGGCGGCTGAAGTCTTCCAGGATGCAATTTGTGAAGCACTATCGGGGTTGATTGGTGTGATCAATGTCAGTGACGACGTGCTGATATACTCGCAGACGCTGGAAGAACATCACGAGAGACTGCGACCAACACTGACAAGGCTAGTGGAGCAAGGCCTCACTCTACATAAGGACAAGTGCAAGTTCTACTCCACGGAAGTAGAGTTCTTCGAATATAAGATCTCGAAAGACGGACTTCAGGTGGACCCGGCGAAAGTAGAGGCAATCAGAGCGGCGGCCATTCCTCAGAACCTGACGGAAATGAGGAGCTTCTTGGGGATGGCGAATTATTGTGGCCGATTTATCCCGCATCTAGCGACTCTGGCGGAACCGCTGAGGGCACTCACGAAGAAAGACACCAAGTGGGTTTGGACAAGCACGGCGGCACAAGCGTTCCAGGATGTGAAAGGGGCCCTCCTGAAAGGAGCAACGGTGGCATACTTCAAACCCGGCAGTCCAACTGAACTCCTAGTCGATGCTAGCCCGGTGGGGTTAGGAGCTGTGCTCCTCCAACAAACAGATCAGCGGGAGTGGGTACCCATTGCATACGCTAGCAAAGTGTTAACAGCTGTAGAGACCCGGTATGCTCAAGTGGAAAGAGAGGCACTTGCAATCAGATGGGCGTGCCAGCATTTCGATATCTACCTATGCGGACACAGGTTCCGAGTCATAACCGACCACAAGCCGTTAGTGCCACTCTTTGGAGGAACTGCGAGGAATGGGCCCCGAGGATTGAATGGTGGGTGGTGCAGCTGCAGCAATACAACTTTGAAGTGCAATACCGACCAGGAGTTAACAACCCGGTTGATTACTTGTCGAGGCACCCAGTGGCAGCCGATCCTCAAGCGCCGACAGAGGTCGATGACGGAGCGGAAAGCTTTGTAAGACTCATCACTGAAGGCCCTGTCGGTGGAAGAGCTGGTGGATGCCACCAAGGAGGATGGCTGCCTGACGGATGCAAACGAGGCCGTCAGAGGACACAACTGGAAGAATTTCCTGGAAGGAGTGGGGAGAATGACAGATGAAGAAAGAGAGACAAAAACTTGCTTGTGGCGGTGCCGGGACAAACTGAGTGAGAATGTAGAAGGGCTGGTACTGAGAGGCCTGCTAATAGTGATACCCAGGAAACTGTGGAGACGGAAGGCCGAGTTAGCGCACAAGGGTCACCAAGGAATAGCGAAAACGAAGGCCCGAATCAGGACCAAAGTCTGGTTCCCAGGAGTGGACAGACTGATTGAGGACATAGTAAGATCATGTCATTCATGTCTCATAACGGGAGGTGAACCGCCCATGCACCCCATAATTACAGAGGAAGCGAGTACAGGGCCATGGCATGGACAGCGATCAGCATGGACTTTGGCAAGTTCCCAGATGGCCGGGCCACGCTAGTACTGATGGACCAGTACTCAAAATTCCCAGTGGTGGAATATACTCTTTTCATCGACTGTGTTTGAAAATATCAAGCCAGCTCTGGAGAAAACATTTGTGATGTTAGGGCTGCCACAGGAGATTCGGACAGACAATGGGCCGCCCTTTCAGGGAGAGGAATTCCGAGAGTTTTTGCACCACCGCAACATCAGGCACAGAAAAGTGACTCCTCAATGGCCGCAGGCTAATGGGGAGGTGGAACGCTTTATGCGGACCCTCAATAAGACTCTGAGAATTGGCGTCGATCAGCAGGTGGAGATGGAGGCGTGTTTGCACCAATTCCTGAGAGCGTACAGGCAGACTCCTCATAGCACTACCGGCTGCTCCCCTAGCGAGCTCATGATGAGAAGAGCTGTGAGAGATGTGGTGCCGGAAAGTATGCAGTGGGCGCCATGTGAACGTCGATGTGGCCCAAGCCAAGAGAAGAAGAGAAAACGAAAGGGCCAACCGTCGCAGGAGAACTCAAAATGTGAGCCTGGAAATAGGAGACCAAGTAGTAGTGAAGATCCGCCATCAGGGGTCAAAGTTCAACACCCCGTTTGAACGGGACATGTGGACAGATGTGGGGGTCAAAGGAACGATGATCACGGCCAGAAGGGGCCATCGACAAGTGGCAAGAAATGTCTCATGGTTCAAGAAAGTCTGGGCCCGGCCAAGAGAGAGAGAAGGGGAAGAAAGGAGAGAGTCACAGGAGGAGTTGGGGATTGAGACTGGAGGTGTGGATGTGAGTTTAACGCCAATGGAGGAAAAGGAAAGGGTGTCGACGGAGGAGGAAGAAGAACAGCAACAAGAGGAGGAAGCCGAAGGTAGTGGAACAGAGGGCGAAAGGAGGTCACAGCGTGGACATCCGTATCGGCTGAGAGACTATGTGTGCTACACGAAGCAGCCGTAGAGTGGACTCTGTGATTATGTTGGTTTTTCATGTGTTCATGTTTTCCTATTAAAGGTTATGAGGGATGTAGTGAGCCATCCGGCCACTGCATTACATTGTTGCACTTTCACCCTCCCTCTGAGAGTTGGCTGTTATTGAGTCTTAACTATATGGTCCTGGCATCATGTAGAATGTACCCCGCTACCCCCCTTGGACAGGCACCAGCAGAACCTCCTCCTACATGGAAAATGTCGCTTCACACGTTCTGTGCAAAACACAATCAACCACTTTTGTCTACTTTCTTGCAGTCAAAGGACATAATAGTTTTGAAAATGTGCTGGAACGTGTACACGTTGAGAACAAGGAACTGGCTTTGAACATCTGCTGGAATATGTACCAAGTGAGAATCAATAAGTGGATGAGTTCCATGTTGATGCCAGACAATTATAGAGGTATGTGGAGGGTCTGCCAAACAGTGTCATCAACAGGCGTATGTTTATCACAACCTGCCCATGAATCGATTGACACTTGTATAACCGCCCTTTATGGAATTGCATCAAGCAAAACTTCAAATATTCACTTTGCAGTTATTAAGGGTCACGGACCCTGATGACAAGTCAGACAGACTTCCATACAGAGACCCCAGCCCTGGAATTACTAAGACTGGCTGGATTCTCCACATGAAATAGGGTCTATTATGAGTTAAACCCCTGGGAATGGGGAATAACTGCGCAGACACTGAATTACTGTGCGGAATTCCACATGGTATTCCCTGTTCTGAGGGGTTGAAGCTCTCACATACCACCTACTCTGAGCAGGTAGTAAATGGAAGCAGGGGCATCTATCCTGGGCAGGGGGGAGGGAGGTGTAGGAGGGAATGGTACGGGAAGAATGTATTGGTGGGTGGACCATTGCACGCTCCCCTGTTGCCGTAGTAAAGATCAGGCAGGGCCTCGATCCGAGGCCTGGCAGCTCCTGCTAGGGATTTTACAGGCAGGAAATTCTGGTGTGACCAGTCACTACCGGGTGGAGTGGAAATCCACAGGGGAATTCGGATCCACACAGCTCGTTATCATGACCTAATTGGAGCAATGTGAAGCTGCACAACTAAGGGTGCGTTTGGTAAGGATTCTGTAATGGGTGGAAATATATTTAAGGAATGACTGGGGAGACAAGGAGAGGTAGAGAGTGGAAAAGAGGTTGTTGCATGTTAGAGGGGAGTGTTTTAAATGTGGTCCAACTTTTGATTTATCAATTTTTTTTTAAAAACAGTCCGGCTGCTGCACGTGAATGTAGGAAATATGAGAAGTTTGGACATCATAGCATAGTGTGTGTGGGGGGGGAGTAAACATATGTATGTTAACAGTGTTGGTAAGGGAGATAGTAAGAGATAAGGCTGAACAGACTGTAAAGTACACTGATCCTTATGGTATAATTGAGATTCAATGGAGTGGGGTAGATTCTGGATATATTTACAAGGATTAGCAGGAATCAAGAGAGGCAGTCTCGTCCCTGAAGAGTTATTTCTCTCAATTATATTATTCAAATATATTCCCATGGTCCTTACTGGGCTCTCATTATTTCTAACCAGAGGAAGACTTTAAGGAACCCATCTCAGCTATCTTTGAACAGTAACAATGTTTGAGTAAGTGTGTGTACATTATAGGTGCTATAGTTGCTAGCACAACCTCCAGTTGCAAATGGGCCACGAAACACTTTTGCTGGAAATGTCCTCATTTTCTGACATTTTTGTATTCGAAAATGCAGCCTCGGATGGAGAGAAAAAAAGGTTCAAAATACAAAAAATAACTAAAAAAAGCAAGAAAGAGTGGTCGCAAAATGGCCAGATTGGTTTTATTCACACCCAAACACATTAGTGCCACTACAGAGTTTGCCAGTGAATACTACTTTCGTTTTCTCGTCTTTCTTTGAACAACATTGTTTTCGCTGGGTGGTGAAGTGCACCATTCCTAGATGTACTGCAATACCTGGTTGATGCGTGGAGTGGAAAACGTTTAATGTGATCCTTATCAGCTGTTTTCCTTATTTCAGTTTTTAAAATGTGCTCTGTGGCTCTGTGTTCAGGGATGTGGTCTTTTTAAACCATACTGCATTCATTTTGTAAGGATATAAGCAATAAATATTGAAACTGGTCCCTTCCGGGCCCTGTAGTCATGTCCTTAACTTTTCAGGCAAAAACACTAATTGATTTCTGAATAATGAGTGTAAAAGCGTTAAGGTAACCATGTTGTTCCTGCATATATTTCAGATGCTTTACTTAATCTTGCATTCCCTATGAGTGTTTGCTTTTTCCAAGATGTTATTACGTTTTTTTTCCACGCAGCGTATTACTATTTTCTAGTGCATAATTTGAGTCGAGTCAAAGCCAGGTGTTTATAGCGGGGCACAATTGAGTTGTAGCTGATGGCAAGGCGAGTTTCTCTCAGTGGGGCAGTATGGTGCTCAGTGGGGGAGAGGATGTTGCTTAACAAAAGCAAGAGAAGGAGGGTCCCAGGGATATTTTGGAGACCTGCAAGGATTATTTCCCCAACCAGTACAAAAAACAACAAAGAAATCCTTGGGTCTGGAATACCTGTGCAGGCAGGAGAAAACACTTGAGGTAGTCTCTAGTGGCTTGTCGGGAAAATCCCTTTCAGGACGAAATCCCTCACCCACCATAGGTGGCATGTTTCATCATCTGGGATTCTCCTCTTGGCGGGAAAACCTGTCTAGGGTGGGACAGTGTGCGAACACAGTGGGGTGGAATGCTACCCAATCGATTGCCACTGGTTAGATTATTTGTAAGCATTCATCCCATCACATTTTGGGACTTTGATTGCCCGTACTATGTATGGGAACTTAAGACTGGAACACCTTTCCAAGCCTACTGCTGCCAATGTTTGTGAATTCCAAAAAGTAGTAAATTTACTCCCATTCAAGGAGGACTTCTGTGGGTGCAGATTTACTATTTGGTTCGTTCGTTTAAGTTTCTGCTCCAAAAAAATGAACAAGTTAAATGCTCTTAGAGAAACGAGACAACGAGAAAAACCAACACAGACATAGCAAACCCAGTGCGGGGCCCTCAGACCAAACTACCGAGCAAAGAATGCATTTGGGGGTGTCACATCCCAAACAATACCCTTCGCTTTCCCGCCAAAGCTACGGCATGGCCCATCCCACCTAGGGATAGTAGTTCTCCCTGGGCACTCATGTACAGCACAGCGACCTGGAGTCCGTGCCCTGGGATCACTTATTTTAAATGTGCTTTCACTGCTCACACTCTTCTCCGTCTCTGCTAAGAGAAGCCTTGACGGCAGAGTTGTCACATCAGTGCATGTAGGCAGGGTACCATGCTTCCAATCTTTTCCTTCAACAAATCATTTAATCAAGTGACTGACAGCCCCATGTACTAAGTCCAAGTTTCAAATAGAGGTGGGCTCGCCAGCAAATTAATTGTGCAAGCCGAGCCAGAATCGAGCCAAATGTCTGGCTTGGCTCTAAGAATGCATGCACGAACCAAATCTTGAAAACGTATGGCATGTATATCGTGTAACAAGCATAATGTAAAAATATGACACAGTCTCTTCAAAATTCAAAGATTCAAAAACATGTATTTCTTTAACATGCGGAAGCGTTTCACCTTAGAATATATCACTTCATAGACAGACATTTATAAAAAGTGAACTTTTTGAAACGTGAACTTAGAAAAATTAATGGCTTGTCCCCAAACGACAATGACATTAGTGAACTAATAGGCAAGTCAGTAGTCATGTAATCCCTAAACCTGGCCTAGATTCTTATTATAAATGGAGCAACATCATAGCCTGTTTAATCAACCATACGAGATGCTTGTACATCGCACATCCTAAAGTTGAGCATTTAAAAGTGCTCTCATATGTAATTATAAAGAAATAGTAGGATCTGTGAAATAAAATGTATAGGATCACACAATTTGGGTAAGCAGGGAAGCTTGTATTAATTGCATGTTATCTGGCTTCATGTTCTGAAATTAAGCCACTAGATGTATATCTCTCTCTCTTTTCCCTGTTTTACATCAAAGGTCACTGTTTTGTCTTTTATTCTTGATGCACGATGAGAAAAACAAACACAGACATAGCAGACGAGACTCGGGGCCTGAGAACCAGTTGCTAAGCCTTGAACGCATTTATTTGGGGTGTGTCACACTCAAATACCCCCCTTTAAAGCTGTGCTCTTTTTCCACTACCTTCTTCACCAGGTAGTTCATTTGTCTAAAAGTATGTTAGCTTCATATGTCAATCCTATCACTAGTTTCGCTGTAAACACTTGAAACATCAAGGCCACTGTAGGGTTATGGACATTCAGAATACATTTTCCTATCGAGACATTTTTTGGTATTTTAAGTCATTCAAGTGTGCCTTTGACGGGCACATTTATCTTGCTGGGTGTGCATACTAAATATCGAAGTTGGAATATCGATGGTACTAAATATGGAGGGCAAAATATAGACATTCATTGGTAAATGCAATAGGTTGCGCCTATGTGATTAATAATAAGTAAAACATTTTGTAAGTGTTAGCTTGGTGAGTAGTTGTGCAATATAAGTTACTGAAACTGCATAAAAGTGCTAGGACTTGTTTATTGAGAAACGCAAGATATTGTGCTGTAACTAGTGGTAATATAAAGCTTGGATATTAGGTGAAGGGCGGGGAATTTAACTAAAATGGAATGCACCCCTCAACGTTCCCCCAAATAAAAATGTGAGAAACATATTTTAGAATGGTTGTGATTTAGGGGGTGGAAAGGGGCATCATAGAAACTACGAGAACATGAGTTGAAAGGCATTGGAGAAAAAAAAATCATCAGCTCACAAACACGCTTAAAATGCATGCTGACACCAGGAGATTAAATCAAAAGAGTCAGACAAACCAAAAAATGCAGCTGAAAAGCACACAATTCATATGCAGTCCTAATTAAATAGTTCTTAAAACATGGTGGAGTTGTATGATGGAACAATACATGCCTGAACAACGCATGCCTGAACCACGTGGTCTTAACCACGACTGCGTCTGTACCACGCATGCCTTTACCACGCATGCCTTTACCACACATGCCTTTACCACACAATTTCGTGGTAAAGACATGATTGGTAAAGGTACATGTGTGCTAAAGATCACACCCCTGCCCCCAGCCCTGAAAATTGTCCCTTTTCCCACGCCCTGAGCCCTAAAAATTAACCCCATTTTAAGTGCTATCACCAATACAACAAACTGGTTGCTCTGCAGCATAGCTTAAAGTTTAAAAAGCGCTATAGTGCAGTCAACGCAGTCTGCATCATAGCGCTTTTTAAAGCTTTAAGCCATGTTGTACAGCAGCTAGCGCGGCTGTGCAACATGTCTTAAAAATACATTGACAAAACCAATAGATTTTGCAGATGCTAAGCCTATTGGCATTGCCAATGCTTGTTCACTATCGTTCCCATTTCTTGAAAACGTTCATATGCGTTATCTGTCGAGTTAAGTTTGTAGACTATCATTCAGTGTCTGTTGGGTGGACAGGTAAAGTAAGTAAAGCATCCCCTTCTATTGTGGAAGCATTGAAGGTCAGATACGTTGATTGCCTTTCCCTACTGCTTTTAATTGTTGTTCCTGAGTGAGTTCTCGTGAGTTGTTTGTGGATGCAACCTCAACAAGGGTTTGGTTGGCAAGAATGCATTGAGAGCCATGTATGGGAATATCCACAGGGGGTTCGTCCTCACTGGAAAGTATTTGCTCTATGACATTCCTAACATCAATTACTGGATGATAGGCCAGCTGTCTGAAGGAGTATTTTAGGATAATCTTAAACAATTTATTTTTCCCTTTTGATTTTTTCATACACACCACTCGTATAGCTTCACGAGCAGCTGAAGACATTCATCAACATCCCCTATAAAACACCTTTGTACATGGTAATTTTCTTCGGCCATGTGCTGCTCAACAGTTCTGTTTTGTAGCACTTTAGCACTTTTAGGATAAACATCTGGCATATATTACAAGACCATGGGCCTTGTTATGAGTTTGGCGGTGTGGGAGCGGGCCCGCCTGACTCCCGCACTACTAAATCCATGTATGAACCTCGCGCCAGGTTACAGGTTTTCTCCTGTCTGGCAGGCTTTTTTTGGCATTCCAGGGTGGTGCCTATAAAATAGGCACTGCAATGGGAACGTCAAAATCAGTATCTGCATAGCATGGCCTGCTGCAGTCCATGCTGTGCAGGTACTGGTGTGCATGCACACAGGGGGGCACATTCTGTACCCCCCTGTGTGCATCAACATAGCGTGAGGCACCAGGGGGCCCCTTTGTTTCCTCACCACCACACTTTTCATGGCAGTCACACTGCCATGAAAAGTGTGGTGGGGAGGAAATTCTTAATATGCTTGGTGGGGTCGCAGCAGCCCTGCGAAAACATATTGCAGTCTCAAGTCTGCCGAGCCACTGCCAGGGATATCCAGTCCCTGGCGGTTGCTGTGGTCCCAGGGCAGCCCTACCACCCTGTTCATAATAGGGCGGTCGGAAGACCGACATGTCGTACCCCTGCGAGTCTGGCGGTTCTTGGACCGCCAGACTCACAATGAGGCCCAAAGTCATGCGGCAAAAAGTTACAACAACATTAATAATTTCTTTGCTTGCAAGAGAGAGCATCCATTTAATTTCAGTTCCTTGCGTTACACTGCACATCAGTGAAAGCGTAGCGTACTCATTGTGTTTCATACAAAGTCATTCTTTTTGGGTGCATGAGATAAACTGAGGCAGAAGACTTCTGTAAAGACAAAAGGTGGCCGTTGCCAATGCTTGCTATGTTCTAATCCTTTAAAATGGCTTTGGCATTTTTATTGGTGCCGCATTCCCTACAGTAATAAAAATGATAGGCTTCTTTCTTCTGCACGTCTTGCCTGGTGCTTGTTCTCCAGAGTGTGCCCATAGGTGTGTGATCTTGGTACGGTCAATGTTTTACATGGCGATAAATTAGTAGCGAGGTGTGCACTCTGAAACCCGGGTTCTGGCTTGGAATGAAGGGCGGATCAAGGTGATAATATTCATGAAGTGTGGAGGGTGTGGCCTGGCAGTGCTTGCAAATGTGCATTTTAATTCACTATTTTAAAATTGCTCAAATACCAAATGGCATAAAAAATAATTACATGTTACAAACATCGATGGAAGTAATTAGTGGGAGACGGGTCCGGCAGCAAGACAGGAGGGGGATGGGTACGCAGTGAGGAGGAAGGGAGCGATAATGAGGACAATAGCGAGTGGGGGAACTCAGAATGATGTGGGAAGCGCGCCAAGGAGGAGAGCAGACAGCCTGCAGATGCACTCGTATGGAGTGCTAGATCCCAAATGTAAACAAGCCTCTGATGCGTCTTTAGCACTAGAGTGGGTCCCTGCTTTGGCCCCAGGGGGACTGGTGAGTACCATTGTGATCGGAGAGTGCAGCTCCTGGTTTCACAGAGCTTTTACTCTAGTGCAGCCACGGAGAGATTACAAGGGCTGTGCCGTGCAGCCGAAGTGCACATTGGAGAGCAAGAACACTAGAACGCTGACCTTTGAAAACATCAAGAGAGCAGCCTCACAAAGAAGTTCGGCAGATGAAAAGGAGTACTTGGGCCTTCCTTGGGACACTGATAAGAGCAAACACACGCGGATCAACAGGAAATAGGGTGCAACATCTAATAGAAACAGATTGGGGATTCGATAAGATTGACGACCTTTGCAGATCCGAGCACAAGTTTTTCAGGGACTTGCTGATGCTACCCAAAAATGTTCCCCTCACCCCCCTAATGCTTGACATGGGCAGACGGTCCATTGGCGATACAGCCAGGTTGCACCCATTGCTCTTTTGGGCCCACATTAGGCGAACTCCAGAGCTCCTTCCCTATGCTGAAGCCCTTACCAAGGTCATACGGATAGACACCGGTTGTAAAATAGGTTGGATCTCTAACATCAGGAAAATATTGTCAGCCATGGGGCCCCAAGCGCATTGGGATAGGCAGGATCCCCCAAGGAAAGACGAACTTAAACGCTAGTACTGGGAATGGGTGGACCGACAGGAATCCTGCAAATCGAACGTGGGCAGATTAACGGCTGAATTTTACTTACACAAACAGATTAGATATCTAGATCCTTTTTTAGATATAATCAAGGTCCTTAGGGACAGGATGTTATACATGACTTTAGGTTGGGCACTCTTCCTGTTTGCGAGATAACCGCGAAATGGCACCCACGCAACCAGACGCTAACGATTGCCTATGTTGCAGGGCCCTGCTTGAAAGCGTTGCCCATGTTATGTTTGCATGCCCGCCATATATAACACCCCGAGGGCCAAATGGCTAAAACCGATCTGCAGACAACTGGGCACACAGGACTATCGGGAAGCCCTGCGCATCCTTAGATCCGATCCTAGACCTTTCTTTGCGTGTTGCGTGGCAAAGTTCCCTAGCCATGCGTGCTTTATTAGACGGAAAGCCCTGACAAAAGCGGCACAGCCCCAAGCTGAAGGTAGCTGAGATGAAATTGCCGCAGGGTCCTAAGACTGCTCACCCAAGCTTCATAAAATTTCTATTTTATGCACATGCACTTTAAGCTCTGACCCTCCGTGTTGTGGCAGGTTTTAATGGGGATTGTCATTGAGCTGACTATAGGGATTCTTATTAAGACAAATTTTTATGTTGTTCCCTTTCTCCCCCTTTTACTGAATCCAATGCACGTTTTTATTGAAGTGTTGTATATTAACTTTTAATCAACTGCTCTTGACAATTGCACTGTATACCAAGGGTATGATAGTGTATGTTGATGGACTGTTTGTGTAAATGACTTTTATAATATTGTTGTATGATACGTTTATTGTGTATTTTATCTGAATAATGTTTTTATAGCTTTTATGACACTAGTTGTCGAAATAAAGCTTATACAACAACAATGTAATAGAAACAGAGGAAAAGTGGCAAACAGATGAACCAATAAAAAGTAAGGGCGGAATGTAGGATCCTTTTAAGATTTACATTAAACACAATAGAAACCTAAAAAAAGAATATCAACAGGTAAGTCTAGACTTTCTGTACCTAACTCCACATGCGTGTATATATGCGGTACTTATATCTTCAAGGTACGTAGATGAGGAGTTAGGAATTGTAAATCTATACTTCCCTAAATGTACTTGCCTTTCAATATTTTGTCCCTCGATATTCTCTCCTCTATACTGCTGTACCGCAATATTCTTCAAGTCTATATTCAGTAGGACAGTCACCTTGATGCACTTCTAGATGATTACAGGTATTGGGCTGCTCAATTTTTTTGCTTCCTAATGACCACCTCAAGGGGATTTGTAATTTTTAATATACAATGATTATAGTTTTTTTAAATATTTTGTACTAACTCGTTATTGTGATTATATTTAACTATGGAGGACAAACATCAATGTAGCGCTAGATGGATGGTGTCCAAGGTCACAGAATCGTCAGCATACTGAAGCCAGGTATTACACTGCACTCCTAGTTTAGAGTGAACATTCTTGCTTTCCCACTGCTTTTCCCCAATGGCGGCAGAGTACAATCTAAATAATGGAGGAGTCAACACCCAACCTTGCTGGAGGCCTTGCTGGTTTTAGTTCCATTTATTACTCTTGAAATGTCACCAACCTTTTTACACACCTAGTTACACCAGTGTAAAAAGTGACTTTTTCTGAAACAGAGCTGCCTGGCCTCTCTTTGGGCCTCTCTTTCGAGTAGTTCTAAACCCCTGGACAGTGAGGTGAGATCCTGCCATCTGCTGTAGAACTCATCTGGTGCAGACTGCCATACCAGTGAGATCTTGTTACATATTGCTCAGTTAGAATCTATACAGTAATGAGTAAGTCTGGGTACCGGTGACTCTTCTCCATCCTCTTTGCCTCATGTCTGGAGAGGATGGGCTTGACGCAGATTGCCCCGTAAATCTATCCTCCGAGTCCTCGTAGTTGGCATAGTCCCATACTGTTCAGCCCTCTACTCATTGACCGTCTGGTCCATTCTCCAGCAGGGTCCCTCTGTCCTGAAGGGAGTCCTCCTGAAAGGCCCTTTTCATTTACTCCTACCCACCATGTTGGACTGGGTAAGATCAAACCCCCTCACGGCTGCTCAGAGAGCAGGGTACCTGCAAGCGCTTCACTCCCAGCTCTCTAGCTAGAGACCATCATTGATTCATTCACTCATCAGCCACTATCCTGCCTGAACAGAAGAATGACATCCCTGCAGACACCGTCACTCACTCGGCACCCCATAGTTTCATCCTTCCTTCCTGACAAAAGATAGGATGATTCTCCCTGATGCCGGGCAGTGTGGGTTGGGAATATCGAAGACATAATATTGAATGTTCACAATATTGAAAGGAAAATTATCGAAAGGTAAAATTGTAGAGGTTTTCTATATCTAAATGTAGAACAATGTACCTTGGTGATATATATATATATATATATATATATACTTTTTGCACTTAGTTTGTGGTCTGTGCTCTGGTTTTGCCACAAAAATTGAAGACATTGGTGGAGTACTTCAGTACTTCGATATATATATATATATATATATATATATATATATATCTATATATATCTATATATATATATATCTCCCAGAGAAATGATCTTGTAGCGATCATAGATTTGAGACGCACGCCAGGAATGCTCGTTTCTTCAAAGTTTTATTGCCAACACAATAGAAACACCGAACAGACGCGTTTCGGCACACTCGCCTTCCTCACCTCAATGTCGGTGTGTCTTATTTTTCATGCATTATTTAAAGAAAATCAAAATAAAATAAGGAAGCAGTTCATTTGCAATAGAAATCGAAAATGGTCTCTTACAAATCACAGAGGTATGTTTCGCTGTCGGCCATTTTGTAATGGTTCAATTTTTAACAATTGTAATGCTTCTTCCTAAAGGAAGGATCCAAAATTATACATGTATGCATGATTAATACATTGCAACACAATACTTCCCATTAATATTTATACTCATGATTTGATTCTTAATGAGATTCATGTGATGGCGAGCGGTCACCATTGTGCAATATTCCTCAATAGCGCCCCTGAATGGGCAAACACATTGGCAACTGAATAATTCATTTCGATTTTTAAATCACCCTTTTCTCAAGAATATATATATGAATATCATTGATTCATTTACACGCAATAATCTCCATTGAAATATGCAGTTATAATTTGTATTGCAATGAGATTGTGCACTGATCAAGCAGTCCATGCAGTGTTATTGTTCAATGACACCCTTAGTGGGCAAACCCTTCAACTTAATATTCTAAGCAAAAACAAATGATTAGCTCCATAATTCATTTCTTATTTCCAAATCATACTTTACACTGTGCAATGCAATTCGGAGCACTAGACCCTATCAATTCAATCACCTAGGCGGCAGTTCCTAAACACCCTTTTACTAGATGTGTACCCACAGTTACTCTTCATTATTCAGGCCTCTTGGGGTATTTGTTTGTAATTCAATAATGTACTTGGATTCAAGTGCTCGGAGTCTCTTTGTTCTATCTCCTCCTCTTTCCTCTCTTGGTACTTGATCTAGACAAAAGAACTTCAATAGGTTCTTGTTGCTATTGTGTTTCTCCTGAAAGTGGCGGGCCACTGGATATACCTGGTCTTTGTTTTGGATCGCCCTCATATGTTCTAACACTCTTTTATTCGTACGGTGTATAGTGCTACCGACATATTGTTTTCCGCAGGGGCAAGAGAGACAATAAACCGTATATTCAGAATTGCAGTTTAGCAACTTGTTAATTTTTCGCTTTGTTCTCCTGCCTGGTATTTGAAAGTCTCAAACTTTATGACTATTTTTACACGCCTTACATCTCATGCAGGGATAGAATCCTGTAACCATATCCCTCTTCCTTTGTCCTGTCATGAAGTGGCTCCTTCATGACAGGACCTCTTCTATATGTGATATGGGGTACTTCTGAGATATTAGGGCCCACAATGTTGTCAGTTTTAAGGATTCTCCAATTTCTGCCAAAGATTTGGTATACCTCAGAGGAACTAGTCGTATAGTCAGTGATCACTCTTATTTTTTCTTCTTCTTGTTTTTCCCCCATTGTATTAGTTCTTTCCACTAGGAGGTCCTGCCTTTATATTTTATCTGACTTTTTTATTGCTTCCTGCAGCACCCCCTCAGTGTATCCCCTCTCTCTAAATCTATTGAGGGCAAGGTCTCTTAATTTAAAATATTCCTCCCCTGTGGAGCAATTCCGTTTGATCCTCAGTATCTCCCCATAGGGGACACTGCTGATCACACTCCGAGGGTGAAAGCTACCTGTGTGCAATATGCAGTTTCCTGCCGTGGGCTTGCGATACAATGTGATTTGCAGGGAGTTGTCCTTATTATACACTAAAAGATCCAAATATGCCACTTGTGCGCTGCTAATGCATTCCGTAAATTTTAAGTTCAAGTCGTTATCATTGAGAGCTGTAATGTAATTCATTGCCACTTCTTGTGTGCCTTTCCAGATGATAAAAAGGTCATCTATATAACGGGCCCAAAGGGTTATTTTGTTCAGCCATCTCTCTTAAAAAAATAAAAATAAATATATATATATATATACATATATATATGTATCCACATGAAAATCCAAGAGTGTCCAGTCACACCGGCACTACACAAGGACACAGACTCCACAGCAGTTGAAGTGGCAAGGTGTTTATTAATTAACCATCATTGTCCAAAGACGCGTTTCGGCCGCCAGACATGCGGCCTTGTTCACATAGTGCACTGCAAGTGAAGGTGATCTATATATACATGGTGAGTAAGCAGTAGTCTTTCTACAGTGGTATTCGTTCAGATAAGCACTTTACAACATGATGTGGCACTTTTACTGCAGTATCATTGCTTTACTGCAGTGTCATATTACTGTAATCTAAGTAAGACCAATGACTGCATACCTGGTGCTATAATGATATGGAGGTTGAAGGCATCTATATGTATGTATATATATATATATATATATATATATATGTATGTATGTATGTATATGTGTATGTGTATATATATATATATATATATATATATATTTGCCAAAGAACTCCATTTTACCAGGGGCCCCCAATCCTGCAGGGCGGGCTCAGACCAGGAATGGAGATCCTGTAGATTGTGTTTTTGCCTCAAAAAGAAATGAGCCCAACACCGACTTCTGGAACAGCTGACTTTATACGTCTGCATCACAGGTCTTTGGCAAATATATATATATATATATATTTTTTTTATTTTTTATTTTTTTTAACAAAGGACGCCGCACTCTGGAATCAGAATTAAGAAAGTTTTATTTCACAGACCCAGTCTGTCACACCGACGCGTTTCGGCCAAAAGGCCTTTCTCACGGTAGGGGGCACTACTGCTCAATCTGTTTTAAACCTTAACCATGTGACTACTACTTCCCAGTGACTTCTGGGACTAGTAGTTCAATAGTACATGTTGTGAATACCCTTGTGACATTATCGTATATACATCAGAATTAGTGGCGCATGGGTCAAACTGCATTGGAAAACATAGTCATATTCATTATAGTAGTGCCAACGAGTGTGATAATAAATAAGTACATGTATATTACATTTTGTAATGCTTTTCAAATTTTGCTCAGTGTCGTGCACATATTAAATGAACATGATGAAATAAATCATTTTTCTGCTCATGCATTGTACAGCTTCTGAATTGAGGGTATAGTACCCCAATTAAACTGAAGGTTTATCTACAATGTCAATATTTGATTACTCGGCTTTAGCTTGTGATGATCGGTTAATTATTTTGTTACAGATGAACATAAAGTTCTTCATCAAAGTTCATCCCTTTGGGGTTCTTGGTTCGTAATCTGATGATGTATTTTGATTCAAGTTGTCGGAGTTTCTTCTTTCTGTCCCCCATCCTTTCATGTTTTTCCACCATATCTAGGCCAAAGAATGTCATATTGCGCCATTCGCCATTTTGACAGGTGATCATGTGTTTAGCAGTTGCGTACGTTTGGTCCTTGTTTTTGACTGCCCTAATGTGTTCTAGAATTCGCTTTTTTAAGGTGCAAATTGTGCTTCCTATATACATCTTGCCGCAATTGCATTGGATGACTTAGACCACATATTGTGAGGAACACGTTATTCTTTGATTTATATGAATGATTCTTCCTTCGGGATCCCTGATGTTGTTTTTGTTCACCCTGATTTTGCATGCTTTGCAGTTATTGCACCGTTTGAATCCAATATGTTGAACTTCAAGCCAATTTTTACTCTTGGGTTCAGATTTGAAATGGCTGCATATAATCATGTCTTTAATGGATTGCGCTTTCCTATATGTGATTTGTGGTCTCTCACCAATAATTTTGCCCAGTTCTTGATCTTGTTGTAGCATCGGCCAATATTTTTGAATGCTTTGTCTGATCTTATGTGCCTCTTTGTTGTAGGACAGTATGAGTCTTGGAGCCACTTGTGGATTGTCCATCTTAGAATTATCTTGAGTTCTATCTACTTTTTTGTCTTTCCTGATTAGTGTTTCAATTCGTGTAATTGATTTGGCTTTTTTCAAACTGGAATTGAGATCTCTCTCTTTGTATCCTCTTTTTTCAATCTTTTTGCACAATTGAGAATTTGTCTGTCAGCTTCCTCTTCTTTTGAACAGTTCCGTCGCATTCTTAGGAATTCTCCAAATGGAATACTTTTCAGTAGGGATTTTGGATGAAAACTATCTGCATGAAGAACGCTATTGGTGGCAGTTTTCTTTCTGAAGAGAGTTGTTTGTATGTGTCCATTCTCAATGAAAACTGTAATATCCAGAAAGTTTATCTTCTGACGGCTGATTTTGCAGGTAAAACTGAGGCCAATATCATTGTTATTCAAACTTTGAAAGTAGTTCATGAATTCGTCCTTTTTCCCATTCCAAATTATAAAAAGATCATCGATGTATCAAACCCATAATATGATCTTATTGAGTGCTGCGGTTTTGTTCGTTCCCCAAGCTATTTCCTTCTCCCACCAGCCCATGGTGGGAGAAGCTGTACAATGCACGAGCAGAAAAATGATTTATTTCATCATGTTCATTTAATATGTGCACAACACTGAGCAAAATTTGAAAAGCATTACAAAATGTAATATACATGTACTTATTTATTATCACACTCGTTGGCACTACTATAATGAATATGACTATGTTTTCCAATGCAGATTGACCCATGCGCCACTAATTCTGATGTATATACGATAATGTCACAAGGGTATTCACAACATGTACTATTGAACTACTAGTCCCAGAAGTCACTGGGAAGTAGTAGTCACATGGTTAAGGTTTAAAACAGATTGAGCAGTAGTGCCCCCTACCGTGAGAAAGGCCTTTTGGCCGAAACGCGTCGGTGTGACAGACTGGGTCTGTGAAATAAAACTTTCTTAATTCTGATTCCAGAGTGCGGCGTCCTTTGTTAAAATTGAAATTGGCCACTGGTTCGGCTCCACGCCTGCACCCGCTGCTGCGCGCTCCGGCAGGAACCACATTGCTGCAAAATTGAATACGCCGGAAGCGCCCGACTGAGAACGCCGAGAACGCCGAGAAAGCCATTTCCCAACTGTGGAAGCACACCGGGTAGAGCGCTGGAGGAAGGAGCAGAGAGCCCCTACCGTACAGGAGTCTCCCCAAGGGTGAGTGCAATAATACAAAAACGTTGACTGTACCGGCACCTTTTCTCATCGAAGCGACTTGTTGTGGCAAAAGACGGAGCAGAATATCGCTACATATAATTTAGCCGTATTCCGAGCTCCGACCACTTTAAAGGGGGAATTCAGACATTCGGTTGATTGTTTACAGACATTACCAGAATATAAATACGGCAAAATAAGCGCATAACAGGGATATTTTTTTCAACTTAAGCATTGGAAACATTTATCAACATAATAATGGAAGCACGTAAAGCCAAACGCATACAAATCAGCGCTACAATGTTTCAAACCGACAACCAGGAGGGAATAGCTATCATCACGCCAACACAACTGGGAAATAATGTGGAACCGAATCTAAAACAACTTTTTTTCCAAATCGAAAAACAATATAGGAAAGAAATAAGTAAGAACTGGGAGGTTCTGGCATTACAACAATATCTCACAGTGGATAGAATACCACGCGGATTGAGAATATTCACAATACCCACACATCCTGATACACGTACGGAAATGCTCGAGGAATGGGGTGCTAACAATACGGAATGCAGCAAGAATATGATGAGGATCCTTATAAAATATGCGGAAAAAGATTTGGAGGTAATTCACACAACAATTAAAGATTTAGAGATTGAAATAAGCAAACATGACAAAGATGAAACAAATAAAATGCGCAAGGAAATGGATGACAGATTAGAGAAGTATGAGAATGAAATACAACAACGGAAAGCAAGAAAATTCAGCAGAGATGAAGCTGATTATAAACAAGGACGGATACTTACGTTTGCGAAACGTTTTGATGTATTAAAAAGCAATCTTGCATCCAAAACCCTAAAAATCGGTACAGGAACTGGAAGTGAATCGGACATAAGTGGCAGTGAAAATGAAACACCTTTGGGAGAAAGCAACCCTAGCAACATTACTTTTTTAGAAGAAATGCGCCTTGTCCACTTGGATCAAAATCTAACAAGAAACCAGGGACAAGGCAGAGGCAGAGGATATGGAAGAGGCAATACAAGGTCTTTAGAAGTAAAAGGAAAACCCGAAGATCCAAGCACAAGACGACAATATCCATTGAGGAACAGAACAAAGAACAAGTAATGGATGACGATCTAATCATCAACTTATCGGATTACACACCAACAGTAACAGAGTGTAAGATACTCAATAAAGGTCTATCATTTTGTCCTCAGCAACATTTCAACTATACCAACACTAAAATTGATATTTACAAATATGTAAGGAAGTTGAAATTAACCAAAATACATGCAGCAAAACAATCGCTTGCACAACAATTCAATCCGGAGAATGGTACAAATGAAATAGAAAATCAACAGGCAATGAACAACACTTGCCTAACAATTGAGAAATTCCACACTTGAAAACTCTATATGACCTAGCAAATGAATTGAAAGATGACGACATTTCTGAAATGCAAATGCTTCAAAACCTTGAAATGGACACCAAACAACATAAAAGTAGTGGTTTGACTAAAAAATCCAAATATTGCCCCCAATTATCACCGGGCAACAAGATTGATTCCTTCTCTGAATCAGTGATGTATGAAATTGATAAAATGGAAAAAACAAGAAATCAAAAACATAGGGAAAACACTTCTAGGGCAGAAAAGGAGTCAATCAGAACCCTTGCCAATAATACAAAAATAATAATTAAATCAGCGGACAAGGGTGGCAACATCGTCATCCAGAATACCAATGATTAGAAAGCAGAGGCATACCGCCAACTACACGATTCTACCAAATATGAAAAAGTAGTTAGCAATCCAATCCATAGAAGGATTCAGGAGTTGAAAACTAACCTGGAGGAATGGCTCAATCACAATTTAATCAGTATGGAAGAATACCAATTTCTGCTTAAAGAAAACCCCACCATCCCAACTATATACTTCCTACCGAAGGTTCACAAAACTCTAATTAATCCCCCGGAAGACCAATTGTATCATCTTGTGATGCTTTATATGAAAATATGTCATCTTATGTGGATCACTATTTGGCCCCAATGGTGAAAAATCTCAATTCCTACATTCAAGATACGGAGGATTTTCTACGCATATTAGCCAACACAGAATGGAATCCATCATACATCATGGCAACAATTGATGTAAATTCTTTATACACTTCTATTGAACACTCTGTAGGTCTTAATGCTTGTGCATATTTCCTGAAACAACGCAATATCAAAGAATTGGAGCATTCAGCCATGCTCCTAACTATGATTGAAATGTGTCTCATCAATAATATCTTCCTCTTTGATCAAGAGATGTATCACCAATTATGTGGCTGTGCAAGGGGCATTTCCTTCTCCCCGAATTATGCAAATCTCACCATGGGCTGGTGGGAGAAGGAAATAGCTTGGGGAACGAACAAAACCGCAGCACTCAATAAGATCATATTATGGGTTCGATACATCGATGATCTTTTTATAATTTGGAATGGGAAAAAGGACGAATTCATGAACTACTTTCAAAGTTTGAATAACAATGATATTGGCCTCAGTTTTACCTGCAAAACCAGCCGTCAGAAGATAAACTTTCTGGATATTACAGTTTTCATTGAGAATGGACACATACAAACAACTCTCTTCAGAAAGAAAACTGCCACCAATAGCGTTCTTCATGCAGATAGTTTTCATCCAAAATCCCTACTGAAAAGTATTCCATTTGGAGAATTCCTAAGAATGCGACGGAACTGTTCAAAAGAAGAGGAAGCTGACAGACAAATTCTCAATTGTGCAAAAAGATTGAAAAAAAGAGGATACAAAGAGAGAGATCTCAATTCCAGTTTGAAAAAAGCCAAATCAATTACACGAATTGAAACACTAATCAGGAAAGACAAAAAAGTAGATAGAACTCAAGATAATTCTAAGATGGACAATCCACAAGTGGCTCCAAGACTCATACTGTCCTACAACAAAGAGGCACATAAGATCAGACAAAGCATTCAAAAATATTGGCCGATGCTACAACAAGATCAAGAACTGGGCAAAATTATTGGTGAGAGACCACAAATCACATATAGGAAAGCGCAATCCATTAAAGACATGATTATATGCAGCCATTTCAAATCTGAACCCAAGAGTAAAAATTGGCTTGAAGTTCAACATATTGGATTCAAACGGTGCAATAACTGCAAAGCATGCAAAATCGGGGTGAACAAAAACAACATCAGGGATCCCGAAGGAAGAATCATTCATATAAATCAAAGAATAACGTGTTCCTCACAATATGTGGTCTAAGTCATCCAATGCAATTGCGGCAAGATGTATATAGGAAGCACAATTTGCACCTTAAAAAAGCGAATTCTAGAACACATTAGGGCAGTCAAAAACAAGGACCAAACGTACGCAACTGCTAAACACATGATCACCTGTCAAAATGGCGAATGGCGCAATATGACATTCTTTGGCCTAGATATGGTGGAAAAACATGAAAGGATGGGGGACAGAAAGAAGAAACTCCGACAACTTGAATCAAAATACATCATCAGATTACGAACCAAGAACCCCAAAGGGATGAACTTTGATGAAGAACTTTATGTTCATCTGTAACAAAATAATTAACCGATCATCACAAGCTAAAGCCGAGTAATCAAATATTGACATTGTAGATAAACCTTCAGTTTAATTGGGGTACTATACCCTCAATTCAGAAGCTGTACAATGCACGAGCAGAAAAATGATTTATTTCATCATGTTCATTTAATATGTGCACGACACTGAGCAAAATTTGAAAAGCATTACAAAATGTAATATACATGTACTTATTTATTATCACACTCGTTGGCACTACTATAATGAATATGACTATGTTTTCCAATGCAGTTTGACCCATGCGCCACTAATTCTGATGTATATACGATAATGTCACAAGGGTATTCACAACATGTACTATTGAACTACTAGTCCCAGAAGTCACTGGGAAGTAGTAGTCACATGGTTAAGGTTTAAAACAGATTGAGCAGTAGTGCCCCCTACCGTGAGAAAGGCCTTTTGGCCGAAACGCGTCGGTGTGACAGACTGGGTCTGTGAAATAAAACTTTCTTAATTCTGATTCCAGAGTGCGGCGTCCTTTGTTAAAATTGAAATTGGCCACTGGTTCGGCTCCACGCCTGCACCCGCTGCTGCGCGCTCCGGCAGGAACCACATTGCTGCAAAAAAAAATATATATATATATATATTATCCACCAGAACGCGCAGAGGGATATGGCGGCACTCCTTGGTGAGTTTCAGAAGTTTTTTATTTAGCTCTCATGAGTGACTGTCATATATATATATCTCTTCAAGGCACATAGATGTGGAGTTAAGAATATTAAATCCATACCTCCCTCTGTGCGCTACCAGTGCTTGAATTGAAAATATAGAAGTTGAGGTACTCACTCTTTTCAGAACCTCCTTGCTTCCGAGAAGAGGCGGTACTCTCTCATTAAATATATTGCATCAGTGCAGTGAAAAGCAGATACTCTCCCTTTCAAATTAAAGAAGTGCTGGTTCTCAGTACCATTCAGTACTTGCCCATTTAAAGCACTGGCCCTTACCTCTTCCATATTTTGTCCTTCGATATTCAGGTCACGATATAGTGACCATTCAATATTCTGCCATAGATATTCCTTCTCACAGTCATGCCGTGTCCTGTGTATGCAAATTGCAAATGCTGGTGTTGAAGAAAAGAAGATATAACCCATTGGAGAGCAAAGGGGCTTTCCACTGTTACAGCTACGAACTTATGAGGCTGAGGTCAGGCATCAGCAGCAACTCCTCCGTTATGGCAGTGGAGCGACAACCCCCCCCCCCGTGCCAGAAGATGCAAAACTTGTAAAATAAAATGATAATAGCACATGTTTATTATCATTTTTTGTTTTCTCCATAGGGCCGAGTCTAGGGGGTGGGGCCATCATGATGGTGGGCACTGCTGCTTAGTGCGCACATGAGTTTGGCCGGCAGTCTTAGGACGGCCAAACCGACGTGCGCACTGAGATGTCTCCAACTTGGAGACACCAGGCACAGTCTCTCTGGGAGAGCAAATCCAGGGCGCTCAGGCTAATCCCGACACTTCTCTCATGCTGCCAGCATGTAACCTTGAGTGAATGTACAACTTTTATATATGTAGCTCTAACCACTAGTATCTGTAGTAGACTTATGTACTTATGTTATACCTGCTGTTCAGCCTGTGTGGAATGTTGGTGAGAGAGTGCATGATAGAATGTTGGGTGTGTGACAGAGAGTCAGTTGGAGTAGGGCTGAGCAGCAGGGAGGCTGCTCCTGGTGGGGTTCTCCTCTACATGTCTTCTATACTTAAATAAATACTCGGAATGACTACCATACAACATGGAATGGACCTTCTTTCTTTTACCACACTTGGCGACGATTTAAGAAACGAAAATCTACGCGTGCCACTTCAAAATGAAAAGAATAAGAAGAAAAATGGACTCAAGGAAAAGATTCAAGGTACCTGTTCAACTGGCACTGAGAACCCCACCAGTGACCAATCCACCGGTCGCCCTACAAGTAAGTGCCAGTTTGCTTCATTACTTTCTTCCCCTCCCAGCACCATGGAGTAGCGCCCAATTCCTGCCATTTTGGGACAGTTCCTACCCATTATGCAGTTTCCTAGAAGTACTTGCCTGCCTGCCTTCACTTACTACTTGCCTACAAAAGGTGTACTGTTTCCTGCCTACTCCTACTGCTTTATCACGAGGGTTGAACTTTATCCTGCCTGTGTGTACTGCTTCCTAAATGCCCAGCTGCATGTACTACTGCCTGCCTGCCAGTTTCTGCTTCCTGCCTGTCCTGCTGTTCGCCACTTACTGCTGGACCCTCTCTTCCTACTCCCTTGCTGCCTGCACTGCTACTTTCAAAAAGTGTTTTCCTGTCCTGCTGTCCTTGCATCTGCCCATACCCGGGACAGTTCCTCTTGTGTGAAGTTTCTGAACTGTTCTGCTTTTATTTTATTTTTTTTGCTGCCAAGTACCCACAGTTCTACTTTGCTGCCAACTGCCTCTTTGTGCCTCCTTGCTGAGCAGCCATGGCCATATTTGTCCTCTCAGTTATGTTGCCGCTCGTTGTGGGTGTCAGAGGATTGAGCTGTGTGACCTGTTTGACTCTCCAAGCCGTGACTCTGGTCTGTGAGCCCTTGTTTTAAAAAAAATATTTGTGCTTCCTTTCTGTACCCAATATGTTGACTTTGTGGCGGTTTACTGTGCCTCATATTACTAATTGCCGCGAGCGCTCCACAGCGCATGCACCCCGACAGTTCAACTGTGTTTCACATTTCAAATCCTCACGACCGCTACACAGCGCATACACGCAGCGCGAGCGCGATCCTACCTTCACGAGCCTTCTTCTTCGTGAATTCGTCTTTGTTCCTTCCTGTCTCGCTGTTCTGCTGCTGATGGACGTGCAGAGGTTTCAACGCGCCGAGAGCCATCCGGCGTTGTGTCATCAGTGCGTACCGCCATCTTATGTTTGGCACGCCTCATCAAGTCTTCGGCAGTTTCCTATGTACTTCATTGCTCTTCCAACCACGTTGTTCGTTTTTATAAAGTTTTGTTTCAACGTCCTCGGATTGCTTCTCTCCTCAAGCTGTTCACTGCTTCAAAAGTCATCGTTGTAGCTCTTGCTGTTCCTTCATTACAGGTTACTTAATTATTTTGCGACTGTTACGTCCCATCATCTATTGGTTGCGGCATTTTTACTCTCATATCTGCCAACCACGTACACCTCTATTGGCATAACTCGATGGAGACGTTTATCAGAGCGACGGTGATTTCACTACATGAATAAGTGACTACAGTTACTGCTGGCTGCCCTCTTGTTTTCTCTTCTCTCTTGTATTGACTTGCCCGCCTGTCATATCATTTTGCTGCATTACTCGGTGACAGGCCCACCTTCTGCAAATGTCAATATGTAATTTTGTTTTTCCACTTACCTTGTTCTTGTGCCATGTATTACTCCCATATTTATACTGCTGCAATGTGTAATTTTTCATTATTTCCATTGGATTCCATCTTACATTAGCATTTTGCTGAGATTTCGCTCACCAGTGTTCCAGAGTTTTACTGTGTGCCAATGTTCTATACCATATACATGTTGTTGTACTATGCTTACTGATGTGCTATTGCGATAATGCTTTATTCTTGCTTCCCTAAGGTACTAGGACTTATTTTTCCTGGCATGTGTTTGGATATGAGTGGAAGTTAGTGCTTCATGGTCTTTCTGTTTCCCACTTCTTCTTGGTTGTGGGTTCCTGCTGAATACCACTGCTTTTAGAGTGAATGTTCTTTTAATTATTTGATTGCTGTTTTGATGCTGTGCTTTATTCTTACACTTCTTCCGCACGTCAGGGTTTGCGGTAGGATGTTCTACATTGCTTTGTGCCTAGTACTTACTCGTACTTATTACATAATGTACACATTTGCTGTTTTTACTCCTACATTTTTCCCCACAGGGTACAATTGCGGTTACATGTTTTCTTGCTTACATGGTGAGGTTACCGTTAAATTACCCTCCATAGTGCTTTTGCTTCCCACAGCTACGTGGTTATGGATTGGTAAGTTACTTTCACCCATTGCGGTCCGGACCCGCTTTTTGTCTTATTCTACAGTTAGATTACTAAATATTATTACATGATGTTAATTACTTACGCAATGTTTCTTCTCAATGTTTGCATTGGTGTTGCTCTTACAGAATTTATGTGATTTCCTATGTTTCAGTGTGGTAAACCCCTAAGCCACACCTCACAACCCAAACTTCTGTTTGGGCGAAGATGTCCTTTTATGTTACTACTGTTTAAATTCTTGCTACTTGGGAGTTTACTGTCGCGCCTTATAGCTTGACCCTCTTACACCTTGTTGGCCTGGCCAGCCTTCTTGTGTGGTCGTTTGGGTTTGATTGAGTCTTCCTTGGTGTGATAGTTTGTTTGTTGCTATGGCTTGGCGTTTAGGAGTTTGGTCTTTTGTGTTTTGTTATAACAAAGGGAGAAGTGGTGTGTGATGGATGGCTGGTGTGCGTATGCTTTCACTTCTTCCTGTTTCATCCTTTTATTCTCTCTCTTCTTCCTGTTTCGCTCTTTCATTCTCTTTACCTTTCCCTTCTATTATACATTTGCATTACTTTTAGCTTTGTATTATATTATTGATTTTGTACTGTATATCTCAGTTTATGTAAATTTCATTGCTGTTGTATTTACTATTGTCAACGAAGAGGGATGTGTTATACCTGCTGTTCAGCCTGTGTGGAATGTTGGTGAGAGAGTGCATGATAGAATGTTGGGTGTGTGACAGAGAGTCAGTTGGAGTAGGGCTGAGCAGCAGGGAGGCTGCTCCTGGTGGGGTTCTCCTCTACATGTCTTCTATACTTAAATAAATACTCGGAATGACTACCATACAACATGGAATGGACCTTCTTTCATTTACCACAACTTACTACCCTTCTTATGTGAATTTAGAGTTTATCTGTTTGTATCTTTTATGTAAATTATGTACTCTGAAGTCCTTATGTAATGTAACTGGTTCTATTGTAAAGCGCTCTGACACCTTTGGGTAAAGTTTGTGCTATATAAAAACACATAAATAAATGAGAGCAAAGTCTGGATAGGCCATAGGGGTCCCTGGGCACCTCAGCCTGTGCTGCAGTGGAGACAGAAGAGCAGAAGAGCGGCGATTCGGCAGGCAGCAGGTAAGCTCTTTATTTTTTCTTGTGTGTGTTATCGTCGTCATTCCCACTTCCCCCGACGCTGCCCCGCCACTATTCCCTGACACCAGTCGCTCCTGTTAAGCATCAGAGGGACCCCGCTGCACTGTCCCATTTTGTGGAATATCTGCACAAATAAAAAGATTCAGCTCCAACATCTGCCCTGTGGAAAGAGCATTTTTGGTGCACTTTGCCCGCACTTACTACACCATTTATGTAGCGATGTGCAACTGTAAGGTTAGAATTGTGAAAGTACAAAATAGCACCCTCATATTCCACATGGGTGCAGTGGAAATGAATACTCCGAGCGGAAATACATTTTGCAAGAGAAGGAAAACATGCTTATGGTTGACATTTTGTCACTGAGGGCCTCATTACGATGTCGGGCAGACTTGAGGAATCGGGACTGACTGACCTCCGGTCGGCGGCCCAGACAGCAGTATTAGGATATGACCGCACATGGTGCAGCCGCACACTCCCATTTCTCTATGGGAGCTTGTGCTGTGGTCGGAAACCAGACGCAGCACAAGCTCCCATAGAGAAATTAGAGTTTTTGTTAATCCCTGCACCGCGTGGCAGGCACCCCACTGTGCCTGCCACACGGTGTAGGGATTGAAGGTGGGCACCATATGTGCCCCCAACCAAAGGCTGCTGTTGCAAGGGGGCCCTGTTAGAGCCCCCAAAGTCATTTTTAGATAGGCTTTTCATGTCGGAAAGCCCGGCATGAAAAGCCTTTGCGAACCCGACATGGTAATCCCGTCGGCGGAAACGCCGTCCTTAACCCCTTCGCTGCTAGGCCTTTTCCCCCCCTGTGCTAAGCCTTTTTTTGGCTATTTGGGGTAGTTTGCGCTTAGGCCCCTGTAACGTTTTGACCACATATGGTATCCACGCCAAATTTGCGTCCTTTTCTTCCAACATCATGGGGATTCTAAAGGTACCCAGGGTTTGTGGATTCCCCTGGAGGGGGCCCAGAAATTAGCCAAAATACAGCTACATTTTGTTTTTTTTGGGAAAAATGGGGAAAAAGTGCTGCAAATGAAAGCGTCTGGTTTTTTCCCTGCAAATGGTATCAAAAAAGGGTTTGTGGGGCTGAAATCACCATTTCCCCAGCTTTTAGGGAATGACAGACTTTTGTCAGAAAACCAACATTTTTTACACAGTTTTGGCATTTTTCTGGGACATAGCCTATTTTTGCTATTTTTTGTGCTTTCAACCTCCTTCCAGTTAATGGTAGAAATGGGTATGAAAGCAATAATGGATCCTGGAAAGCTATACATTTTAGACAAGTAGACGAAATTCTGAATTCAGCAAGGGGTCATTTGAGTAGATCCTTCAAGGTTTCTTTATAGAAACTAACAGTTAAATTTTGGAAAAATTGAAAATTAGTTGAAAAAAACAGCCATTTGTGTCAACGTTTTCACCTGTAACTTCTTCTAATTATGACAGCTCTTTGAAAGCAATATACCGTTACATCCACTGGACCTTACTGGTTGTGGGGATATATAGGACTTGTAGGTTTACCAAGAACCCGACGAACCCAGAGCCAAAAACTGAGCAGCGTCTTGCAATGGTTTTTTATTATGTACCGGGTATATAGCAATTATTCTGGGAAAATGTATACATGGAAAAATCGGTATGAAAGACACCTATGTATTTCTGAAATGGGAACAAAATATAGAGTTTAGAAACAGTAGATATTTGCACATTTGGGAATACTCATACTAGCATGAGAATTATCGGTCATTTTTCAAAATGACTTCTTTTTTACACATTGTCTTTCATTTGGAAGGCAGAAATGCATCGAAAGTCAATAGGTAATAACAGTTGCTCTACAAATCTGAATTACCCTAAGTCTCCCGATAAAAATGGTACCTCACTTGTGTGGGTAGGCCTAGTGCCCACAACAGAAAACGGCTCAAAAAGCAACGTGAACGCACCACATTTTCACAATCAAAAATGACCCTTTTTTTGCAAAGTGCCTAGCTGTAGTTTTTGAACCCTAGCTCTTCCGGCACCTAGGGAAACCTAGCAAACCTATACATTTTTGAAAACTAGACACCCAGGGGAATCCAGGATGGGGTGACTTGACTGGCTCTCACCAAATTTTGTTACCCAGAATCCCTTGCAAACCTAAAAAATTGTTAAAAAAACCACATTTTCCTCACATTTCTGTGGTGGAAAGTTCTGGAATCTGCGTGGATCCACAAAATTCCACCCACCACGCATTCCCCAAAGTCTTCCGAGAAAAATGGTACCTCACTTGTGTGGGTGGACCTAGTGCCCGCGACAGGAAACGGCGCAAAACGCAACATGGACACACCACAATTTCACAGTGAAAAATGACCCTTTTTTTTGCAAAGTGCCTAGCTGTAGTTTTTGAACCCTAGCTCTGCCGGCACCTAGGGAAACCTAGCAAACCTATACATTTTTGAAAACTAGACACCCAGGGGAATCCAGAATGGGGTGACTTGACTGGCTCTCACCAGGTTCTGTTACCCAGAATCCCTTGCAAACCTAAAAAATTGTTAAACAAAACACATTTTCCTCACATTTCTGTGGTGGAAAGTTCTGGAATCTGCGTGGATCCACAAAATTCCACCCACTCCGCATTCCCCAAAGTCTTCCGAGAAAAATGGTACCTCACTTGTGTGGGTAGGCCTAGTGCCCGCCACAGGAAACGGCGCAAAACGCTACGTGGACACACCACAATTTCACAGTGAAAAATGACCCTTTTTTTGCAAAGTGCCTAGCTGTAGTTTTTGAACCCTAGCTCTGCCGGAACCTAGCGAAATCTAGAAAACCTATACATTTTTTAAAACTAGACACCCAGGGGAATCCAGGATGGGGTGACTTGACTGGCTCTCACCAGGTTCTGTTACCCAGAATCCCTTGCAAACCTACAAAATTGTCAAAAAAAACAGATTTTCCTCACATTTCTGTGGTGGAAAGTTCTGGAATCTGTGTGGATCCACAAAATTCCACCCACCCCGCGTTTCCCAAAATTCTCGGATAAAAATGGTACCTCACTTGTGTGGGTAGGCCTAGTGCCCGCGACAGGAAACGGCGCAAAACGCAACGTGGACACACCACAATTTCACAGTGAAAAATGACCCTTTTTTGGCGAAGTGCCTAGCTGTAGTTTTTGAACCCTAACTCTGCCGGCACCTAGGGAAACCTAGCAAACCTATACATTTTTGAAAACTAGACACCCAGGAGAATCCAGGATGGGGTGACTTAACTGGCTCTCTCCAGGTTCTGTTACCCAGAATCCCTTGCAAACCTAAAAAATTATCAAAAAAACACATTTTCCTCACATTTCTGTGGTGGAAAGTTCTGGAATCTGCGTGGATCCACAAATTTCCACTCACCCCGCATTCCCCAAAGTCTTCCGTAAAAATGGTACCTCACTTGTGTGGGTAGGCCTAGTGCCCGCGACAGGAAACGGCACAAAACGCAACGTGGACACACCACAATTTCACAGTGAAAAATGACCCTTTTTTTGCAAAGTGCCTAGCTGTAGTTTTTGAACCCTAGCTCTGCCGGCACCTAGGGACGGTTTGGTAGGTTTACCTAGGTGGCCGCCGAGCACCGGGCCAAAAACCCAGGTGACCCCCCTTGCAAATACAGGTCATTTTGAGATAGGCAATTTTGATGTCGCCTCAATATGTTTTGGGCCCTTGCCTGTCGCGGGTACTTGGGCCTCCCACACGAGTGAGGCACCGTTTTTATCGGGAGACCCGGGGGAACGCTGGGTGGTAGGAAATTTGTGTCAGCCCGGTGATGCCACAACTTTCCCACTCAAAAATGTGTGAAAAAAGTGATTTTTTCAGCTAAATTTGAGGTTTGCATTGGATTCTGGGTAAGGAAACGTTGGGGGATCCACGCAAGCCATACCTCCCTGGAATCCCCCGGGTGTCTAGTTTTCAGAAATGTGTGGGTTTGGTAGGTTTCCCTAGCTGGCCGCCAAGCACGGGGCCAAAAACCCAGGTGACTCCCCCTTGCAAAACCAGGTTGTTTTGTGATAGGCAATTTTGATGTCGCCTCAGAAGGTTTTGGGCCCTTGCCTGTCACGGGTCCTTGACCCACCCACGCGAGTGAGGTACCATTTCTATTGGGATACTTGGTGAAAGGCGAAGGGGTAGGAAATTTGTTGTTTCTTTCTGCAGCGTGAACATTTTGGCACAATATTGCAAGGAGAATGTGACAGACATTTTGAGGTTTGCAGGACATTGTGGGTAAGATAATTTGTTGGATCCACAAGAGAGACATCACCATGTACTCCCATGGGTGTTTAGTTTACGACAATATCTACAGTTGGTAGGTTATTCTTAGATGGAATGTACACCTTGGCAGAGAGACTAAAAAGACAAAGATTACTGCACAACCATCTATTCCTCAAGCACACACACATACTGGTTGGATTTGGCACGAGGGCGAGTGATGGTTTAGTATATACAATTTTATTAACAAGAGATTTCACAAAAATGAAATGCACTGTCAATAATTGAAAGGACAAAAAACTGAACCAGTGACTCGCAGCTCGTGAGCTGTAAAGCCACGTCAAGGCCCCAACCGCTTTTCAGGCCATTCACACACCTTTCATACCTAATACACACAAGACCATTCACATCACCAGGCATGAAACCAACACATTACAACATTCACAAAAAGGGAAAAGGTACACCCTGCTTGAGAAAGACAGAAAAGACAAATATTTCTGCACAACCACCTATTCTTCAAGCACACAGACATACTGGTTGGATTTGGCACGAGGGTGAGTGATGGTTCAGTATATACAGTTGTATTAACCAGAGATTTCACAAAAATGAAATGCACTGTTAATAATTGAAAGGACGAGAAACTGAACCATTGACTCACAGCTCGTGAGCTGTAAAGCCATGACAAGGCACCAACCGCTTTACAGGCCATTCATACACCTTTCATACGTGTGACACATACAAAACCAAGCGATACAAAAGGGGATGATGGACGGAACGTTTGAGCCAATCAAACACTCACCCCCAGTCAACTGATCTGGGTTTAATCCATCATCATTCTTTAGCTCACTCCACCACCCCAGTTCAGACATGGCCATATGCAAATCAGTCTGACCCTGTGCCTCATGGGAACAGTCCAGCCCGAACTGCCAAGCCATGTCTTCCCTGGACCGGAAACAAGCATCCTAGGACCGGTTTCTGGCATTCCAGCCGTCATCAGCCAGGCTTGCTTGAATCCAGTGGCAAAGTGAGCAAGGGACCCACGTCTGGGCATACCCCCGCCAACTTAGGGCGAACAAAGCGATACAAAAGGCGCTGATGGACGGAACGTTTGAGCCAATCAAACACTCACCCCCAGTCAACTGATCTGGGTTTAATCCATCATCATTCTTTAGCTCACTCCACCACCCCAGTTCAGACATGGCCATATGCAAATCAGTCTGACCCTGTGCCTCATGGGAACAGTCCAGCCCGAACTGCCAAGCCATGTCTTCCCTGGACCGGAAACAAGCATCCTAGGAACGGTTTCTGGCATTCCAGCCGTCATCAGCCAGGCTTGCTTGAATCCAGTGGCAAAGTGAGCAAGGGACCCACGTCTGGGCATACCGCCGCCAACTTAGGGCGAACAAAGCGATACAAAAGGGGATGATGGACGGAACGTTTGAGCCAATCAAACACTCACCCCCAGTCAACTGATCTGGGTTTAATCCATCATCATTCTTTAGCTCACTCCACCACCCCAGTTCAGACATTGCCATATGCAAATCAGTCTGACCCTGTGCCTCATGGGAACAGTCCAGGCCAAACTGCCAAGCCATGTCTTCCCTGGACCGGAAACAAGCATCCTAGGACCGGTTTCTGGCATTCCAGCCGTCATCAGCCAGGCTTGCTTGAATCCAGTGGCAAAGTGAGCAAGGGACCCACGTCTGGGCATACCCCCGCCAACTTAGGGCGAACAAAGCGATACAAAAGGGGATAATGGACGGAACGTTTGAGCCAATCAAACACTCACCCCCAGTCAACTGATCTGGGTTTAATCCATCATCATTCTTTAGCTCACTCCACCACCCCAGTTCAGACATGGCCATATGCAAATCAGTCTGACCCTGTGCCTCATGGGAACAGTCCAGCCCGAACTGCCAAGCCATGTCTTCCCTGGACCGGAAACAAGCATCCTAGGACCGGTTTCTGGCATTCCAGCCGTCATCAGCCAGGCTTGCTTGAATCCAGTGGCAAAGTGAGCAAGGGACCCACGTCTGGGCATACCCCCGCCAACTTAGGGCGAACAAGGCGATACAAAAGGGGATGATGGACGGAACGTTTGAGCCAATCAAACACTCACCCCCAGTCAACTGATCTGGGTTTAATCCATCATCATTCTTTAGCTCACTCCACCACCCCAGTTCAGACATGGCCATATGCAAATCAGTCTGACCCTGTGCCTCATGGGAACAGTCCGGCCCGAACTGCCAAGCCATGTCTTCCCTGGACCGGAAACAAGCATCCTAGGATCGGTTTCTGGCATTCCAGCCGTCATCAGCCAGGCTTGCTTGAATCCAGTGGCAAAGTGAGCAAGGGACCCACGTCTGGGCATAGTCCCGCCAACTTAGGGCGAACAAAGCGATACAAAAGGGGATGATGGACGGAACGTTTGAGCCAATCAAACACTCACCCCCAGTCAACTGATCTGGGTTTAATCCATCATCATTCTTTAGCTCACTCCACCACCCCAGTTCAGACATGGCCATATGCAAATCAGTCTGACCCTGTGCCTCATGGGAGCAGTCCAGCCCGAACTGCCAAGCCATGTCTTCCCTGGGCCGGAAACAAGCATCCTAGGACCGGTTTCTGGCATTCCAGCCGTCATCAGCCAGGCTTGCTTGAATCCAGTGGCAAAGTGAGCAAGGGACCCACGTCTGGGCATACCCCCGCCAACTTAGGGGCGAACAAAGCGATACAAAAGGGGATGATGGACGGAACGTTTGAGCCAATCAAACACTCACCCCCAGTCAACTGATCTGGGTTTAACCCATCATCATTCTTTAGCTCACTCCACCACCCCAGTTCAGACATGGCCATATGCAAATCAGTCTGACCCTGTGCCTCATGGGAACAGTCCAGCCCGAACTGCCAAGCCATGTCTTCCCTGGACCGGAAACAAGCATCCTAGGACCGGTTTCTGGCATTCCAGCCGTCATCAGCCAGGCTTGCTTGAATCCAGTGGCAAAGTGAGCAAGGGACCCACGTCTGGGCATACCCCCGCCAACTTAGGGCGAACAAAGCGATACAAAAGGGGATGATGGACGGAACGTTTGAGCCAATCAAACACTCACCCCCAGTCAACTGATCTGGGTTTAATCCATCATCATTCTTTAGTTCACTCCACCCCCAGTTCAGACATGGCCATATGCAAATCAGTCTGACCCTGTGCCTCATGGGAACAGTCCAGCCCGAACTGCCAAGCCATGTCTTCCCTGGACCGGAAACAAGCATCCTAGGAACGGTTTCTGGCATTCCAGCCGTCATCAGCCAGGCTTGCTTGAATCCAGTGGCAAAGTGAGCAAGGGACCCACGTCTGGGCATACCCCGCCAACTTAGGGCGAACAAAGCGATACAAAAGGGGATGATGGACGGAACGTTTGAGCCAATCAAACACTCACCCCCAGTCAACTGATCTGGGTTTAATCCATCATCATTCTTTAGCTCACTCCACCACCCCAGTTCAGACATGGCCATATGCAAATCAGTCTGACCCTGTGCCTCATGGGAACAGTCCAGCCCGAACTGCCAAGCCATGTCTTACCTGGACCGGAAACAAGCATCCTAGGACCGGTTTCTGGCATTCCAGCCGTCATCAGCCAGGCTTGCTTGAATCCAGTGGCAAAGTGAGCAAGGGACCCACGTCTGGGCATACCCGCGCCAACTTAGGGCGAACAAAGCGATACAAAAGGGGATGATGGACGGAACGTTTGAGCCAATCAAACACTCACCCCCAGTCAACTGATCTGGGTTTAATCCATCATCATTCTTTAGCTCACTCCACCACCCCAGTTCAGACATGGCCATATGCAAATCAGTCTGACCCTGTGCCTCATGGGAACAGTCCAGCCCGAACTGCCAAGCCATGTCTTCCCTGGACCGGAAACAAGCATCCTAGGACCGGTTTCTGGCATTCCAGCCGTCATCAGCCAGGCTTGCTTGAATCCAGTGGCAAAGTGAGCAAGGGACCCACGTCTGGGCATACCCCGCCAACTTAGGGCGAACAAAGCGATACAAAAGGGGATGATGGACGGAACGTTTGAGCCAATCAAACACTCACCCCCAGTCAACTGATCTGGGTTTAATCCATCATCATTCTTTAGCTCACTCCACCACCCCAGTTCAGACATGGCCATATGCAAATCAGTCTGACCCTGTGCCTCATGGGAACAGTCCGGCCCGAACTGCCAAGCCATGTCTTCCCTGGACCGGAAACAAGCATCCTAGGACCGGTTTCTGGCATTCCAGCCGTCATCAGCCAGGCTTGCTTGAATCCAGTGGCAAAGTGAGCAAGGGACCCACGTCTGGGCATAGTCCCGCCAACTTAGGGCGAACAAAGCGATACAAAAGGGATGATGGACAGAACGTTTGAGCCAATCAAACACTCACCCCCAGTCAACTGATCTGGGTTTAATCCATCATCATTCTTTAGCTCACTCCACCACCCCAGTTCAGACATGGCCATATGCAAATCAGTCTGACCCTGTGCCTCATGGGAACAGTCCAGCCCGAACTGCCAAGCCATGTCTTCCCTGGACCGGAAACAAGCATCCTAGGACCGGTTTCTGGCATTCCAGCCGTCATCAGCCAGGCTTGCTTGAATCCAGTGGCAAAGTGAGCAAGGGACCCACGTCTGGGCATACCCCCGCCAACTTAGGGCGAACAAAGCGATACAAAAGGGGATGATGGACGGAACGTTTGAGCCAATCAAACACTCACCCCCAGTCAACTGATCTGGGTTTAATTCATCATCATTCTTTAGCTCACTCCACCACCCCAGTTCAGACATGGCCATATGCAAATCAGTCTGACCCTGTGCCTCATGGGAGCAGTCCAGCCCGAACTGCCAAGCCATGTCTTCCCTGGACCGGAAACAAGCATCCTAGGACCGGTTTCTGGCATTCCAGCCGTCATCAGCCAGGCTTGCTTGAATCCAGTGGCAAAGTGAGCAAGGGACCCACGTCTGGGCATACCCCCGCCAACTTAGGGCGAACAAAGCGATACAAAAGGGGATGATGGACGGAACGTTTGAGCCAAACACTCACCCCCAGTCAACTGATCTGGGTTTAACCCATCATCATTCTATAGCTCACTCCACCACCCCAGTTCAGACATGGCCATATGCAAATCAGTCTGACCCTGTGCCTCATGGGAACAGTCCAGCCCGAACTGCCAAGCCATGTCTTCCCAGGACCGGAAACAAGCATCCTAGGACCGGTTTCTGGCATTCCAGCCGTCATCAGCCAGGCTTGCTTGAATCCAGTGGCAAAGTGAGCAAGGGACCCACGTCTGGGCATACCCCCGCCAACTTAGGGCGAACAAAGCGATACAAAGGGGATGATGGACGGAACGTTTGAGCCAATCAAACACTCACCCCCAGTCAACTGATCTGGGTTTAATCCATCATCATTCTTTAGCTCACTCCACCACCCCAGTTCAGACATGGCCATATGCAAATCAGTCTGACCCTGTGCCTCATGGGAACAGTCCAGCCCGAACTGCCAAGCCATGTCTTCCCTGGACCGGAAACAAGCATCCTAGGACCGGTTTCTGGCATTCCAGCCGCCATCAGCCAGGCTTGCTTGAATCCAGTGGCAAAGTGAGCAAGGGACCCACGTCTGGGCATACCCCGCCAACTTAGGGCGAACAAAGCGATACAAAAGGGGATGATGGACGGAACGTTTGAGCCAATCAAACACTCACCCCCAGTCAACTGATCTGGGTTTAATCCATCATCATTCTTTAGCTCACTCCACCACCCCAGTTCAGACATGGCCATATGCAAATCAGTCTGACCCTGTGCCTCATGGGAACAGTCCAGCCCGAACTGCCAAGCCATGTCTTCCCTGGACCGGAAACAAGCATCCTAGGACCGGTTTCTGGCATTCCAGCCGTCATCAGCCAGGCTTGCTTGAATCCAGTGGCAAAGTGAGCAAGGGACCCACGTCTGGGCATACCCCCGCCAACTTAGGGCGAACAAAGCGATACAAAAGGGGATGATGGACGGAACGTTTGAGCCAATCAAACACTCACCCCCAGTCATATGGCCATGTCTGAACTGGGGTGGCGGAGTGAGCTAAAGAATGATGATGGATTAAACCCAGATCAGTTGACTGGGGGTGAGTGCTTGCAATGTTCAACACTCCGTCCATCATCCCCTTTGGTTTTGCTATGTTCGCCCTAAGTTGGCAGGGTATGCCCAGACGTGGGTCCCTTGCTCACTTTGCCACTGGATTCAAGATAGCCTGGCTGATGACGGCTGTAAGCCAGAAACCGGTCCCAGGATGCTTGTTTCCGGTCCAGGAAAGACATGGCTTGGCAGTTCGGGCTGGACTGTTCCCATGAGGCACAGGGTCAGACTGATTTGCATATGGCCATGTCTGAACTGGGGTGGCGGAGTGAGCTAAAGAATGATGATGGATTAAACCCAGATCAGTTGACTGGGGGTGAGTGCTTGCAATGTTCAACACTCCGTCCATCATCCCCTTTGGTTTTGCTACATACAAAACCATTCACACCGCCAGCCGCGGGCCCAGCACATTACAACACTCACACCAGCAGACAGCGCCATTCAAGGGCCCATCACTTTCACACACCCACATTCCTGACACAGCAACCACACCAGCTCACGGATTGCATGGAGTGGCGTTTAGCTAGCAGTGTGTGTAGTGACCAGCAGCAAGTCACTACTCACACACCGCCAGCCAAGCGCCCGTCCACGCACACCGCCAGCCAAGCACCAGTCCACGCACACTGCCAGCCAAGCGCCAGTCCACGCACACCGCCAGCCAAGCGCCAGTCCACACACACTGCCAGCCAAGCGCCAATCCATGCACACCGCCAGCCAAGCGCCAGCCCACTCACCGCCAGCCAAGCACCAGTCCACGCACACTGCCAGCCAAGCGCCAGTCCACGCACACCGCCAGCCAAGCGCCAGTCCACGCACACTGCCAGCCAAGCACCCATCCACGCACACTGCCAGCCAAGCGCCAGTCCACTCACCGCAAGCCAAGCGCCAGTCCAAGCACACCGTCAGCCAAGCGCCAGGCCACGCACACCGCCATCCAACCGCCAGTCCACGCACACCGTCATAAATTTTTTTTAAACAAGAAAGAAAACACAAACCAATTGCAACTAGATACAAAACTATAACTACAAAAACAACAGCAGTACCTAAAGACATCATTCTATTGCCAAACGTGAAATTGAACAACTATATAAAACCATACAGACCAGGCAGTACACTATTAGACTCACGGTTGCTCCCAAAAACTCTTTTTAGTGTGATACAATCTGAAACATGAGGGCACACACAGCCCAGGATTAGAAGGACAATCGGCACAGTGCATACGACTCTCCTTCTGCACACCTCTTCGCAAGCAGACTCTACATCTCTTACAGGGATTGTTTTTTTGGGCGTGGGAGGAATTAAATCAGGAAAGTGGCGATCTTTCAATCTAGACACATCCTCCACCACTCCAACTCTAGGAACACTTGCCTGTTCCACAACAACAAGGCTGCCTATCACAGACTGCTGAAACTGAACAAAAGTCAACTTTGACTCAGGAGAACACTCCTTGTACACAACAAAAGCATTGAAAGTTGCTAAATTGAAGAGATGGATGGCCAACTTTTTATACCAAATGTAAGCCTTACGAATAGCAGTGTAAAGTTCCAACCTCTGATCTACTCTATCAACACCACCCATGTGCTTATTGTGTTCTAAAATGCCCACAGGTTTGCGTACTTCAGCAAACTGACCCCAAACAGCCACAGGTGAAGTACTCTCATCATGGATGGTAGTCAGCATGTACACATCCCTCCTGTCCACAAATTTCACAGCTAGTAGTTCATCACTATGCAAGGAACTGCACTGTCCCCTCTGAAGTTTTTTGGAAACAAGCTCTTTTGGATAACCTTTACGGTTAGAGCGGATTGTGCCACAAGCAAAAGTGTCCACTTTGAACAATTCCTTAAACAATTGCACAGCAGTGTAGAAGTTATCAAGGTACAAATGGTGGCCTCTGTTAAACAGTACTCTAGCAAGATCCCACACAATTTTCTCTGAAACTCCAAAAGTGGACGAACAACCCGGGGGGTCAATAGTGGAATCCCTACCAGTGTACACACGGAAATTAAAAACATATCCTGTCCTACTCTCAGACAACATATACAGCTTAATTCCATAACGTGCCCTCTTGCTCGGGATGTACTGCCTAAAAACCAAACGGCCCTTGAACAGGACCAAAGACTCATCAATAGATATTTCTTTCCCTGGAGTATAGATCTCTGAAAATCAATCTACAAAGTGATCAAGAACAGGACAAATCTTAAAAAGACGGTCACAGTCAGGGTGATCTCGTGGCAATGCCAAAGTATTATCAACAAAATGCAGCATCCGAAGCAAAAGTAAATACCGATCAGGGGTCATAATCGCAGGAAATATGGCCATTGCCATCAAGGAACTGGTAGACCAATATGAAGCCATGGACGGCTTCCTTATCAAGCCCATCAAAAAAGTGAAACCCAAAAACCTCTTCATCTCATCCAGATTTGTGGGAGTCCACCGGGTAGCTCTAGAGTGGGGCTTAAGTGTGGCACTGTTGTCCCTCAAAAACTGTTCAGCATACAAATTAGTATGCTCAACAATCTCAGCCAAAAATACATCATCCATAAACAACTGAAAAAACTGTATAGGCAAACATTTTTCGCAATCCACTCTACACCCTGCATCCACACTAAAGGCAGGCAACACCGGCTGCACCATGTTTGGATCAACCCATAGTCCAGCACTTCCAGTAGGAAGCCTTGCAGCCTCAGGCTGCAATACCGATGTCTCTTGCTGCACCATCAGCACATCAGTGTCCCCCTCTAAAACAGGCACTTCATCCGCACTGAGAGTATCTTCATCATCCGATGATTCCATGTGGAGAGAAAACTCACTGCCTGAATCTTCCCTCCCTCCTCTCCCTCAGACGCACTGTCAGTCTCATAATCCTGCTCAGAGGAAGATTCAAGAAGCATACCAACCACCTGCTGAGCAGTCATTCTACGGCTAGCCATAATCCTTACTAATAAAGGTAACTTGTCAAACAAGTCAACAACAACAAACACTTTGTAAAATAAGTAATAAACAAAATGCGTCTTTATCAGAAAGACCTGTATACTCCAAAACGATACCACTCACTTGCCAGAAGCAGCTAGACTCACCACCACCTACTCTGCACAGACACAGTAAGGATCAACAATATCCCACTAAAAAAGAAAAAGAAAAGAAAATTTCACATAAGACAATGCAAAACACATCGCAAAGAATTTCATGCTCAAAACACTAACTAAATATGCTGCCATTATGACACCACTTACAAAAAATTCATTCATGCATGACAATAATACTCATTTGGAGTAAATACAACAAAAATGTTTTTCTTACCAAAAAAATGCAACTACGCAAAACTGCAGAACAACCACTGCCGAAACCGCAAACAGGAATCAAAAGCTTTACACTAGAATAAAAAGGAGAAATAAAACATTACAATCACATATGCAAATAATGCACTAGTCCACATACTATCCACCAACCAAGCAAAGGTGGTAGGTGGGCCTAAAGCATGCAGGTCGATCTGCTCCCACAGGGAGCAGAAACAGCCAAAAAATTCACCCTCATAAAGGGGAGCGACCCTTGCCCAAGGGGTCACTCCCCAACACCAACATTTAAAAAGCCATGGTGTCTACTGGCTTCTGCCCCCCTAGGGGACAGATGGGCCTGAAAACATATGGCCGATCTGCCCCCAAAGGGGCAGAAACGACCACAATAAATACCCCATAAAGGGGAGCGACCCTTGCCCAAGGGGCCGCTCCCAACAACACAAAAACAATCCCTGGTGGCCTAGTGGGCATACAATAAAATTAATTCAATATTTGGGTCGATCTGCCCTTCCAAGGGGTCAGAAACGGTCCAAATAAATGCTCCCCAAAGGGGAGCGACCCTTGCCGAAGGGGCCGCTCCCCAAAAACATATTGCTCCCCCAAGGGGAGCGACCCTTGCCCAACGGGCCGCTCCCAACAACACTAAAACAATCCCTGGTGTCTAATGGCTTCTGCCCACCTTGGGGGCAGATGGGCCTAGACTCACAAGGCCCATCTGCCCCCAAGGGGAGGCAGAAACGGCCAAAATAAATGATCCCCAAAGGGGAGCGACCCTTGCCTAAGGGGCCGCTCCCCAAAAACATAATTTAATTAAAACAAAATCCCTGGTGGCCTAGTGGGCACAGGGGGCAGACCCACCTAAACAAATTGCTCCCCCAAGGGGAGCGACCCTTGCCCAAGGGGCCGCTCCCCGACACAAAAGGGCATTTACAAAAAAAAAAAAACATCCCTGGTGGCCTAGTGGGCACACACCAACTTTTATTTTTTTTTAATCAGATCTGCCAGACCCAACTAAACAAATTGCTCCCCCAAGGGGAGCGACCCTTGCCCAAGGGGCCGCTCCCCGACACACAAAGGGCATTTACAAAAAAAAAACCATCCCTGGTGGCCCAGTGGGCGCCACATACTTTTTTTTTTTTTAAATTATCCAATCTGCCCCCCCCAAGGGGGGCAGAACCAACTACACATATTTCTCCCCCAAGGGGAGTGACCCTTGCCCAAGGGGCCTCTCCCCAAAACACAAAGGGCATTTATAAAAAAAAAAATCCCTGGTGGCCCAGTGGGGGCACACACACCTTTTTTTATAAATAATTATTACCGATCTGCCCCCCCAAGGGGGGCAGACCCAACTACAGATATTGTTCCCCCAAGGGGAGCGACCTTTGCCAAGGGGCCGCTCCCCAACACAAATTGGGCCATTTAAAAAAAAAAAAAAAACGAGCATTCCTGCTGCACGATCGCGCCCCAGGCACGATCGTGCAGCAGGAATGCTTTTTAAAAGACATCGGAGGAAAGGGAAACCCTTTCCTTTCCTCCGATGCCTTTTAAGATATACCCCCCACCCTCCACGAGGAAAAACTCACCCGTTTGTCTCCTGACGCGCTGGAAGCAAATGGCTTCCAGCGCGTCGGGAGACTGAGGGAAACCTCCAATGACGTCAGTGCGCCTCGCGCGCTGACGTCATTGATGACGTGGAGGGGAGGAGGCACGAAGATCGGTGTCCCACGGGGGAGCACCAGCGCTTCCCCCGTGGGTGGGTGTCATGACGGCCGGGAGCCGTCATGCGCACACGCCCACTGTGTGTCATGACGGCTCCCGGCCGTCGTGAGCACCGAAGGGGTTAAGGGATTACGTGCCGGTTCCAACTGACCTACGGACTCCTTGAGCCTGTCGGAAGCCAGCCAGAATGACCAGCAGGTTTCAATTCTGACCGCAGTGTTCGTGATACGGTGATCGGAATTGAAACCCAAGATGTCGGTCGGAAAGCCTCCGACTGACATCAAAATCAGGGCATGAGTGTTGTAACCCGGTAAACAGTGGAATTTCCTCTGTGTGAACAATACTTAGACATATGTGCGTGGTACTAAAACTGTCAACATCGACATTCAGCAATATAACTGCAAGATATTTCGACAATATTGTTAGGATAACAGATGTGGATTTGGAACGGTAAGTCCACACTCTCCGTAGGGTACCATGAGGATATTGTGAAAGGTGTTTTCGTGCCGTCAGTGTTCTTGCGGTACACCCATTTGCCAGGAAAGTTCTGGAAATCATAACTTTGACAAGAGGCGTCTGGCACACTTATTGATCAATTTTGATTTTGTAAACTTCAGCATGAGCGGGTGCAACGCTCCTCAGTTTGAATCACTCAGCCAGCTCCTCAATATTCTCTTTTCAAAGGGCTATTTTGATGTGAAGCTTTTCTCAGGAGGTATGTTTCAGTTAGTTATTTTGAAATACATATTATGGGAGTAAACCAGTGGCGGTTCCTGGAGGGAGTGCTGTGGGGCGGTGGGGCAGGGGAGGGGCAGGGTGGGGGGTAGTAGACTACGGCGTACAGCCGAACAGATTTAAGTAACTAAATAAATAAATAAAACAAATTACATTGCACGCGCTGCATCGCAAATGGCGATGCAGCGCGCGCAATGGAATTCGTTTTATTTATTTATTTAGTTACTTAAATCTGTTCGGCCATATGCTGTAGTTTACTACCCCCCACCCGGCCCCTCCCCCGCCCCGCAGCACTCCCTCCAGGAGCCGCGACTGGAGTAAACCTGTTTTTCACCTTATAGCACTTCTGGTTGCATCCGGATGACCTCGCCTCTCTCTTAGCTGTTGGTGGCGTGTCTACGTGACCTGTGATGTGTCCACGTACCCGCCCAGGTGACATTTCCTTGTTGCTGTAATGCCACTGAGTCCGCTTTTCAGGAATGCGTCCCTGAGGGGACTCAGCAACGTACATAGAAACTGTGATTGCATTTAATTGTATTGGTACCTTAGTTATACGTCACAGTGAAGCACTTAACAAATACAACGTTTTGAAATCTGCCCGTTCTGCAGAACCTGTGATTCCCAGATTGCATTTCTTCATCACAATTTGTCTCATTTCATCTCCTGAAAAAAATACATTATTTTTTGTAAGTCAAAGATGTTTTCAAGTTGTTTTGGACTGCACCTAAAGTTTGCTATTTCTTTCCTGCCCTTCAGGAAACAACTGAAACTCACCTTTTCTTTCCTTTTTTCGCAATATCTAACCCCTTGATCGACTCAGAATGACTTGCATCTCCGCATTTACTGTCACTGGATGTTTAAACGTTTTTAAAGCAGCCCTTGTCCCTTGAATTGCCATTCAGTTAGTGGCAGTGGCTTCCGTGTTGCAAAATCGATGAAAAAATATTCTACAAAAAATCATTGTAAGAAAACTGGACAAAAAAATGTAACATTTAATACATGCAGTGAAAACATTGATAATATCGGCAATAAAAAACACAAAAAATAATGATCCAGAAAACTCAATAAATAGAAAATAATAAAAATATATGCATATACCCAAAATTAAAATATATAATTAAAAAAAATGCTGAACAAACATTCAAATAAGATTAAGAAACTATAAAATAAATATACAAAATAACCTCATGTAGTATTAAAAAATATTTAGCTGTCATAGGCTTTTAGTGTGGGTGACGTGATACTCTTTCATGTTCCTGGCTTTACCTTTGTGGTTTGGAGAATTTTAACATCAGGTTCTTACACTAAGAACAGGGAATCCCTCTGGTGCTCGTGCTCTAGGGATTTCCTTTCGAGGGTCCCACCATGGGCTGCAAGAGAAGAGCTTCCCTTGTCCCACAATATATTTAATTGCAGTTTGATCGGTGCTCAGGGGCACAGCTCAACCCCATAAGAATAGATTTGTATCCGAGAGACACCATGTGAGATGAAAGATTCTCTCCTTTCCAATGCCACCTCACTCTAGTGCAGTGGTCTTCAAAATTCTAAATGTTGCTCCACCCCTCCCCCCCAGTAAAAAACAAAATCCTCACCCCCCACCCCCCCCCTCAATTCTTTCACAACTATTCTGCTAATTTGGGAATATTTAAATATGTCTAAACATATTTAAACTTTGCATTTAAGCTCTGTTACCCCTTTTTACACATACTCCCATTCAGGATATAAATGACAAAAGTTGTTAGTGAGGGCTCATTACAAAATGGCTTACTGCCGCTTACTGCCGCTCATGTTTTTAACACTTAAAACAGAGCATGATGCTTTTCTTGGCCAGAGACTGGACCCCCTCCCCCCCATGAGATTTCTTAAGCCCCCCCCAGGTGGGCCAGCCACCAGTTTGAAGACCTCTGCTCTAGTGGATTCTTGCTCAGGGACCGCTACATGAGTGACCCTCCCCGCCCCCAGCAAGAGCTAAGGTTCCGCTGACCATTCAGGACCAACACAGGCTTTCTGCTGACCTGGGGGCAGATACTGGCTGTTCCCTAAAGTGCCTGCCCCAGGTAGCAGAAAGCTAGCTGGACACCATGGAAATGTTTGTAAAAACATAAGGAATAGGGCTGGGGCTTGCCTGTCTGGCACTGGGATGCACTCACACCCCCTGAGCCCTAGACAGTCATTCTGCCCCCTCTGGAGGGCATACTGCAGGGTCACCAGCAATCTGTTATCCTCAGGGAGATAGAAGCCACTAGCCACCAGAGAAATTATTTTTATGGTGTGCTCAGGCTGTCATGCACTGGTCTGCCCCCCCTCATGCATTAAGCCCCAATCTGGCTGTCCTATGTAGCAGAAAGCCGACTAAACGCCAAGCAAGTATGGTAAAAAACAAAGAAATAGGGAGGGGCTGGGACTTCTGTCATCCTTGACTGCCCTCAGACCTCCAAAGTTCTAGACAGACTTTCTGACCCCTGACAAGATACCTCAAGGGGCTTTTCAATAGTCTACCTGCCCCCTGGGAGGGAGTGGCAGAAAGCTGACCAGATACCAGGAAAATGTTTTTTTTTTAAAAGGGGAGGGTGGGGCCGTCTGACATTGAGCTTCCCCACACTCCCAGTCTTAGACATTTTATCTGTAAAGCTCTCTGGAAGCAAGGGATTCTCTACCCAAAAAGGAATGGTGTTGAGCACCGAACCGTGTGGCATCAGGTCCCAACCTTGGGCACGAGATCATTTTTCTGATCACATGGACAGCAGATTGGGGGTTTACTCCCTTTCTGCCCAATGCTGTGTTAAATCTATGTCCAAAGAACTCACAGTTTCCTCTCATTGTCATGGGAGATGGTGACAGGTCCTGGGTCAGTCGGCACCCGTGGAACTCTACATAACCCCGAGCAGTTCTGAAAACTATAGACCCAGCGGATCAAGGGTGGTGTAGCTTGTGTACATGCAGGCATGTTTTCTTACCCCGAATGACTCGTGAGTGCACAAACGATGGCAAAAAACAGCTAACCCCAGATTAACTAATGGCAGCTCCAGCCCTTAAGTGAGATTTACTAGGCCATGCAGAGCCACCTTGCATGACTCTGCATGGCACAGTAAATCTGGAGTAACTCAAGGCAGCGCAAGTCACTGCCATGTGTTACTCTGCCCTAGGAAGGGGTTTCATGGGTGGCGCATGGGTGTTCCCACATACCTACCCATGGATTGTGGCACATTCACAGATTTACTACCAGTAGTATACCTGGGAATGAGTCAAACTGGTACACTTTCCTAGGGGAGGCTCAACGAGGAGAATTAGCTCTATTTCTCCTCCTATTTTCCTCTTTCTATGTGTGCTGCATTCTGTAGCACACATGGATAGAGAAAAAGGCCTCTAAGGATTGTTTCTGTGCAGGAAGGTGTCCCTTCCTGCATTAAAACAATCCTGCCTGCAAAGCAGGCACCCTTGCACTAAGGTAAAAGGGTGCCTGCATTGGCGCTAGACTGCACTGTGTGGACCAGTGCAGGGAGAGCAGGTAAGAGCCATAGCTGAGAAGATATGGCTCATTCCTGCCCTCTCCATTTGACGCACCGCAGCACAGCAAGTTGTCTTCCTGTGTTGCACTGTGTCACATCTTCATAAATCTGGCCCCCAATTTCCTCTTCTTTCCATGAAGGATAGCTGTGACATATGGACCTGGGGCTGGCTGTCACCCAGGGAACTCTATCAACTCTGGCACTTGTGAAAAGTAGAGACCCAGGGGAAACCACTGTGGTGTTACTTGAATGGGTGCTACACACAGAGAGATTTACCAGAAGGGTCCAAGGGAAAGTTTTAAGACCTGCAAAGGATTACATCCCCAATCATGTACAACAAAAGAACAAAATAGAATCCTTGGGTCTGTTACAAAAGAAGAAGAAGGCACTGACTATATCTCACAGACTTAGCTGTGGGATGATCCCTTTTCAGGACGAAATCCCTCACCCACCAAAGGTGGCATGCTTCATCATTTGGGATTCTCCTCTCAGAGGAAAACCTAGTTCCTCTGAGGGCTACAACCCCCTCTCTGAGAGGGAGGAGCACAGAGATGTTTTATTGTCTACTCTACATGGATGTTCTAAACCCACCAAATGAGACACACTGGTGTGAGTGAGGGCGCAGCGCAAACAAAGATAGAACGTGAGGGAAGTGATTATAAAACTAGCTAACAAGGACACGATAAATGCTTTATTAGTATGCTCTTCACGGGTAAGACATGAGACCCTCAGGTCCTCAAGCGGTCCCGTGCAGAGCAAGACAGCTTTACCCTGGCAACGCATCATTCGGTGGTGGGGCACGGGGTTTACGTGAGGCACGAGAGGTGGATTCGTAATCAGGGGCGTGGCTTCCAGTGGTGCAGTAGGTGCAGTGGCACCGGGTCCTAGAGCCTTGAGGGCTCGCTGAACCCTGAATATTCATTTTTTTTTTGCAGTTCAAACAACTAGAAGGTGCAAATGTCCTTCCTTGCACTAGGGCCCATGACACACTGGCCAGGTCCTGGTCGCAATGGTAACAGACTGTCTCTGTAGTGAGAGTGAGTCAAGGACCCGAGGACAGTGACCGCTCAAGTGACCAAACCTAGTCAGAGCTGAACCTGCCAACAAGCAGGAAGTGTTTATAAAAGCAGGCTGGACCTGAAAAAGCACTGGCACCTCCAAAGGTTCACAGACATAACAAAGAAATGAAGAACTACGAGAGGCTTGTAAAGTAAACAGTTCATTAAAGTTCATGTGTGGTCCACACGTAGGCTCTGCGACTTATACACTAATTACAGACGTGCTATGAGCTGCGGGGACAAGTTTGAATCCCAACATGACTATTAAGCCTTCCATCCTTCTGAGGTCGCTAAAGGAGTACACTTGTACTGAACAATAATATCCATTATTCACAGAACTTAGACATGGTGGGAGTTTAGCATGAAGTGCTATCTAAAAGAAGTCATTAACATAAGGTTGGGTCACATCATCCCCTCTTACATGAACCCGACTGGGAACCCATAATTTAATGCTGGATTAGTTTTGAATGTTGGGCCTTCCATACAAAAAACACACAAAAGTTGATGGGAGGAATGCTTGTTCTTTGTCCAACCACTGGTGATCGCTCAGTGTAGCATCCCAACCCATCCTGCTTTTGCTCATCAGGCCACTTCAGTTTAGACCCAGCCATATGCAAATCATTTTTGACCCTGCTCCTCATGGGAACAGTCCCGCCTGAACTGCCAGGCCAGGACTTCTCTGAACTGGAAACAAGCATCCTGGAAACAAATCCAGTGACACAGTGAGAATGGGACCCACGTCTGGGCATGCCCATGCCACTTAGGGTGGTAAATGACACACACAGAAGGTGATGGGAGGAATGCCTGCATACAAAGGCATTAGCCACAACAATCTCCCTTGCCCAGCATAATTGTTCTCCATTGCTGGTGATCTGAGAGGTCTTGGAAGCTGAAATACCCTTCTTCTAAAGTATCTAAATTCAGAACAACATCCGCCCTAAAGCAATCATTCTCTGGGGCTGCTACGACCATAAGTCCCTACTCAACATCAGGGAGAAGCCCACCATTCTCACCATCAGAAAACGTCATCAAAGCCTTCTCTTCTACCAGGTCCTAAACTAATGCCAGCTCGAACGTTAATTGGCATTCTACTAAAAATCAGTTTATTGCTGTTAAACATGCCTTGCAATAGGTCTCGCATTTTAGAAACTTTGACCTATTGGTATTGTAAATGACAATGCCTTCTATTATTGCAGGTTTTTTAAACACATAAATAAAAGGCATTGTCATTTTAAATGCCAATAGCTCAAAATCTCGCAATTGCGATACCTATTGCATTGTAAATGCTTGTATAATTAAGGGAGCATTTATTCAACATCTCTTCATGGCACTGAAGCCTTTTCATAACTTATTTCTTTAACTCATTTCTGGGTTGTTTCATTTCAGCCATCCGTCTGCAAATCTCCAGACGCAGTTACTAAATTAACTTTATAGTGAAAGTGAAGTGTTTCTTTTCACCAGTGTTTAGCGTGTCTTTCAACCTTGACATCTAGCTAATTTTGTGAATTTGTGCGCAATGAAAGGCCTCCTTTCTTTGTAATTGTTTCATCATTTTTAAACTTGGTAATACAATCCACACAAATACACTCCACATCTTGCCACATAATTCCAATCCGCATAATTTCACTCAACCCCACACACTTATGCACCACACAATTCAACTCTAAACATTTCCATTCCACACCACATAATTCGACAACAAACTACATAATTCAACACAATTACACAACACACATACATACAATCCACACCACAGAATTTCACATCATGCCACAAAATTCAACAGCATACCACATAATTAAACTTCACTACATACCACTCCACAAAATACCATTCCACATAATTACACTCCGTGACACACAATTCCACTCCACATGATTCCAATACATTCAATACCACATAACTACTATCCACATAATTCCACTGCACACCATGCTACATAATTCTACTACACAGATCCACTCCATACCACACAATTCCACCACACACAATTCCACAACTAACAATTCCAATCCAACCCACATAATTCCACTCCACACCACATACATCCACTCAAAACCAAAACACATGGGTAAAAGACATTGTCATTTACAACGCCAATAGCTCTAACTCTTACAAATCCGAGACCTGTTGCATTGCAAATGCTTGTTAATCCTGGCAGCAAGAGCATACTAATAAAGCATTTATTGTGTCCTTGTTAGCTAGTTTTATAATCACTTCCCTCACGTTCTATCTTTGTTTGCGCTGCGCCCTCACTCACACCAGTGTGTCTCATTTGGTGGATTTAGAACATCCATGTAGAGTAGACATCAAAACATCCCTGTGCTCCTCCCTCTCAGAGAGGGGGTGGTAGCCCTCAGAGGAACTAGGTTTTCCTTTGAGAGGAGAATCCCAAATGATGAAGCATGCCACCTTTGGTGGGTGAGGGATTTCGTCCTGAAAAGGGATCATCCCACAGCTAAGTCTGTGAGATATAGTCAGTGCCTTCTTCTTCTTTTGTAACAGACCCAAGGATTCTATTTTGTTCTTTTGTTACTTGAATGGATCCCAGTCAATTTCTTACAGAGAATGCCCTGAAAATATCAAAGTATTAGCCAAAAAAACCCACAATTTCCTCATATTTATTTGATTTCCAGCCAATAGCAAAAGTTTTGCCATTCTGCATTTCGATATGTCTCCTCAGATAAATGGTAGCCAACATGAGTGAGGGGGCCTAACGCACACGAGATGAACGGACCAAAACTGTAACCATGTGAAGGGAACAATGTCACTACACTAACTTCACATCGTCCATACTTTGGCAGATTCATGTTCGGTACGATAGGCCCACCCAGAAATGTGGGGTAATGTTTTCACTGGGAGAAGTTTGGGAATGCTGAAAGTAGGACTTTTACTGTTGGCTGCAAGTTTTGCCATTTTCTGTTGCATAAGCATGAGCAAATTGAGATCTATACCCCATAGCTGTACATTTATAAGGCATTCTGAGTACGAAAAAAATTGTGGGATCGGCATAAATCACGCAATCCTGGACTACCCAGTTGTCTAGTTTTCAGAAATGTTTTAGGATGGTGGGTTTCACTAAGTGTTGACCAACCCCATCTCTAATACTAGAGCCATCCCCAATAGAAAGTGCAAGCCTATCGGGCTTTTTTAGTCACAGCTATAATGTTTGCTGGACATTCTGGGTAGGCAATTAGCTGGAATTGATGCAAGCCACACCATCCTGGGTTTACTTGGGTTTTTAGTTTTCAAACAGCCCAGGGTAGGAAGGGTCCCATTGGTGCGTAAGTACCACAACTATCCCCATAGACAGTGAGAGTAATTTGGGTGTTTGTATGCATAGTTATGACGTGTGCAAGGCATTCTGGGTAGGAAAATGTAATTACATTTATGCAAGTCACCCCACCATGGACTTCTCCCGGTGTCTAGTTTTCAGAAATTTCTGGTTTTAGTAGGCATCCCTGGGTGATGGGCAGGCAAGGTCCAAAAAACTACCTGGTTCCAAAATCTCAGGAGTAGATGTATGTTCAAAGCAAAAGTCTTGATAGTTCAACAGAGCATTTCTGGCCCTTTCCTGTCACTAGCTCTAGGCTCACCCACACAAGTAGAGTACTGCTTTTATGGAGAAATGTGTACTATCACCGGGTAGTTGACCTTTTTTCAATCCCAACAGATTCCAGAACATTCCCTCACAGAGAAGTGATGAAAATCTGTGATTTTAGCCAAAATATGTCTATGCAGGGCATCCTGCATAATAACAAGTTTTATATTCCCACAATGCATTTTAGGACTGATCCTATTTGTGTAGGTTGCCAATGGGGCAACCTACACAAATAGACTACCATTTTTATCTGAAGATGTGTGGGAATGCAGCGAGGTAGGAATTTCATTGATCCCCACAGATTCCAGAACATTCCCTTAGAGAAATATCAGAAAAATCTACAATTTTAGCCCAAATTTGATATTTGGAGGACATTCTAGGTACGAATAATTAGCGGGATAAATGTAAGCCATACCACCTTGGAATTCTTCATGTCTAGTTTGCAAAAATGTCTGGGGCTAGCAGGTTATCTTTGGTGCTGACCAACCCCAGGCCTAAATCTCTCTCACAAGTGCCCTGCCCCAAGAATGGATATTATTCAAATAAAAAATGTTGATGTTTTCATGGTATGTTTTTGGGAGTGTTCAGTCTTTTGTGATAGGTCCTTTCCTACATGCAGGGTACTGTTCTTATTGGAAAAAGTGTGGGAATGCATAATTGTGGAACATTTTTTTACATTTTTGTCTTCCAAATGTAAATCCTTGTGTACACAGACAATGTGGTAAAACGCCTCAAGAATCACAAGACATCACGGGTAACCCCAAATTTACAGTGGTACTAATAACCCCTATTCCTAAACCCAGATTTGTGGATAAATTTAAAAATGCATAGCTGTCCTTCAGACTCATTTTTAATTTATTAGATTTTACTTTATTAATTGATGCATAGTCAACACACATCGAAAAAGTATTAAAAGATTTAGCAGGTAATGCAATAGAAGAACTATTGAAAATCTGGCAAGAAGTTGCGGCATCACATTCTTACCATTCACAAATTATACTCTGTCAGGACCTATGTGGCAATCTCAGTTCCTACTTCATTCAACAAATAATAAACATCAGAAGATGCATCAAAAACAGCCCCTCAATTCCTTTGATTTCCAAAGAGCTTAACTTGTGATCTAAAAACTTTTTGCTGAATCTTCTCTAAATTTGTTTGAGCTTCTACCTCCAAAACACAAAGTAGATCTTGTTTCCAAACTTTGCCTTTTAGGCTCCATTTTCCATGAATTACCAGCTTGCTTAACAAAATCACTCATCCACACACAGACAGATATCATTTCCTAAGCAAGGAATGCCTTTGATCAATGAGGAATATACCCTGATAGCATAAAACATGCTATCATAACTCTGCTCCTGAAAAAGTCTGGTATAGACATATCTTTGTCTGCAAATTACAGACCCGTCTCCTCCCTGCATTTTCAGGCCAAAATCACTGAAACCTTTGTCGCCTCCCAATCAACACATTTCATAAACTATCTATTAAAAGATTTCCAATCTGGCTTTGCGCCAAACTGAAACACGGAATCAACAATCCAAACATTAGAGAACATTTGCTTAGTAACAGTGACACAGATCATAGTACAGCACTATTACTACTGGACCTGTCTGTAGGGTTGAGTCGCTAGATCACAAAATTGCCCTCGCTCACATGGACACTGATTTGGCATTTGAGGTGAAATGCACGCTTAGATAATATTTCTGAAAAAACAGGAAAAGTGTCAAATCAGATCACTTCTCCTCCAAAAACAACTAAGTCCCTCATGGAGTCTGACTATACTTGTCCCACTCACTGAAATTTTTCAGCAGTATGTACACTGGTGGATGTTCACTCATCTTTCGGGCTGGGCTTCCAGATGTATGCAGATGGCACCCAGATCCTAGGTGACCACCAAGAAAGCTCTGACTCATGAGCCATTGGACGTTGCTTAGTTGCCACTAAAACTGGATGAATAACAATATACTCTGGTCACACATGGACAAAACAGAAATACTAACCTTTGGCATAACAAATCCTGCAGAGGTTACATTCAGTTGGCCAACTGAACTGGAACCGCCTTGTGCCCTTGTCAAGTCAGTGAAAATCCTTAGGGCAAGATTTGTTTCAGACTAAGATATCACAGAATGCCAGGTTTCTTCTCTACAACATATCCAAAGTCTGCTCCATGCTGGTCTTGCCTAATAGAGTTCTCCTCATTCAAGCCCTAGCGCTGCCCAGTTTACGACATTACACCTCCATACTATTCAACGTTCAAGCCAATATCCTGAATAACTTACAAATGTTCCAGATATAGAACAATAAAAATTATCTTTGGCTTGAAAAAACATGAGCACATTTCACCCTGCAGAGCCAAACTAAAATGCCTTCCCATAAGTCAACTACTCAAGCTAAACTCCTTCTACTTCATATGGAAAGCACCAGACCTCTGCTCACCCACAGTCCTCTCTGACCTGGTTATCCTAGAAAAGTTTAAAAGAACTCTACGCTCCTTTAAAGGGTTTAAACTTTTCACAGTCAAATGGAGAAGGGAAGTTATGGTGGGAAACCTCTTTTCACAACAGGCAGAGATTTATAGAATTGCACAGATGCACCATCAATCAAGACCTTTAAATCCAAGAAGAATTCTCACCAAATTAATAACATTGCACCAGATTATTATAAATCTCTCTTCCATTATACCGTCAAACCCCTCAGAATTGCACATTTAGTCCAGCAACTACCCTGTGGCCAATGATCGCTAAGCCAATGTCTTTTTGCTGCTTTTCTACTGGGAGCCTCTCTCACTCCATTCTACACTCTCGCCCCTTCTATCCCTCTCAGCATCATTGTTCGGTATAAAGTGCGCATGATGAATAAATAAATAAACACATAGAATAAATTCTGAAAAATGATCCAAGAAGAGAAGAAGAATTATTATAGACAATACAAATCTTTAAGAAAACAACATGTTCATCAAAGAAATAACAACTACTGAGGTAAACAATATCATTCTTACACTGCAAAATAAAATGTACTAAAAGGTTTTTATAATGTAAAAAAAGATGTAACAATTCTAATAATTTTGTATCACCAACAGATTAAAAATACGAACAACTGAACCTAGATACATCACCTTACAAAAAGGGGAACAACCCCATATCTATCTAGACTCCACGTATTCCTAAGAAACCACCATAAATGAAAGACCGCAGTGGTAATCCAATAGTAATCCAACTAGTACCAATAGTAATCCAATCAGTGCTACTGAAGATCAGCTGCAGTTAATGATTATTCAAAACGTAAGTGTCCACAACCCTTCACCTCCGATAGCAGAAATTGTAAAGAGAGGTGTAGTGGTTTATGTAAAAAACAATACCCCCCACCTCAGCTGCAGCTACTGACACTATATTAAAAGGCCACGCTCCACAGATACCTGAGCACCTATGTCAACAACTGCCCCTACACCAAATCCAAAAAGAACAATTATTAGAAAATCAAAACAACAGCAACAACCAACAGCAGACGTATGACAAGAGAGGCATCTCTTTACCTGTAACACTGACACACAGAAAAAAAGCCTTCGCATCATATGCCTTTAATAACAGCAATGGAAGAATTATTATTTTCAGTACATAAAAATATGCAAATCGTAAATCAATTATCAACATGATCAAGGAACTTTCCAATAGTGTCCTCCCCTTTGCTCCAATATCCACAATACATGGCCAATATCTAGGCAATGCCATTCCACTAATCTATGCACTTGGCCCAATAAACAACCTTCCATATACAATGATATATTTACAGTTAAAAATCACAAAACAAGTGCTCACTATAAAAATAGTTATAGATTTTAAATGTGCAGTGATTGATACAATGAATAAAACCCATCCAGAGCCTAATGAAAGGATATTACTTCCATTTCAACCACGTAATGTGGCAAAAAATACAAAAAGCCACTCTAATCATTGTCTACTCAACCAATAGTAAATTTCAATCGGAACTCAAAAAGCTAATCTTATGTCCTCCTAAGAAAGTCCAAGCACTTTTGACCCTCTGACAATAATGAAGATTAAAGCTGACCAATCGTAGATGACTTTGAAGGCACCTACTTAGGACGCATGCGTCGGTCTCAGCACAGGCAAGCACCCAGGTTCCATAGTCCATGGTGGAATGACAACAACAGCACACAAAACAAATAAACTAGAATGAATACCTCCCCTGAATACTGGCACAATTCTTCCCAAAGGGACCCTAGGTAAAGGTTCCCTCGGAGACTCTTGGGTCCCATGACATCTCTATCCATATAGCGAATGCAACTGGTGAAGAGAAGTTGTTGGGAACCCCAAACTACCGAAGAGGAAGGAGAGCCACCATGGTCCAGCTGGCCACCAAGGAGGGTGAGATTAGTGGTAGGCGGGTCCCAACTCCATCTCATTTTCATAGAAAAGAAAATATCTACACTTACTACATCATTTTCGCAGCGTTGCTCAGATTTACATTTAGAAGTTGAGGATTGTTTGTGGAATACAAAATAGCAACCCCATATTTCATGAGGGTGTGGTAGAAGAGAAGCCTTCACATGGAAATATGTATGCCAAGTGCAAGAAAATATATTTATTTTTGTGACATTGTGACATTTACTTGATATTCTAATCTTGTGGACATTCCTCAGCTGTACCCCAAGATAGTTCTGAAAATCATAACTTTGCTTGAAGTATTCCAGAGGCGTTTATGAATCAAGCGAATCATTGCAATTCTCAATCCCCAAATGTGCAAGTCTTCTCATGTCTTCCTAGAAGTATGTGTCAGACTCCTGATAACTTAATATGTGTGTAAGTCTCCTAATGCCTTACTATTAGTATATGTAGGCCTCTCTTGCCTTCCTATGAGTATGTATAAGACTCTTTATGCCTACATGTGAGTACATCTAATTCTCCTCATTTCTTACCATGAGTAAAGTTTCTTTATGCCTTATCATGAGTATTCATAAGTCTCCTCATGCTTCCCCATGAGTATATGAAAGCCGTTGCATACCTTCATATGAACATGTGTGAGACTACTTATGCCTTTGTGTGAGTGCCGGTAAGTCTCATCATGCCTTACCATGAGTTATGCCTCCACATGCCTTTTCATGAGTATATGTAAGTCTATTCATGTCTTATCATAAGTTGGCTAGCTCCTCCCCATGCAAAACACACAATGTCTTTATGAAGCGGCCACTCAGGGTTCTGTCCCTCAATATTCTATTTGCAGTAGATTATTTTGAAATGAAACTTATTTCAGGGACTTTTTCAATGAGTTATTTTTAGTGAGCTATTTTTGATGTGAACCCTGTTTGCAACCCTCGTCCCTCCTCAAGTTGTAGGCTCTTGTTTCCTTTTCCATGGAGTGGTATGTGCAGCTCCAACACGGTGATGCGTCGGAATCACTGTGCAGTGGAAATTTCCAGTATTTTTCCGTCTTACTCAATTGCAAAACAGAGCCTTCTTATTAGAAAGATATGTCTCCTGGCCAAGATACCGTGGAGGCATCTTGTCATGGGTGACTCATTAGCTATTCATCTCAGTGAAACATTTATTACTTGCAATTATTTGGATACATTTTCCTGCAGAACCTGTTAACCCCAGAATATCTTTCTTCACCACAATGTGTCTCAATCCTTCTTCTGAAAACAGGTCTTGCTATTAAGAGTCAAAGATATTTTAAGTAAACTCCACTAACGTAAACTCCACTCCCTTTCTCCACCTTGCGTAGACCCTCTCTGTCCATCATGAAACAACTGAAGACCCATATTTTCAGTGTTGCCCAGATCTTGACAATATCTTTCCCTCAGGCAGCATACGTGTGTTTGCTGCTAAGCTGCAGATGAGTGGGCACAAATTAATGGTCCAGTGTGCCAAGTCTAGTCTGGAAAAATACACCATCATATCTACTTAATGCCTCTAGTTGTTGAGATTCAGGAAACACAGTATACACTCTGTTCTTGCGCCCCAAAAGAAGATATACGCAGTAGGTTGAGTGCTGTACCTTTATGGTAATTTACAGATTCCCCTTTTACAGCAAAACATTAGCTTGTATACTCCTGTACAGACCTTGGCATCTTGAACAGGCAAGTGAATATAGCATTTTACTCAGTCTATGGCATATACTCTCCATAACATATACACTTGTCCTTGTGGAATAAATCCACACAAGTGTGCTTAAGTTCCTGATTCCTCCTACTACTACAGCCAGAGGCACCTCCTTTCTCTTAACGGATCCATGACCAAGAAGTGTCCTACACACACTCTGGGCTAGTGGAAGGATAAGCAGTGAGACACCACTTAACGACAAGAGGGGAGATGTGAGATCCCTTCCTATGTAGCCCTCTAAAGGGCCATGCAATGAACTTGCTTTGCCTACATTTCTGTTCTGGAAAATGAAAGCCATCTGGCCTGGCTGTGGGTCAATGTCTGGAGGACGTCTGAGACCCGGGGTGGTGAAGCAGGATCCCACCATCTACCCTAAAAGCCGTGCACTGAGGGTGTTTGCCCTGTAAGTGGTGACCTGCAGAGCACTGCCCACTTGCTGTCTATAAGGTAATTAGTGAGACCCTGTTCCAGTGACTTTCCCCATCCTCTGCTCCTCGTGTCTGGTGAGGATGGGCCTGGCATGATGGCCCTGTGACTCCAATGCCTTGGAACTGGTCCAGTCTCATACAGTTCAGCCGTTGGGTCCCTGAGGTCTGGTCCACTCTCCAGGATGGGGGGTGCTATCTCTTGCCTGGGGGTATTCCTGCCTGCCATGCTGGATTGGGAAGGATCAAGACCCCACAGAGAAGCCCGGCGCGCAGCTCCTCACACTCAGCTCTCTAGCTGGAGAGCTTCAGATCACTGATGCACTCACTCATCAGTCACTGTCCTGTCTGGAAAGAATCAGTGGTCCCCAAACATGGACAAAAAACATAGGGAAAGATGAATATAGACTCAGAGTCAGTACTATATTTAAAGCTGTCCAGCCGGACAGAAATGCTTTTAATTTGTAAAATTAACACGAAAACAATAAAGTGGGACACAAGCCTGCATCCTACTAAGCGTGTATATAGAGCATAAACAGAAAACAGAAAAACACAAAGAGAGGCTCAGGCAGAGAGACTTGCTTGTATGTTTACACATTCAAATAGCACAAGCAAAGATGTGATGGGACACCGTTACACATAAATAATATTAATTAGAAAAGCGTTTACGGTGTACATTGAGTCGACGACGTTTTGATCCCTTTTAAACATTTTTGGGATCATCATCAGGACATAGTGTTACATGCCTGAATAAAATTGCCTGTAATTAGAAAATGAGAGAAAGGAAAAATGGGAAAAACAGTTAGGATGAGTTTAAATGAGTTTAAAGATAGCGTAAGATACCATGCAGACGCAAGTGAGGCTTCGGCGCAAACAGACATTCTAGATCTGTGTCATAAGCAGAGTGTTGTGATGTGGCAGCGGCCATTGTATCAAGGTGGACCGGTTTAAGAGAGCAACCGTGTGTTCTGTGACCGTGGTACATGATGTACAAAACATAGGGGCCAGTGGCCCTCGGTGGCCTTGTGGGTGTAACAAGGGACTTTGGATCTGGTAGGCATGGTGAGTCGGTGCCGGGTGAGACACAGTGTGTCCTGTGGCACACAATGTGAAAGTGGTTGGCCGTGCTGACTGGTGAATTACCGTGCGGGAAACATGCCTTTGAGAGGACTGCGAGGTAAGGGAGCGTTACAAAGTAAAATTACCTCGATTGGCCTAAATGGGAGTGAAGAGTCAATGTGGTGAGCCGCAAGACTGCATGCATGGTGGCTTATCGAGATATTGAGGTGCGTACTGTTTACCAGTAGAGATTATGCTGGAAGAGATGTGAGCCGCGTTCGCGGTATCACACCGAGTGGTCTTGAGCGACGGTCTCTGTGGACCTGGTGGAAGCGAGGTAAGCGAGCGGTCCGAAGTAGAATTACTTCGAGTAACCTAATTAGGAAAGTGAAAAATGAAAAGTCATTGCTGGGAACCGCAAGACTGCCCGGGTGAATGCTGCTGACTGATTGAGACATGAGGAGCATACCGTTTTCCAGTAGAGGTGCACTGGAAGAATTGTGAACCGCGTCCGCGGTTAACCACCGGGTATGCTTGAACGAAGGTCTCGATGGGCCTAAAGGGAACGGGTATGTGAAAGTGAATGCGATGGACCGCATAACCACTGGAAATGCACAAGGGTGGTTGCGGTGAACGGCTTACCTCGTGCAACAGAAGCGCTGGATTCAAGGCGTCTTCACTGCGGGAATTCAAAGGAATTGAGCGAGAACCTGAGGGTCCCGCTATTTTAAAAATCGAATTGCCGGAAGTGGATGGTCATGTGTGCGATCACATGACCATCGTGAAGGGTAAGTGGTGTACTGTGCTTACTACAGCAGCCATATTGGAACGGTGAAAGAGATGAATGACTCGTGTGAAAATAAGGAAATGGGAGACCGGACCAACGTGATAAAGAGAAATTAGAATAATTCAGAAGCACACAATATTCTAATGGTAGACGTAATGTGTATCAAAGTAAGAACACGTAATCCATTAAAAGCAACATTTCTGTTTGCATGATGAAAAATTACAAAAGTGTCACAAGGGACAGAGCCCATGGAGTATGTTATGCATTGCTTGGATTAAATATAAACAGAAGCAAGTAATATAGTAGAGGCGCCAATTCTATATACAAAATGCAAAAGTGATAGAACAGTATCGCAAGGGACAAGGCCCATAGAGCTTGTGACAAGAACGCCGAATATTCAAAAGAGAGGGCAAGAAGAGTCAGAAGAGGTAGAGTTCCAGAATTGAAGAGTTTAGCGAGGGCCAAGTTGACCTTCTATTTAGAAAGGTGGGAAGGTCTGAGGACAGATCCATGGCAAGGAGGACAAATACACTATAATTTACAACAGAGTCGTCCAGTCCTCAAGTCTGTTGAGTCCTGTTCGTATGCTGCCAGTGCGTAGGATCCACTTGAGTTCTTCTTTGTTGAGGAGTTGCGCAATGTCCGTGCCTCTTGGTGGTGGTCTGATCACACTGATAATGGGCCACCTGATGTCGTCTCGGTATGCCCAGTGGCCATAAAATGTTCTACAAGTGGGGCATTGGGTGTTTTGCAGCTTTGACGGCTGCGATGCTGGCAAATCCTGATGCATGCATCCTGGGTTGTCTGCCCAATGTAAATTTTGTCACAGGGACATAGAATGGCGTAAATAACATTACAGGTGTTACAGTTAGAAAATTGCTTTAACTGTGCCTTGATTTTACCGAAAGAAAATTCTTTACATTCAATTGTAAATTTGCATGCAACGCAGTTAACACACTTTACATGGCCCATGAGTGGTTCAAATCCCCAGTGTTCATTCAATGTTCCAGCAGGTTTTGGAGTGGGTAGTGCTGCTCATACTAAATGGTCCTTTATGTTTTTGTTCTTACGAAACGCGAAGAGCGGTCGTTCAAGTTTAAGGCTACCTGCGTTTAGGACTTCCCAGTGCTTGAGAATGCTCTTGCGCACGGTGTGTGACACAGGTGAGAAGGTAGTTGCACACACTAGCCGGTTTTGGGGGGATTTGGCCTTTGGTGATAAAAGGCAATCACTAGGACAATACCATGCCCTTTTCAATGAGTTGCGTATCAGTCTGCGTGGGTAGCCCCTGGCTGTGAGTTTGTTGGTCAAAACTTTTGCTTCGCGGAAGTAGTCTTCTTTGAGGGTGCAATTTCTCCTAATACGCAGGAATTGTGAGTAAGGATTAACAGGCACATGCATCAACCATTTTTGCGAGCGCAAACGGTGCGATTCGCAAAAATCGCCCGTTTGCGCCCGCAAAAATGGCATTTGCGATGCATCAAGGTTCAAGGCACTCGCAATTTGAGAATTCGCAATTAATTGCGAGTTCTCAAATTGCGATAGCATTTAAGGAATCGCATTTTGCGATTCCTTAAATGCAATGCAAGAACCACTTTGAAGTAGCGATTTCGCTACTAGGGGGCGCAAATTACCATGAAGTTGAACTTGATGGTAATTTGCAAAAACTTTGAAAAATGCACTAAAGTGCATTTTTCAAAGTTGTAGGTTACACACACACATGTCCTTGGGACATGTGTGTGCACTAACATTTGTGCACAGATCAATTTCAGGGGTGCAACAGGGTGTCCTTTTGACACTCCTTGCACCCTTGAAATTGCATGCGCAATTTGCGAGTACCAATTGGTACTCGCAAATTGCGCATGTACTTTCCCATTCATTCCTATGGGCCTGTAGGCCCATAGGAATGAATGGGAAGCCATTCCTTATTTGCGACTCGCAATTTGCGAGTCGCAAATAGAGAATGTGTAGGAATACGCTATTTTTATAGCGATTCCTACATGCATAAGCTTTTGCGAGTCCTTAATTGCGATTCCTTAATAATCGCAATTAAGGACTCGCAAAATCCTACCTTGATGCATGTGCCTGGTGGTCTCTTAAGGCACAAGGGTGGTTACTCTCATATCTTAGAAGTGTGTTCCACTCAGTGGGTTTTCTGAAAGGCTAGTGATTAATTCTCCATTTTTATGTTGGATGTTGAGATCTAGGAAGGGAATCTCACTTCTGCTATGTGCCAGTGTAAAGTTCAACCCTTGACAATTATTGTGGAGCCAATGTAGGAACTGTGTAAGGGTGTCTTCTGAATCGTGCAATATTAGAAAAATGTCATCAATGTACCGTTTCCACCTGGAAATCCCAGTGTGGAAAGGGTTAAATGGAGTCAAGATTTTTGTCATCTCTAAATGGTCCATTTAGAGTATGGCCAGATTAGGTACAAAGACGGCGCCCATTGAAGTACCTTTGACCTGTTGGTAATATTGGTCTTCAAAGAGGAAAAAGTTTCTGGTGAGGCATATTTCCAGCAGTTGTAGGATAAAAATGGTGGGAACTGCATGCGGACGTGGTCTAGTGTTGAGAACTTGCTCTAGTACTCTAGCCCCTCAATCTGGGGGATGTTCGTATAAAGAGATTCGACATCCAGTGTACACAGGATGTCTGAATTTGAATTGAACGGATGGTGTTCGACCAGATTGATCATTGACATGCTGTCTCTGATATAGCAGTCTGTGACTGGGACAAAATCTTTAATGAAGAAATCTATGTATTGCCCTAGTGGTTCTAAAATAGATCCACAACCAGAAACTATTGGTCGGCCAGGTGTATTTTCATGATTTTTGTGTATTTTAGGTAGTGTATAAATGACAGGGGTGCGTGGCGACTTGGTGTTAAGGAACAGATATTCATTTTTGCTCAGGAACCCTTGTTCTGTTGCCTCATTGGTAACTTGGAGAATAAGATGTTGGAGTTCCCTGGTGGGGTTAGTGGGTAATTTACAGTAATGGTCCGTGTTGGACAGTTGTCTCCATATTTCGTTTCTGTACAGGTCTATCTCTTGAATGACTATGCCACCCCCTTTATCAGCAGGTTTAATAATAAGGGTTTGGTTAGCCTTGAGGTCAGTGAGGGCGGACTTCTCTTCCAGTGATATATTGTAAGGGATGAAACGGCGGATAGTCTCCAATTGTGAGACTTCATTGAGGACCATCTTTTCAAAGGTCAATACCTCGCCTGGAATCATGTTGGAGAATGGTGAGAAGGTGCATGGGGGACGTAGCGGAGTATTGGCAGTGTTGCCTGGTGTGGGGTTGAGGAGGAAATAGGTGTGCAAGCAGATTTTACGAAAGAACCTCAGTAGTTCAGTCTGGAGGTCCAGAAACTTCGGATGGATGGTTGGCACAAATGAAAGGCCTTTATTGAGTAAGGATTGCTCTGATTCAGAGAGAGTATGTTTGGAGAGATTAAAAATAGGTATGGCCATACTGTTACACTGGTCAGCTGTGGTAACTAGCTCGTCTACCATTGGTAATGCTTGTGGCGGGTGTGGCGTTCCCCGGGGGGTTGTACCAACGTTGTTGCTGTTTGACCCTGCCTCGTTTTGGAGGGTCGCTCTGGCCTCGTCCTTAAAAAGGTTGGTTTGGGGTTCTGGTTGAGGTACTGGGCCCTTCGCCCTGGTCAGAGTTGTCTGATGATTCAGCGGATGTGTCTGAGAAGCCTACCAGATTATCACGCCTGTTGAAGCGTCCCCTCAGGCGTGTGTTTTGAGGGTTATTGTAGGATCTGTTCAAATAGAAGTCCTTTTGTAAATAGGGGTATGTCCTTTCAAGTGTGTAGGACTTTATATCTTTTTTTACTTTGAGGGTTTTCTTATTTTGTTCTAGTCAGTGGAATTCATCTACTGTTTTTTGCACTTGTTCCAACAGTTTCTTGCAATCTGCAACTGGACTGGTATCTTTGATTTCTTTCTCTAAGTCATTGATTTCTTGTGTCAATTTGTGTAGTGCCTCTGTTGCTGTGTCAAACCCCAGCACCATCCAGTGCCGGGAACACGTAGTACCAATGTAGCTGAAATTTGTCACGTACTTGTTATTGTCAGTGAATACCCTAGGGATGTTCCTGACCTGAAGGCCTACAGGTGTAATATTTGCATTGAGGTATTCTGTCAACATGCGTATCATTAATTGCAACCTGACGTACTTCTTTTTACATTTCTCTAACTGTTCAGTCAGGGAAGCATTTGTGTTTACTGAAGTCTCTGTGGATTCAGTAAATAATGAGGGTCCTTCAAGAATTTTCTTGATGTATTCATCCGAATACAGTGGCGCATGGTCTGACATAGCCCAAAAAATAGTAGGGAAGGGGGAGAAGGTGTCAGGAGAGGAGGAGAGGAGGCAATGAAAGTGACCCACTTAAAAAAGGGGTAATAGAACCCTGGCAATCCACCGATTTCGCTAAACATGCTATTAAGGACAAGGGAACCCAATTCAATTGGTCAGGGACCTTGGGTAGTTACGAGTTTTAAACACAGTGGTCCCTAAACATGGACAATAAACATAGGGAAAGATAAATATAGACTCAGGGTCAGTACTATATTTAAAGCTGTCCAGCCGGACAGAAATGCTTTTAATTTGTAAAATTAACACGAAAACAATAAAGTGGGACACAAGCCTGCATCCTACTAAGCGTGTATATAGAGCATAAACAGAAAACAGAAAAACACAAAGAGAGGCTCATGCAGAGAGACTTGCTTGTATGTTTACACATTCAAATAGCACAAGCAAAGATGTGATGGGACACCGTTATTATGTTGATAGGGCCATTAGAAACATGTTTTCTTTTTGGTTTATTTCACAGAAAGAATTTCTTTCTCCGACTGGTGAAGATTGAACTTTTGGAGAGTATCCATTTGGTAGCAAAGGTAAGGATTTAAACTCATCCCCACTGATTTTGCCATTTTTCCTTTCTCTCATTTTCTAATTACAGGGAATTTTATTCAGGCATGTAACACTATGTCTTGAGGATGATCCCAAAAATGTTTAAAAGGGATCGAAACGTCGTCGACTCAATGTACACCGTAAATGCTTTGCTAATTAATATTATTTATGTGTAACAGTGTCCCATCCAGTCAAAGATTAGGGACAGTGGGCTTTTGAAAAGGTCCAACGTACGTGCCCTGATATACTGCAAAAAATGACTACGAAGTTCCTTAGTGGGTCACAGAACACGGTAAGAGAGTATGTGTGATATCAGGTTGATCGGTTGTCCTCCAAGGAGGAGGGAATTCCTCCTTTCAGAACTAGGGCCCTCACACACCCAGCAAGCTAGGTGTCATGCTTCATCATATGGGTTGCAGCGGTGCGGGGTAGGTCTACCACTAGGCTTCTATTGGGAGCAGACACAATACTACGTGTGTCTAGGATCCCACTGTAACTGATGAGGCGCGATCTTACAAACATTAGGTTGGCCTCTAAACCTGCAGGTACAGTCCCCGTAGGACCACTGTATGGTAGGTAGTTTTACACATTACCATTAGGTGTAGATAGTTTTCTTTCCATTTGGTCCTGAGGAATCGCCACAGATCATTCCTGACTACTAGGTGAGAAATATGTCGACCATCTAGGAGTAGAGCGCTTTTCCGACACATTGTAGCCAGATAGTCGCCTCTCCTAAATTCTTATTTTGACCAGGCTGGGATCCTTCCAGAATAAAGTTTATTTAGAGGACTCCCTCCCCTGTTTTATCCTGCACAGTCACCATTACATTTACACATACTAGGCCCCTTACACCCACGGCACCTAAACGGCAAGGAACAAAAGATCTCCGATAAAGAGCCCCTTTATCGGTGCCCATCGGGTATTGCAGCGCCGACCCGACGAGGAGCAGGCCCATATGATGAAGCATGACACCTAGCTTGCTGGGTGTGTGAGGGCCCTAGTTCTGAAAGGAGGAATTCCCTCCTCCTTGGAGGACAACCGATCAACCTGATATCACACATACTCTCTTACCGTGTTCTATGACCCACTAAGGAACTTCGTACTCATTTTTTGCAGTATAACAGTGTCCCATCACATCTTTGCTTGTGCTATTTGAATGTGTAAACATACAAGCAAGTCTCTCTGCCTGAGCCTCTCTTTGTGTTTTTCTGTTTTCTGTTTATGCTCTATATACACGCTTAGTAGGATGCAGGCTTGTGTCCCACTTTATTGTTTTCGTGTTAATTTTACAAATTAAAAGCATTTCTGTCCGGCTGGACAGCTTTAAATATAGTACTGACTCAGTCTATATTCATCTTTCCCTATGTTTATTGTCCATGTTTAGGGACCACTGTGTTTAAAACTCGTAACTACCCAAGGTCCCTGACCAATTGAATTGGGTGCCCTTGTCCTTTATAGCCTGTCTGGAAAGAATGACATCCCATCAGACACTGTCTCTTCCTCTGAACTCGGTTCCATGCACACCGAACACCCTCATCCTTCCTTCCTGGCAGGAGATAGAATGATG